>JASJOG010000132.1:290000-877500 GCA_030142905.1 Heliopora coerulea | reverse complement strand
GGAGGTTTACCGTGATAACCTCAATTGGGGTATTTGTATCGCAGCTATAAGAAGCTGCAGACTCCATAAACCTGTACAGTATATTAACAGGTTGCGTTCTACCCGTTCGCCAATTCGCCATTGGCGATCAAATATACGACCTGGCGATTAAAAAGTCATTTTGGCGCTCAAGCTAGCGAATAGAAATTTCTAAAATACTATTAGTTTCTACTTGAACAAGTGTTATTTATAAGGAAATTGATTAGGTGATATTAATTAAGAAAAGGAAATGACATTTTTAGGGCTGTTGTTGTTCAATTAAACTTGGAGAAAAGTCACCTGTGAAAGTGAATAGACTACTACATTTGGTCCTTCGAAGACGGGTATCGATAGAAACACATGGATGTCGTAAAAGCGAGTAAAATACGACAAGGACACAGAATAACCGCGAGAAGGATTAGATAAGCAGCGGAAGATATTGTGATAAAGTGATTGGCTTGGAAACATCCAGTGTCCAAGATATTGCTAAACTACGATTAAACAAGGATCTCCTAATTGAAATAGACAAAACCTTAGAAGAGTTTAACGTCACGATACTGGGTAGACTAAAAAAGGATGAAAATATAGAAGTAATATTTCAAGTACGAGTTGGTGTTATTCCTCCGATTTCTAGATACCGAGAAAACGAGTTGAAAAACGAGGCGAAGCCAAGTTTTTTTAACGAGTTTCGAGGTATGTAGAAATCGGAAGAAGAACACTAAACGAGTGCTTGAAATTACTTCTCAAACGAACCAGTATTTTAGGCGAAAATCCAGCCGAAAGTCGGAAAAATTCAGCTGTAATCTTCCTCCGGTTTCTAAATACTGATTAATAATGTATTTCTTTTGCTTTTTCTTCGTTAATTATTGAGTTTGAGAAAAGCCCTTAAAGCGCTTGAGTTCAAGGAAGTCTTGCAAGTTGTTTTGGTAAAAATAGAAATGCTGTTAGAAAGCGACGACGCGGGAAAACATAAAGGTCAAAGTAATACAGAACTCTCACAAGAAACAGCAACAAACGAAGCGAAGAAGCTAAGCTGCGAATTATCTAAGCTGTTACTAAAGAAGTTTTCTGGAGATCCAGCCGCTTGGATTTCGTCTTGGGATACTTTCGAATCTGCAGTGGGCAAGAACCCACAGCTTGCGGAAATCGACAAATTTAATTACTTGAACGGACAGCTAGAAGGAAAGGCGGTGACGATAGCAGGATTTCTACTCTCTACAAGCAACTATAAGCAAGATGTGCAGCTTTTAAAGGAAAGGTATGCTAATCCACAACTTATCATCTCCAGCCATGTGGAAGGACTGTTAAAGCTGCAAACCGTTACAGACGCTGACGCAAACGACACTCCGAGGCTTCGCACATTGTATGACAAAATTGAAAAGAACACTTGTAGTTTACACGCTATGGATATAAAGCCAGAGCAGTTTGGTTCTCTTTTAGTACCTGTAGTCCTCGCAAAATACCATTCCTCAGCAACTTGTCAAGTTGTCACTGACATTCTTGCGAGAAAGCAAATTTTTCGGAAAAATGGTCGTTGTTTTAACTGCCTGAGGAAGAGAATGCAAATCAGTGGCAAGATGCAGAGGATGTGTAGGGCAACATCATACAAGCGTGTGTGATACAAATGAGTCCGTTATTGTTTAACGAAGGCCGCACACCCAACAATAGACGAAATTGTAGCACTCAAATAAACCCAAGACGGAGTTCAGAATCACAACAACCTTCACCTTAGTCACAGGGCGGCAGAGGCCAAACGACTTTCGGATACCGTACAGCAGCAAACTTTTACATAGAAAGGAAGACTAGAATTTTACTCGAAACGGCAAGTGCAATTATGTCCAACCCGAATACTGGTGAATGTTCTTGGAGAATCCGCATAATACTAGATTTGGCAAGCCGAAAAAGTGACATTACCGATAAGTTGAGAAAGTACCTAAACCTTGTGACGGTTAGTACCGAAAACCTCATCGTCAAGACCTTTGGTTCGACGACCGAAACTGCCCAAGCGTGTGTCGTCGTCCAAGCATGTATCAGAGGAGTGAACAACGACCTTTAGCAGATTTATGTAAAAGCAACCACGACCAAACAGGAATTGATATGCTGATAGTAACGGATTTCTTCTGGCATATCACCTCCGGTAACGTGATACGGGGGGGGAGCAAGGTCCTACCGCTATGGAGACCAAATTGGGCTATGTCCTGTCTGGTCCAGTACAGGATCCTAATCAAACCGCAGAAACCACCATCAATATTGCCCTGACGCACTTCTTGCGAGTAGATATAAGAAGTGAGGAATTAGAGAAACGACACTTACATAACCAGTTAAGGAAATTCTGGAAGTTAGAGGCATTAGGTATCCATCCTAAAGAAGATTCAGTCCATGATCAATTTGTTGAAAGAGCCCAACTTAAAGATAGTCGATACGAAGTACGTCTTCCCTGAAGAGAATGCCCCCTTTACTGCCGGAGAAAATCCGACTTAAGCCAGCAACATCTTAGAGCTCAAGTGCTGCGACTGAAGAGAGAGACACTTTCCTATTGCAGGAATACGATCAATTAATCAGGAAGCAGAGGGAAATGGGCGTTGTGGAGGTTTCTTCTAAAGCACGTCATAGTCCAGGAAAGTTGCACTATATTCCACATCACCCTGCCTTTCGAAGAGATAAGCAGAGAACAAAGGTTCACATAGTTTATGATGCTAGTGCGAAAACCAACAAACTGTCACTGAACTCTTGCTTGCATACTGGGTCTTCTCTTATTCCAAGGATTATCGACGTGCTAATTCTTTTTCGATGCCATAAGATTACCCTAGTGCCCAATGTGGAGAAGGCATTCCACTAAATATCTGTTGCAGAGGAAGACAGAGATGCGTTGCGTCTCCTATGGATAGACGACATCACAAACAACCCTAAAATCCTGACGTATCGCTTCGCCCGAGTAGTTTATGGAGTAACCAGTAGTCCGTTTCTTCTAAACGCCACAACAGCAAATCACATCAATAGCAATCTGGAAGATTCACAGTTCGTTGAAACCTTTTTATCTTTGCTACGCGTCGATGATTTGAATGGTGGAAGTGGTACCGTGTCCTCGGCGTACGAGTTGTATTTGAAGAGTAAGGAACGAATGCTAAAGAGGGGATTTACATTGAGAAAATGGCGAACTAACAATCCCCGAGCTACGAGAAGAAATTGCTAACAATGAAAGTGAAAAATGTGTTGGCTTAACGACAGACGAAATTTTGAAAATTTAGGATGATCAGACCCGTGCGGAAGCATCTCTGGGAACGACAACCAGAGGTATAAGCAAGAATCAACAGTGAGTGTTGGTTTAAAATGACAATCGATGAAGACAAGCTCATATTCAATATAAACAGCTATGCAGAATTCATCTCCACGAAGTCCATTACGAAACGAGAAGTCCTCCGAGCCGTGGCAAAGGCCTACGATTCGTTAGGATTGATTGCGCCTGTAACACTGGTAATGAAATTATGGTTTAAGCAGTTGTGCACGAATGGACTAGACTGGGATGATCAATTAGCTGACCACTTATCTTTGAAGGTCAGAGAATGGTCATCCGACTTAAGAGAATGCCAAACAATCAAGATTTCGAGTTGCTTCCTGCAAGACATTCGGGACAAATTCATTGCTGTGGAACTGGGTGGGTTTGCTGACGTGAGCAAGAGGGCCTACGCCGACGTAGTATACATCAGAATACAAACTGCCGATGGAAGTCGAATGCAACTGGTTGCATCGGGACCCATTAACGTTGAAAGGCCTTTCTGAAATGTGTTTACTAATCGAGCGAGAATATTGGCTCAAGCAACTCAAGTCGATGGAATCGATGGCCTTTACATGGGGGCAACTCTCGTTTTCGATGCTAGTAGATTTACTTCTACTTCACCATTGACGTGCTCTGTTCGTAAATATACCTCGGCGGCGTACACTTTTAACGACGCGTCACAAAATCCATGAAGTTGATAATTCATATGACTCTTGCTGGTATTCAAGTAATAACATCGTGGCACCTTAACAGCTTTTAAGAAAAAAGACATTGCATAATTTTGTTCCAAGCCATTAACGACTCTCTGACCAAGACATCGTCCCAGTTAGCACTATCCATGCACAGCAACTGAAACAAGATCTTTATAACTATGGTAAACGGAGCTAAAAGGCCCAATGGTTTGATAGGGGAAAACCGGATCGTTTAGTCGGGGGAGGAGTTTTTGCATAGTCCGTCCAGTTGCTGAGATCGTATTTGAATTGATCTCTTTAAACATTTCAAGAAACACCAAGAACCTTTATGGAACTGTCCTCATTTCTCTCAGCGGGTTGTTTTTCGGTTGTTTGTCCTCTTAACTGATCGTTAAATCATGGTGATTTTTGTTTAGATAGGTTCTCGATGTGCATCCTGGTGTCTCTTTCGGTATGGGTCTGTGGTTGACCACAACTTTTTGCTTGCTTCCGAGGGATTCTGCCGTCGTTAACTCCTTTGGTTTGAGTATTGCTACTTGTGTGTCGACGGCCACTCTTTTTCGGAAAGCCTTTGAATTGGAGGTCCACTTTCGTAAAGCGAAACCACCTGCATTCATGATTCCTTTGAACTTCTCGTATACCTCAATCGCTGGATCATTGTGTGAGGCGCAACCCAGGAAATTATCGACGTCGAATGAATCTTGTAACATTGACACGATTTGTGGCTCCTTCACCTTGTTCAGTTCTAGATGATACTGCGTAAGTGACGTCAAAATGGTTGAACTTGCAGTGAATCCGAAAACCAGACGACAAAATTGATTCTGTACTATTTCAAGATGGTCTTTTGAAATATCGCCAAACCCCACAAGAAACGAAGCATTCCTCGATCGTCAGCATTGATTTGAATCTGATGAAAGGCCTTCTCTATATCAGCTACGATTCCTATTGGATAAGCCCGAAATTTCACCAATACAGTATATGAAAAAGGTGTGGCACCAAGTTTGGCCCCTTTCTAGACACTCGTTGATAGAAAGTGAAGTGCCTACTTTTGTGTTTGATCGATCCATCGAAAACCACGAACATTTTCGTTGTTAGCTTATCCCGTCGTACAACTCCATGATGGGACCAGTAGGGTGTTGATTCATTGGATGCGATAACTTTGGGTGAAGCAACTACCTGAAATATACGAAAAGAAACTTCGACGTTTCGAGCGAAGGCCCTTCGTCGGCCTTCGCTCGAAACGTCGAAGTTTCTTTTCGTATATTTCAGGTAGTTGCTTCACCCAAAGTTATCGCATCCTGTTATCCTCGACTACCTACACTGGCACCCATTGCTGTTGATTCATTGTCGGTCGGTGGTTCTAAAACCCTTTTAACGATTCCACCCTTTAACTGTTGTTGAATATCATGATCATATTCCATGAGAGGCACTTGATCGCTCTTTAAAGGTGAGTACACCTGTCGTAAACGCTTTACACACGACAGATATCCGTTCGAAGCTGGAATGCAACAGTCTTTCCTAGGAAAGCTTACTTGATATCGTTTCTTGCTTTCGTCGTACTGCACATCTCTGAAGAAGTATTTTTCAGTAGACTGTTGATTCGGCTCGAGTATCCCAATCGATTCTGTATTCCAGAACTTACTCATTGCATCAGTCAGTTCGTCCCTTTCGTTGCTCACTCAGGGGTTGTGGTGGGACGCATAATCCTACCTTTCATTGATGAGATTGACGGCGGCCTCCTCTTTTCGCAAATTCCTAGCCTGTGCATTTCCTGATACCAGCCAACCAAATTCACTACTTAC
Source organism: Heliopora coerulea (assembly GCA_030142905.1). NCBI lineage: Eukaryota > Metazoa > Cnidaria > Anthozoa > Scleralcyonacea > Helioporidae > Heliopora > Heliopora coerulea. Next base: position 871,711 of record JASJOG010000132.1, on the reverse strand, counting down.
TGCGACAGGACCCTCATCTCCTCGTCAGATTTCAATCAGAATGATGTCGAAATAGTAATGAGATCCAACTGATATATTGAAGTGCGGAGCTCAACCACGAACCAGGCTTTCATCTGTAAGAACCAAACCCTGAAGGCGAGGGTAACGATCAATATCTAGTATTGTCGACAAAGAACAAATCTTTCGGGAGCAAAGCGTCAATATTTCGATATCCTTAGTTTTTCCCTGTTGCTATAGTCGTTCTTGGTCGCACTTTCGGTTTCTGTATCGATCGTCTCCGAAACTATTCCATTGTAAAACTTCTGTTTTTTCCCCTTAATAGGGTAAAGCTCTTCTTTCCAGGATTCGGCTACATAAGATCGTCGACTACCGCTGTCCATTAAAAGTCTGACAGGTACTGCTGTAGCTGTGTTTTGGGTATAGACGTATGTCGTTGCTGTTTGCAAGAAAACCTTGCACTTCTCTCGGGTTGTCGCGCTTGTAATCGTACGCAAGAGAAATATCATGCCTAAATGAAATTTTATTAAAACTAAAGTATAGTAGAATGGTGTTAACGGTCGTCTGTTGGCACTATATAATGCCCTTCGATGCGAATGGTTACGTATCTACGCCAGTATATGTCACTTTCTATGCAAAAATGTTAATTGAAAGTGACAGAAGCGTTAATGAATGTTGATCGAATAAAATGAATGTCTTTTTGCATTAACGAGTTTGAGGTTGGCGTTGATGATGTTATATTTTCTGGTAATGAACAGCAAAAGGTGTAATTAAGAGACGTAAACGACGTTTTTAGGGTGCAGTGAGCGTGTTGGGACAGTGGAGGTTGTTGTTGTTAAATTAAACTTGGAGAAGAGTCACCAGCGAAAGTGAATAAACGTTTAAACTACTACATCATTTTCTCCAACAAGGCTGGTCCAGCGTAGGCAGCAGCGCAACAACACAACACCAAGGGAGGGATTCTCGCTTGCCACAATCTGAAACAAATAAAAATATTCTATCCTCGACGTTTCGAGCAAAGGGCCTTCGTCTGGAGAGTTAGTAGAAAGAGAAATAGAATAAACAAACTTGTTGCTTATATAGCAAGCTATACAAGCAGTCACGTGAAACAAAATTAACCAATTGTCTGCTTGCGGATGCCCTACCGAACTCATCTCAAGCTACCTCGATCACATCAGGGCACCCTTGGTCAAGAAACTACCTTCTTACATCAAGGGCACCAAACATGCACTGCAAATTTTTGAAAACACAAGTTTTCAGGGTCAACACAGATTCATATTCACCATGGATGTCAAGCCACTGTCACCTGCATTCCTCACCATGATGGTCTTGAAGCACTCAGATTTTTCTTTAACCAAAGGACTAATCAGGAATCATCTACCACCACACTGGTGCGCTTGGCTGAGTTGGTGCTCACCCTCAATAATTTTTCTTTTGATGGTGAACATTACCAGCAAATAAGTGGTGTTGCCATGAGAACCAAAATGAGTCCTAACTATGCCAACTTGTTTGTTGGTTATGTCGAAAAACAAATCTTTGAATGCTACACTGGTCCATTACCTGATTTCTATGGTCGGTTCATTGATGACTGCCTTGGCACTGCATCATGTTCGCGCACTGAACTGGATTGCTTCATTAACTTGGTTAATAATTTCCATCCAGCGCTCCAATTCACATCGGAGATCAGTGAGACCAGTGTATCATTCTTGGATATTCTTGTATCCATAAATGGCAATGGGCTGAGCACATCTGTCTTTTACAAGCCTACTGACTCACACAGCTACCTCCTCTTCTCTTCCTGCCACCCAAAACACACCAAAACATCCATTCTTTACTCTCAGTTTCTTCGTCTACGCCGCCTTTGCAGTGATGATGACTTACTTGCCAAAGCTATGGAAACGAGAGGCTTTTTTGTTGAGCGTGGGTATCCTTCTCATCTTTTAGACACTGCCTTTCAAAAGGCCTCCAACATTCCCCGTTCAAACACTCTAGGAGAACCCCCCACTAACATTTCCAACAACAAAAAAGTACCACTGGTTTTAATTTTCCATCCATTTAATTTTAAAGTAAGAGATATCATTTTCCTGAATTTTGAAATACTTAAAAATGACCCTGAAACATCTTCCATTTTCTCCGATAACCCCTTAGTATCTTTTCGACATAGCAAAAACATCCGAGAAACCCTAGTACACAGTTCACTTCGACAAGACCAGGTGTCACCCACTGGCGCTTCTTGTTGTCTTCGTCCTGTGTGCAAGACTTGCAAGCACCTTAATCCCACTACCTCTATTTCGGCCCCAAAATGTAAGTTTGAAATGAAGCACAGTTTTACATGCGTTTCCTCCAACCTCATTTACTGCATCTCCTGCGGTAAATGTGGTAAACTCTACATTGGAGAAACTGGAAGACGTTTAGGTGACAGATTTGCTAAACATCTACGTTATATGAAAACAATGAGTGCAACAAACCTGTCGCCAGGCATTTCAACAGTGCCAACCACTCCATTTCTGACATAAAAGTTTGTGCCTTCCTCTCCATCACTGGTGCGAATGATACCCGCAAGAAACAAGAACAGCGTCTCATTTACAAAGTTGGTATTCTCCATCCCCACGGCCTTAATGAACGTTTTTCTTTCATTTACGTCCTCATCTGTCAATGCCTGCCTCTGCAGACATTCACAGTATTTTGTATTACTTTTCTATGCCATTAGTTGTGTTTAATTTTCTACTGTGCTGTCACTTGTTTTATATTCAGCCGCCATGCAGGCATACCCCCTTACTAACGGGTTTGTTGCTGTGTGCGGGCTCAATATTGAATAAGTTTTCATTTTGTTATGGTTACGTTTCTGTCATTGGTTAATTTTGTTTCACGTGACTGGTTGTACAGCTTGGTATATAAGCAACAAGTTTGTTTATTCTATTTTTCTTTCTACTAACTCTCTAGACGAAGGGCCTTTGCTCGAAATGTCGAGGATAGAATATTTTTATTTGTTTCAGATTGTGGGAAGCGAGAATTCCTCCCTTGGTGTTGCATCATTTTCTACCTGTTGGTCTTGACCTTCCGTGCAGTTTAGGATACTCACATTTTCCTCGACAAGTGAAATCGCACATAGGTTAAAGAATACTCGCACACTACAAAGCCACATACCTTACTTGTATTAAAATTCGCGTGGTACTCATTTTCGCTCAGCTTTAAATTCGCGCGATTTAATTTCGCGCACCCTGCTGAGGACTTATTCGCGCAGCTTTAAATTCGCGCAGCTTTAAATTCACGCAAGAATTTTTTTGTTCGTTCTGTTAGGCCAGATTAATAGAAGCAATTTACGCATTTATCGAGATTATTTTTTATCAACAAATAAAACTTGTCTAAATTTGATCAAAAAACGATTTGGCTTGTCTCAATTAAAAAAATTATTGTCAAAAGTATACAATGTAAGCAAAAATCCATGATAATAATAAAGCATGAATTCAGAATACCAACAAATACTAAAAATTTTAATGAAGAATTCTTATTTGCCTAAAACTTATTTCTTCACAACATTTTAGAGTTCAAAAGGATCCTCTTTTCCTTTTGGCTCCTCCAATGCGGCGCTCGTCGATGATCGTCGCCAACCTTTGAGAATGATATCCTTGTTAGATCACATATAGTTGTAGAACTGCACTTCCCCCTTTTGCGTGAAGTGGTTTGAGCACACCTATTCGCAAGTCAACACACACTTTATGGGGCTGAATGCCATTCATGATTTGGGCTTGGACTTGCTTTAAGTACCATTTTTGCGCCTGGTTTCGTAGGAAAGCTTTCCAAGAGCGATTGACCGTTAAATCTAGGGGTTGCAGGTATGATGTCATGTTGTTGGGAACAGGTATCATCATGCCGTTATTGTTGGAAATGATCTTTTTTACTGCATCCGTCCAATGTGCTTTAAAAACATCCGCGACCAAAACTTATTCTTTTGTGGTGCGAAAACCAAGCTCTTCTCTTATTTGCTTCACATAGGGGATAAGAACATGATTGATCAATTCCATTGCTTTCTTCTCATTTGACCAATGATTTTCCTTGTGGGTAATGTGGAATTCTTTTGGAAAGTTGAATTTAGGGTGGTACCGATCTGTTTTCCCCTGGTAGATTAGTTGAATTGGCAGAAATTTGTCCGACGCGTTTGACTGAAAATGTTCCAGTAATTCGACGATAATCAGCGCTATCACTTATCGGCACAAACTTCTCGTTAGTTTTGTTCATTGTGTACTTGCTAATGAGCACAAACGGCAAAGGAATCTGGTCGATGTTTATGATCAGATCGTCGACCACGTCATAAGCACTCACCACTTCTTTAATAGACCGACAAAACGTGAAGCGAATTTCTTTCAAAAAGCCAGGTGATACGGGTTGGTTTGCAGTTGTTCCTCCGCGTTTACTGAAACCCAATCTTCTGAAAATTGACTGGCACCATGTATAGTGGAAATCCAGCTTTCCTCCGTTTTCCTTTAACATTGACCGGTCATTAGCCAGTACGATTCCTTTCGCTATGGAAATAACAATGTTGTAATTGACAACACATCCCGCCGCTCTCATGCTTTTGATCATTGAGATAACTTTCTCATCGATGTTCTCGGGTAACAAAGTTTTTGCCCCACGATGCTTCCTTGGCAATTGGTCGAGTTCTCTGTTCTCTGTTCTTTCCTTATTATAAGATTTGATCAATCCACGAACGGTGGACTTCGGCACAGAATATTTTCTTGCTGCCGGTCGTATTCCATGCGTAAGTCCCCATTTTGCAATTTCTGCTCGTTGAAAAGCATCATTTTCTCCATATTTGTCCCTCTTCTTCTTTGGCTCTGGAGTGTCCAAAAACAATTGGTATTTTACTGCATTTTCTTCAGCTGCATTTAGGTTACCGCTAGATGATGGAACAGAAATATCGTTTTGGAAACCTTTTTGAAATATTTTAACAGAGCCATGAGCGTTGATTTTCAACACACGCTGTTTCTCTACGTTCGCACAACTTGGATGAGGTTGAGCATAAAACGGAAATGTTTCACGTGTTTGCTACGCGTCATATGCAACACCTTGGGCGAACGCGACTGATCATTGACTATTGAGTAGGAAAATGGAAGGCATTTGCGTCGTGTGCAATAATTTGACAAAATACACATGTCTAAAATGCAAGTCATTCGTTTGTAACCCTGGAGTCAAGTGTTCAGTCCCGGCCTCTGAAGAATATCCTGGACGGAAAAGTGGTTCGAGTGTTGCTTTATGTAAACACTGTGACGACAAAGAAACGTATGCATCTGTTTGCTTCATTCAAGAAATTGTCACAGGAGAAACCAACAATTCAGACACTGACAAGTCTGATTCAGTGAAACGGAATCCCGAGGGGACATCATTTTCTCTGGCTTGCGCATCACGCGGCTTTCATGAATACAGAAAAATCTGGGCTGCAAGAATCAACCAGAACTTGGGAAACATATTTGACCCATATGCCATTGGTCTGTTCACTAGGATCAGAGGCAGGATTGAACCAATGTCGCTGGTTGGCCATTTGCCTCGAGAGATTTTGCCTCGATTTTGCAAGTTCTTTTTCGAATATGGGGGCAATATGAAAGCAACAGTTCGTGACATTAAATTTCGACGATCTCCCTTACCTCAAGGGGGCTTGGAGATTCCCATTACCTTAACGGTCATGCAGAACGCGAGTTTGGAAATTTACAGCAAAATGCAGGCATTCCTGGTGGAATATTACGTGGAGCCTGAAAATATTCCGACAGAAATTGCTCAGGATGATGAAGAAGAAGACATTTTTGATTTTTGATGTTGTACTTTAAAACATATATCATATGTGTTTGCATAAATAAACCAAATGATTTTGTCTCATGCTACACCACTCTGCTTTTCGCGCGGACTATATTTCGCGCAGTACTAGAATTCGCGCAACTATGCGTGCGCGAATTCTAGTACTGCGCGAATTTTAATACGAGTAAGGTAGTTGATAACGTTTCCTGTCTACGAAAATCCTAACATGTAGCAAAAGCAGTGACGGTGGAACTAGTTCAGTTGTTTTCCTTTGCCAAGCATGAACAGTTTCTCTTGGAAATGACTTTTCTTACAAACCACATCTTTTCTTTGAAATGCACGCGTATGTTTTGGATTGACGATAGACGAGCTAAGACTAGAGGATAGAAGTTACTCTTCCTTTCTTCACAATTACCAATACAGCCAAGCAGCAACTAAACTTTTCGCAGTTTTTGGAAGAACAAGTAGAGTTAAGAGTCGCATATTTTGTTGCATAGACTCAGAAACATTATAAGATTCAGAAATTATCATTGGTTTACTCTAACTTTGGAGAGGAATTTCAGGGCCGCTTGCTCAGTCCAGAACAGAGGGTAAGAACCAACGCAAATTAAGCAAGAATCATACTTACTCAAAGCTTGACCCTACCCACCAAGATGGAATACCATTACAAAGACGACTTATTATTCGAGCAATTGAGGAAGTTTGAGATGGAACATGTTGCTTAATTGATCAAAGATGAACTGGAATGACTACTAATTCATCAGCCGGTCCAGTTGTAAGCACGAGCTAAAAGAACTGACGATTACGAGTGGCAATGGATTGCCATCTAGACAGCTTTACAGTCAACAGGCTCCATCCATTGCCCATGGGATCCCCTGGGTCAATTAAGCCATGCTAAATTTTTTACTTCATTGGACGACAAGTCGGGATGGTTGTCTCTACAAACACTGGATACCTACAAAACATACTTTGTTACCCACAGATGGTCGGTTTGAATGTTTGGGGTGTGGAACACCACTTGGGCTGTCGGGTGCACCACGCAGTCTTCAGTAATTCTGACAGCAACTCTGGGAGAATTTTCATGGCCAGGCACACTAAGCCTGTCTCGATGATCTCAATGTCTATCAAACAAATTTTGCGGCGTATGAATAAAACTGACCTCAAGGTGAAAGTGAAATGTCGGTTTGGCTAGCGACGAATCGAGTTTCTGGAACACATAACAGGGTATATAGGGCACGAGCCTGAAAACAAATGAAAGCCGTATTGCAGACTTACAGAAGCCTGGACGACCTACTAAACTAACCAAGCTTCGCAAAGCGATTGCAGCATTTTCCTTCTTACAACGGTATACGGTGGAATTTGCTGACATGGCTAAACAACTGTACATGTATGACCTTATGCTGTCCTTTACATTCGAGAAGTCGACTCACAACAGCAACCGAGCTTCGCAAAGCTGTTGGAGTATTTTCTTTCTTCCAATGGTACATGCATATCACTGAATTTGCGAATTTTGCCAATCAATTCTATGATCTTTAGCATGGCAAGAAAGCTAACGTTAACATTGAAACTTGGGCCAAGGTACACGAATACAGTACGTCGGGATGGAATTAGAAACTTGTTTCATATCCATCATTTTTAAAATCACCAGATTTCACGGTGCCCTTCTAGCTTAATACAGAGGCAAGCAATGTGTGTATTCGTAGTCAGAAATGGACAAGGGTACTTATCGACCAGTCGCGTTTTTTTTACGAGGATTCTTCGTAAATACAAACTTAACCGAACAGCAATTACATGTATTAAATTGTTGGAAGTTGTTTCTTAACAAGAGATTTCGAATCTGTCTGCAAGATTCCTTCACGTTGATGATAGATCATCGTGCAATCCGTTGGCTATACGTCGTTAGATGCTGAGAAAAAGAATGCGATAATGGTTCGATAAATCACATAGCGACCGCTTACTGGTAGTTCACAGCCGGATATATTGGGGAAGTTATCTATGGCTGATACTTGTCAGGAGCTCTTACTGGGCCAGTTACTCCCGCCGTAAGCTACGTAAACTTGGATGGAATGGCTACAATAACTTCAATATTTAATGGAAAGAAGTTCTTAAAATATTTTTGGCAACTTCGTTAAACCATACAGCACAGCATGTGTTGTACATTCTGGGTGTTTCATTGCACTACATGGTGTTTATTAAAACAAAAGATGACACATTAATGACAGCTTCCAGAGCATTAGTTGAGCAATGTATAAGTCTGTTTTCAAATAATCTTTAGTCTGACCTCTGCGAACATTTCATGTAAGCTGTATTAAAAACGATTTCTCAGCAACTTCGGTCAAGTAATTGTCCAGCAGTCTAAATTGGCATCTACAATCTCTGGTGCAAGAGGAGCTCCAGACTGATACATTCAACAATTATCTAGCAGTGCTTATGGCTGATCATCTAGGCACTTTGCCAGCAATGCTTCCCATAGTAGTGTACAGTAGGCCATCAATTGAGGGCCTTTGGCATCCATGTAAATTAGTCCATTCAAATTGTTGTTCAAATCAAACCAAATCTTATATTTATCATTTTTGCCACCCCAAGAGGATGATGAAGATGGCAATGAGTATCAACAACCTATGGACTAGGAATACCATAGCTGGCAAGGTCAGAGTGCTAGAACACAAAGAAATGGAAGAGTACAACAGATGAGAATAGCCCTTTGCGGTGTATTGATATATCAATAATTATTGGGTTTTTTCTTTAAATATTAGTTATTCGGTATTTTAATTTAAAAATATCGATATACTGATTGTACCAAAATGACAATGTACAATATTATTGGTATTGCACGTATGCTAAAACCAATCATCATTTTTTTTTTTTTGCTTCTTTACATTTAAAATACTATCAAAGACTGTCTGCCAAACAATGCTGCTGAGAGAAAGAAAAGAATATGGTGGCAAATTTGCAGATGAATGTTTGAAATAATTGAAACTGATATCTAGATGACCATGTCTTATGTTTTTGGCTAGCTGTCACATGTGTTACACTATAAATTAAAGCTTGATTCACACTTCAAAAAAAGTGCTTTTTCTTATGTAAAATGTTTTTCTTATGATATCCTGGTCTCTGGTGAAAATTAGACTTAGAATTTAATGAATTTCCATCATGGAAAAATATCAATATATCAATATTATTATTTGGTATTTTTTTTTTCAATATTGGTATTTGTTCAATACCACAACAACCTAGATCTATGAGAAAGGGGTTAATTAGATGGACAAGAGCACCAAGAAAGAAGAGCAGCTTGACTCTTTGATAGCTGTGAGAAAAATGGCATTTTTCAAGGTGCTATATTAAATAATTTTTTAGGGAAAGTTTATTTAAGTCAATATGAAGGTTATTTAACTCATATATGATTGATTTCATGAGGGTCTGCATTCAAAGAGTTAACAAGCTGACATCACTAGGAGTAAAAAATGATCTGGTAATGAAGAAGAGCCATGGTAAGTATGGGGGTACAAGCAAGCTTTGGAGTCACTATCAGGACCCTCAGTATTATGGTCTGGCAAATAATTTTAATGATATACCAAATTAAAGAGACAGGTAATGCAGGGACCAATGAGGGGTCACAACACTACAATGAATTACTGCCATAGCATCAACAGAGATTACAATATGATGTTGATCAAAAGATTAGCAGCAAAAATGAATCAATGTATGGACAACCACAAATCATTCATCCAACTCATTACTCAACTAGGCCAAAATGAAAAACTGATTTCGAATTATTGCAAGGGAATTGACAGTCCTATCATAATCAGCTACCAGTGGTGAAAACACAGGCCAGACAATGCACATGATTCAGATAGCATAGCTGACAATTGCCATCTTTTCACAAGATTTGATAGACCCACAGGGAGGTGTTTATAATCTTGCTTTGAAACATCTTGAGAAAATGGGGAGGCATAGGCAAGCCTGATTGCTTTTGAAGGATCAAGGGTTCTTTGTCCTGACCAAATTCTTAAATTAATCTTTCCTCCCTCCAATTAATCTTTTGCTTAATGAGATTTTTTAATTATTCCTTTTACTCATTTTTTTAAGATTTTAACTACTTATATAAGGACATCAATATTTTTGTGGTTTTTATAAAATAAAAGGCCTTATTTATCTTGTTAAAGGCTGGAATCTGACAGTCAAATGCTCAAAAACTATCTTTCTAAACAAGAACTATCTTTCCAAACACAATACATTCCTGAACATTCACTTCCCTCGACCCTTTCCTGGCAGGAACAATCAAGATTGCATTATTTTACTCTGGCTAATGCCTGACCATTTTACTTCTTAATACGAGAGAGACTGCCAGAAAAGGGCTATAATCAATGTTGTTCTTGAGGTTATACACTATCTAAAATATAGAAAACAAGCTTCTCAACGTTTCGAGCTAAGGCCCTTTGTCCAGAGATTAGTAGCATGGAATACATAAAAACATGTGGGCTTTTATAGTAAAACTAAAAAAGTGTGTCACGTGACAAAATGAACCAACAGAATGAATGTGGTCAAAACAAACACAAAACAATGAAAGGGTAAAGCACATGACAAATTTTTTTGACACATGATTTCGGTACCAAAATCTAAGTTCACTGTCAAACACCACTTCACTTGTACCTCCTCTCATCTTATTTACTGCATCTCATGCAGTATATGTGGCATGCTCAACATTGGAGAAGCTGGAAGAGTTTTGAGAGACAGGTTTGGGGAGCATTGTCATGCTGTTACTAAGAACGACGCTAATCAGCCTGTTATCAGGCACTTTAACAGTGCTAATCACAGCCTTTTGGATATACAAATTCAAGCCTTAGTCCCCGTTTCCAGTAGTAATGATAGCCTCAAAAGTCAGGAAATGCGTCTCATTTCCAAACTTGGAACACTCCACCCCCATGGTATCAATGAGTGATTTTCTTACATTTAGCTCTCAATACACTTCATTTCATCATCTCACCTTCCTTCGCCATCCCACATTATTATTTTCTATCCACGTGCCATTTTTCGCCCCTTTTGCAGTCCAGTTTCACATATATTTGTCATGTGCTTTACCCTTTCATTGTTTTGTGTTTGTTTTGACCACATTCATTCTATTGGTTCATTTTTGTCACGTGACACACTTTTTTAGTTTTACTATAAAAGCCCATGTGTTTTTATGTATTCCATGCTACTAATCTCCAGACGAAGGGCCTTCGCTCAAAACATAGAGAAGGTTGTTTTCTATATTTTAGATAGTGTATAACCTCAAGAACACTGCTGTTTTATCGAAGCTATCTACAATGGACCTCCGTGCCTTATAATCAATGTTGCCTAAGTCTTCTCAGCCAGGGCAGTCTTCTATTATGTTTCTCTGGCCAACATGTGACAATTTTACTCATCAAGGGGAGACATTCTGCCATAAATGGATTACTGTACTGTATTATTTTGGTGCTGGCTCTTTGTCTTTTCATAATATTCACCAAGAAAGAAGGATCCTGCTTACTTTGATCAATTCAATTCAGTTTAATTTACTAACATTTAATTCATGTTGTTAAACTTACGTACACTTTGTGAAACAGGTAAGCTCTCCCAGTAGCACCAGTAAACCTCTAAATTCAAAAGAAGTTTATAATCAGTAAATTGCTTTTCCCAAAATTAATACATCACTGCAAACAGTACAACAGGGTAGCAAAACTGTAACAAGTTTCCCATTTTCCGATTTAGACATTACAACTTAATTTGTGAGAAGTTGTAGGCGCTAATGCAGTTTTGCACTTCAACCACGTCCATGCCAGTAACATAGGTAAATTACTACATTGGTCGACAGCTTTTTACCTGGTGATTTCAGTGATGCCGTAATATCAACCACTCACTCCAAACATAAGGTATTATAACCAACAAAATAGACAAACTGAAGTTCGTGTTGGTCCAGAATGAACCGAGGGCTCAAGATCCTGAAGTTTATGAATTTATGTACAATTTAATTTAAATCCTTCTTGATTGTTTCTTCGCTTTTTAAAAGCCGTGAAAATGTGTATAAACGCTAACCCTAATTCTTATCAAAACCTTGGATACTACAGTATAAGTAACAGGGATTGGTTTTTTTGCTGTATTGCATTGTTTTGCGATGAATGGTTGATATCACGGTATCACTGTAAGCTCCAAGTAGTAAACTGTCGAATGGTATATAATTTACTTATCTTACTTGTATTTATATGGTTGAGGTGGAAAACTGAATTACCGCCGAAGTTGAAAACGTACCATAGAAATTAGTTGTGATTTATTGGTAAGAACTGTGTCGCACTTGGCACAGGAATAAAGCCGTGATCCACCAGGATGCTCCAAAAATGTTCGACCCATACGTGATTTCAGAACAAGAAACTGAAGTTATAAAATATTCTTACTTATCTACTCCAACTAAAACATCAAAATGGACGTCAAACAAGTACTTTTAGCAATGAAGAACTCAAGAACTGTTTATTCGTGCATTTCCCGCTGACCAAAATGGTCGATTTTGGTATATCATATTGCATCCTGCATGAAGTATTCTTATATTAGACAGGAACAACCTAGTGAGTGTGTCCAATTTTGACAAGAACATCTAAAAATGACGGAGAATGATAGTGAACCACCGGAAATCGAAATTAAGGCAAGTAATAATTAAATTAGGTTCAATGCTCACTATCTTTTTTCGAGTGGCAAATCATGGAGGTCATGAATGACACTTTCATTACACCTGCCAACCCCAGAGAAAGGAAAATCTGGAGTTTCTACTGAAAATATTTGGAGGTTCTCAAAAAAAATAGTGAGATATTGTAAAGACAGTGAGATATCGTTATTTTTCCATGAACAAACATGTAAAAATGTACCGTATTAGCATCAGCTGCCCATGTGTGAACTTACAACGACTACAGGGAAACAAAGCAAAGCATCGAGATGTAGTCAATTACTTTAAATATGATGAAACCTGGGTAACAAGCGACAGCATTTCGGATGAAAGATCAGTGGAATTTTCGATATCTTTAAAAAGAAGGAAAAATCGTGAGATACAAAGTTGTTGTCGTAACCCGTGAGAAAAGGTAAATCGTGTGACTCACGGCGAAACCGTGGGAGTTGGCAGGTCTGCATTCATGATCTCTGTATGGGAAATACCACCCCCACTTCTCTATAAGGTGGCTCTTCCTCCACATCGTGAATAAGCAGGAAAAGCCAGGTTTTGTCTGCAGGTTGATTGCTTTAGGAATTTTGATGATCAAAAATTTTGTTCTGAGCATAAAAAAAGGGATTCAAGGCTTGTTGGGCATGTTGACCAACAGTACCAGTAACAGGTTGGTGAAGTAGTATTTTAGGACTGTCAAAGTATTGCTGACATATTTTCTTAATGGTCACACACATCAAAGTGCATCACAAACACCAGGGTTGCATCTGATTGTCATTTCAAGTCCTGACACAAAGGCATATGTAGTACCAGTATCTTAATCAGGTTACTGATTAGAGGCATGTATCATAACTAAACAGGGCTATAACTAGAAATTTTGGGTTACTGAGTCAGAATGAGAGCACCAGTAGGATGAGAATGCTCCAGGGAAATGATTTAGATTTGAAATCTAGAGTCTATGAAATGTAATTTCTTGCATTTCAGTAGAAGCTTTTACAAAATTCTGAAGGTTTGACAGTAGAAAGCATAATACACAATGCTAAAAATTGAAACTAACCTTTGTCTGGAAATTTAAACCTCATTATTGTTTTTGTTTTTTTCATAATTTATTTCATAATGAATCAAGTGATACATACTACACTAAACAGTTAATGATCAGATTAAGATATTGTTATCAAGAAGTGCTCATAGTCCAGTTACTTTTGAGAGTTGTTAGGCATCATGTGGACTCATGATGTATGGGTGGGCTTGTCATCTTGAAATAATATGCAGGAAGTATGTAACACACTATCCCATTGGCCTGATTAGGCAGAATGTAGTCTTATTCAACCAATCACGTACTTTTGTACATGTGCACCACCACCATCTGATTCCATTCAATCCTTCAGAGCTGTCTACCCCTTGCCAGGTGCAAACTAGCTTGAGCTGCAATTGAACAAATCACTAGTTATTTCAATAGCATACAACATGCAAAGGGTCAGTCTGGTTTTTCCTTTTTCAATCCAAATCTTTTTTCAAAAGTACTGAAATTTCCATTAAATTTTCAATACAAATTATGATTATGCACATCTTTGTTATTGAAATCAACAAATCCATGCTGTGTCATGTTTGATTAATTTAATGTGTAGTCACAAAGGACCTGGAGATGAAAAAAAGTTTATTTCTTAAGAAATACCAAATAGTTCATGGATCAGCATAGGATCCACCTCCCCCCTGCATGGGAATTTTGAAGACAATATTTTTTTTAAACCTTATCATATGCCTAACTAATGCTGGTTGTTAGCACCCCAGGCATTGCGGCGTTTACGAGTTATCGGGGCTCAAACATGGAGGGAGCGGAGGATTCATTATTTCCTGCAAGGGGGCTTGCAGTCCCCTCAATTCATTTATTTCTGAAAGCCTATTGGCTGGTTATTTGAAATGCACATGATAAGGTAAAAAGTTACAGGGTTGATAACTGCGGTAACTGATCTCAATTCTCAAATAATATCAACGTTTCGAGCTAAGGCCCTTCGTCAGGTATGAAACGTGTTCTGAAATAGGAGTAGCAACTAGACTAGGTTTTATATAAAAGGGATTCATGTGATAAAAAGTTAACCAATGAAATGCGAGAAACAAAAAAATCCAAAACAAAAAACAAATCAACGACTAGGTAACGACAAGGAAGTCATTTGTTGTTTTTAAATGACGATCAGCAAACTGGCATTGGGTTAAGCCCCCAAGATCCCCAGGGGAATGGAAATATGTGTGTGGTAAAAGAAAGGCAACAGTAGGGGAAACTGATGTTATTATTTGCCTATGCTAAAAATTAAAAAAAACCTATGGGGGGTAAAATAAAAATACGTTCGTTGAGTCCATAGGGATGAGTGGTTCCTAGCTTAAAATTGAGACGCCTTTCTTGTCTCTTGCGGCTATCATTGGCTCCGGAGATGGAAGAGGTAGCAGGAACTTTCATGTCCGAAATAGAATGGTTAGCGCTATTGAAATGTCGGGCGACAGGCTTGTCAACATTGTTTCTTACGGAACGAAGATGTTGGGCAAACCTGTCAGAGAGACGTCCGCCAGTTTCGATGTAGAGTTTATGGCATTTGCTGCAGGATATGGGGTAAACGATGTTAAACGAAGTGTATGTGAAATTATGCCGGATTATAAATTTGGATTTCAATCCAAAAATGACCGTGGTTTGACTAAGAAAAGCACACGTGTTACAGCGGGCTCGACCACAAGAAAAAGTGCTGGCTGGTAATGATGAATTTTGTTTAAGGGCGCTGTGTACCAGAGAATCATGAAAGCTTTTGTTGCGCCGAAAGGAAATCGGTGGATTATCGGTGAAAATAGACGAGGTCTCGGAATCATTTTTTAAAATGCCAAAATTGTGATTGATGATGTCTATAACTTTGTAGTTAAAGGGATGAAAAGTAAGGGCTAAGGGAACCTTTTCTGTAGAAATTTGCTCCGAAGGTGGTTTGAGAGTGTCCGAACAGGAAACATTGAAAGCTTTTTGGATAGCAGTATCCCATAAATTAGAAGGATAACCACGTTGAACGAAAAAGGATCTTATTTCCAAGGAGTTTGTCTCAAAATCTCGGTTATCGCTGCAAAGGCGGCGAAGACGCAAGAATTGAGAATAAGAGATGGATTTGTTGGTGTGGTTCTAGTGGGAAGATGAAAACAAAAGGTAGCAATGAGAATCAGTCGGTTTATAGGACACAGACGTCTTGAGCGCATTACCATTAATAGAGACTAGAATATCTAAGAACGATACCCAAGTTCTGCTTATTTCCCATGTATACTTGAACGCTGGATGGAAATTACTAACAAAACTGATGAAGGGCTCTAAGCCAGCACGTGAACATGATGCTGTACGGAAACAGTCATCGATGAATCTTCCAGAGAAATTGGGTGTGTGATCTGTGTATTGCTCAAAGATATGTTTTTCAACATAACCGACTGATAAATTAGCGTAACTAGACCCCATTTCACGATCAACCATTTCAGCAATGATACATTAAACGATTTCAGGGGCCCCTGATTGCTGGTCTGTAGTTGCCAGGCAAATTCTTTTGGCCATTCTTGAACAGTGGAATTAGTCTTGCAATTTTCCATTCATCAGGGAAAGTGCATAACGTAATAGCCTGATTAAGGATATAAGTCAATGAGTCTGCAATGACAGGTGCAGCTAGTTTTAAAATTTTGTTGGAAATCCTATCAATACCTGTGGATTTTCCACTGGGAAGGTTGCATAGCATTTGATAGACTTTATTTTTGGTAACAGGCTGAAAAGTTGAGAATTCTGATTTAGGTTTGTTTATAAATTCCTGGAAATTACAGTTTGAGGTGTCAAGTTTGCTAGCCAATTCAGGCCCAATGTTAGAAAAGTATTGATTAAAACCTTCGGCAATGTCCTTAGAGTTTGTTAAATTATTGCCATTTACATTTAACTCACTCACATTACCGGTACTTGGTTTGTTTTGCCTGCCTAACAAGTGGTTAATTGTTCTCCTAGTTTCTTTTGGATTGCCTTTTTGTTCAGCAATTCTTATGGCATAATAGTCCTGTTTAGCTTTTCTTATTTCTACATTAACTTTATTTCTCAATTGCTTATACAATTTCCAATCAGTCTCACTTTTGTTTATAATGGCTTTTCTCTTAAATTTGTTCCTTTTATTTATAAGTTTTTTTATATCACTTTTAACCCAAGGAATATTTTTAGGTCTGACCTTCTTTGGTTGAATGGGAGCATGTTTATTCAGTACTTCTTTAAATAACTTTTTTCACAATTCCCACATTTGGTTTGGATTATCAGCAAAAAAATATTTATATTCCCAATGCTGACAAAGTAGATCCTCAATAAATTTTTCAGTGTTAAACTTTTTCATATTTCTGATTTCTACAATAATTTCATTTTGTTTTTTGGAAAAATGAATTTTTCTATTGGGAAATATTAAATTGTGGTCACTTATTCCAGTATATATAACATCAGAATCTGAAATTTTGTCTGGAGTATTAGTTACTGCATGATCAATGAGACTTGAAGTTAACATTGTTAGCCGTGTAGGTTGATTAATAATCTGTGACAATTGATACAACTCATATAAGATTTGATTTTCTTGGTTGGTGTATCAGGTTCATGTTTCAGCATGTCACAGTTGAAATCACCAAGAATGTAAAGTTCTTTATTTTCATCATCAATTAGTTTGATTAAATTTTCAAAATGTACAAAGAAGTCATTACTAGTTGAGTTTAGTGGGCGATAAATAGTTGTTACCAAGAATGGTCGACTGTGAGGTTTAGTGATTTCTATACACACAGCCTCTAACTCCGAAGGAATTAAATCCTTCCTAATTATGTAGTTAATGGAGCTACGTAAGTATAAGCAAACTCCATCCCCGCTTCTTAACCTATCATTTTTTACTAAATCATACCCATCTATATTAATCATATTATCTGTGATACTAGAATCAAGTCTGGTTTCATTAAGGGCAAACAGATCAATGTGTTTGTTAGACATTGAAAACTGAAAGGTCATTTTGAAACCTCTCTGTTTAGGATCCAGATTAAAACAACTGGAAAAATCGCCACTCACATTCTCATAATCTAGGTTAATTACATGCTTAGTTGTTCCTTCACAAATCTGAGGTAATTTGTCCATTCTTTGGTCCATTTGGCAGCTCTTTGAAAAAAAGGTTGGCGATTTGTTGCTGGTATTGCTGCTTCATGATTAATCCTTATTGATTTGGCCTTGTGGTCTTCATAGTCAGCTGTCTTTTTGGTTTCCTTTGCAGAGCCATTCTTTGATTTAGCAAATTTTTCCTTCTGTTTACTATGGTAGGCATTCAGTTGAGCTTGAGTATCAATTTTT
Organism: Heliopora coerulea; assembly: GCA_030142905.1. Lineage (NCBI taxonomy): Eukaryota > Metazoa > Cnidaria > Anthozoa > Scleralcyonacea > Helioporidae > Heliopora > Heliopora coerulea. The sequence goes on along the minus strand of JASJOG010000132.1, from coordinate 853,895 downwards.
TCGTGAATTGTAGGGTTATCTGCAGGCGGGACTTGAGATTGATCTTGATCTTCAACTGATAGTGCTTCGAATCTATTTTCGACAGGTGTTGTAGTAGATTTGCTAGGACTGATATTAGGTCGTTTCTTAGCTTCAACCTCAATCCAAGCATTTTGTTTGGCGTCAAGAAGAGTCAAGACTCGGTCGTTGTCTCCTTTCAATGTGATAACAGTTGATTTCAACTGCTTTTTCTCTGCTACTATTTTTTTGTTTTCGTCTATAAGTAACGCTCTTTCGCGACTTTCGTTCCTTGTCTTTTCTTCTAATTCCTGTAGACGAGTGAGAATTTGATCAAGATTTCCTTGCGCTTCATTTTTCCCTTACCTCTGAATTTACCAGCTAGTTATAGCCGATTTTCTCTTTCGATTTTGGCGGCTTGTTTAAGTCATTCCCGTAGCTTGATGCGCATTACTATTAAATCCATATCCGTCCACAAACAGCGCATCGATGAAAACATTTCCCATTGCAAAACTTTTTTTATCTCAGGTCTGCCCTCCAATTTTATTTACGGCCATTACCGCTAAAATTCAGTTACTGAATTCGAATTTGTACTCGTTTCTGAATGACTAGAAGGCGTCCAAATTGGCTGAATTGATGGGTCCTTCAACCACTTCGTCTCAAAGCACTAATTCTCCTATTGATGACAGTTTAGTGGTCACCATTCCTTCACATTTACTCCTGTCTGACTCCGAGAGATCTGTTCTTGCGAAGGGTCTCAAGTTTGTTCGCAACTGCCGGACTCCTGATATATTTTCTGTTAAAGAGGATACGATCACGATTTCACGATCAACCTCCATCCGATAACAACAGCATCTATGAGCAAATTAGTCCTAGAAAGTCTTCGTGGTCTCCAGTAGAAGGCCAGTTTTTGTCACTTGATCTATTTACTCGCCAACGCCGACATGATATTAACAAGTTACATCCTTCGCGTCTCAATAAATTCACTAATCTCACCAAAGAAGAACTTCATGCTTATCATGCTAATCGTTGCGTAGTCGGGAAGACATTGTCATCAAACCTGTGACAAGGGTGGCGCAGTCGTTGTCTGGAGAGCGGACTTATATCGACAAGAGGCTCTTCGTCAACTCAACGACATCACTTTTTACAGCAGGTAAGATTCGGACTTTACCTCATCCCACCAAATAATCGTAAAAGCGTCTATTAAAAATTTAACTCAAGCCTGTGATTTGCCTACCTCTGCTTCCATCCTTATACACACCACTCCGAGAGCTTCTTATATCAAAGACACCAATCATACACTACAGATTTTCGATCAAATCCGTTTCACAGCATCTCACAAATATACTTTCACCATGGATATCAAATCTTTATATACCTTCATACCTCATCGCGAAGGCCTTGAAATCCTAAAGTTCTTCTTTGACCAACGAACCGTTTTAGAACTTCCAACTACTACATTACTTCGCTTAGCAGAACTAGTGCTTACCCTCAATAATTTTTCATTTAATGGCAAACATTACCAACAGATAAGCGGTGTAGCTATCAGTAATGTAGGGGTGTACCTACATTATTTTCAGCAATCAGCGATCAACGATTGCCAGCAATCAGCAAAATCGTGGAAAAGATTTTATATGACCAACTTTATAATTATTTGACAAAATTTCAGCTACTAAGTGAACGAAGAAGAAATAATAAAGCCCAGCAAAAAACACGCAAAATAGGCAGGATCTTTTTGCCTTGGACGTTAATTCTGATACTTTAACTATGGTTAGCTTCGACATAAAATCACTTTTCACTAACATCCCTTTAGATGAGACCATCGATACCATTGTTTCTAAGTTATTTAATAATTCCACTTATTTTCAGAACTTTACCCGTTCCGAATTCACCCAACTTTTAAGCTTTGCAGTTAAGAATTGCCACTTTTTCTTTAATGGTGTTTTGTTTGAACAGACCGATGGCGTTGCCATGGGTTCTCCCCTGGCCCAGGAGAATTTTGCTCAGGGGCCCCCGACCCCCCTCAGCTTAGACATACATTTCAAGACTTCAATGAGCTGCTAGAGGTTATAGAGTCTGAAATCTGAATCAGATAAAAAGATATTACATTTGCAACTGAACCTTCACAATACACATGAAATCATCTATTTGATGAAAGATAAGGAAAATGGAAAACAATAACATGTAGATATTAACACTAACGTGGCATGTGCAAGATCTAGTAAATGTACAGAGATAATTCTTATGGTCATGTTGAACCAAAATAATGAATTACTACACAACAGAGCTACTAACATAAATGCTATTTTTACATAATAGGCTGCTAGCAATGAAAAAATACAATGACAATTATATTTCTTTTGAAATATGACATTTAAAATGAACAGGACAAAGTATTTAAGCTACATTCATGTCTACGCGCATAATCAATTCCTGTTAATCAATTCCTTTTTATCAATTGATCTGGCCTCAGCATTTTCAATAGACAGAATAGCCAAGTGATCTAGTCTCTCTTGGCTCATTGTGGATCTAAGGTATGTCTTAATGAGCTTTAGTTTGGAAAAAGACCGCTCTGCCGATGCCACAGTTGCCGGGATTGAAACGAAGAGAACGAGTAGCTTGTACACCATAGGAAACGACGAAGTGACGCGACTTTCAAGCATCAATTTTATCACATCCAAGACACAGTCTTTTTCTTCAATTTATTTTCTAAATTCGTTAACAAACGATCTGAGCTCTGATTCCAAGTCTTCGGTAAAATCAGTTGGATACTGACTCAGTATTGCCGATGAAGCTCTTAAAAGGTCTTCCTGAATAGCCTTTACCATACGTTTGGGAAATAAAATGTCAAACGTGGACGTTACCATGTCTTGACCCTCAAATCTTTGCCGCAGTTGCATTAAAGCTGTATCTACTGTTTTATAAAAGACATTCACTGTAAACGCTTTTTCAGGATTATCTATATTTTTGTCATCACACAATTCATCCAATAACCTCTTCACCTTTCTTTTTCTCTTTTGTTTAAAATGGAGGGCAGCATTCCATGATTTGGCCAATGCAGAAGCCGTTCGCACCACAAAGTCCCAAGAGTCCCGTAGAATTCTTAGTTCTGAAAGAGAGCAGCTTAAGAACCTTGCAACTTTAGAGCAGATCAACAAAGTGAACATACTAAGTGCCTTGTAACTTAACAGCAGATCAACTTTAGGAGACTGCATTTTACGTAAAGTGGAGTTTATCGGGCGAAGAATTCATTCCCAAATATCGATAAATAATGCAAATTCATAACTGTCTAATTTTTCCATAAGACATCTAGCCTCGTCCCTTTCTTTTTTGTTCGTCGATGTTAAAGACAGTCGCGTTAGAATCTCCATAATGTCCCGATATCTGTCGCGGACGGCACGAACTGCATCTATTCGCGAAGACCACCTTGTCACACATAATTTCTTCAAAGTGAGAGATCCGCAAGCAGCATGGATTCTAAGTTCTTCCCACCTATTCAACGATGACCCAAAGAAATTAAATACCTCACGCAATAGTCCAAAGAAACTTTCATTCTCTTGTATTGAGCTAACCGCATCATTTATTACTAAATTCAAGTTGTGACAACCACAGTGTACGAATGGAACCGGAGATTGGACCATCTCTTTAATTAAACTTTGCACACCAGTGTGAATCCCACTCATTACACTAGCTCTATCATACCCTTGACCTCTTAACTTACAAAAAGACAAACCAAGTCCTTCAAGAAACTCCTTCGCAGTAGAAGCTACATCCTCTGCCTTTGCATCATTTAATTTAACAAAACCCATGAAACTCTCAACCACCCTACAGTCTTCACCCTTAACCTGTACCCACCTAACGACAACGCTCAGTTGGTCCACCCGGGAGATATCACTAGTTGAATCCAAAATAACTGACCAAAATGGTGCATCGTTGATCTTTTTGACAAGTGATGACGTTACCGCATTTGCAAGAAGACTAATTCGCTCATTTTGAATTTTGACACTGAGATATTTAATAGCTTTAGCCGGAAGCGAAATAACTTCGGAAAGGACTTCATCATATTGTGCAACCAATGCTACCAATCCCAGAAAGTTGCCCCCTTCACATATTCTGTCAGACACGGCTTCTCGGTGCCCTCTGAAAGCTAAACTTAACGATGCCAAAGTCAAGATGATTGACAGGATTCGTTCCAGGACTTTGACCCAAAACAGTGAACTCCGGCGTATTTCATTCTCGTTTTCTTCATCAAGAACTTTTCCAGAATTCCACCTTAGACAGAGAGCGGACGCTTCTATGTGCAAAACTGACTTTTCGTACCGATTAATCTTGGCAGACATATGAGTAGAACCCGATACGCCGTTTATCCAACCCTTTTACTCTCGTAATTCTTGTTTGAACGATCAGCAAATAGCCAAGAAACCTCACCGTATGGTTTTTTCAGTTCGTTGGAATAACAAAGCCAGCCTCTTGGAACTGAAATATTATCGACAAATTTGTTGTAATACCTGGCATGGAAATTAGTGACCAATGTTCCTGCTTCATCTCTGTATTCAAAAGGGCCAGATGGTCTACATGGTCCATGGTTTAAAATTTCGCTTTTTAAAGAAGCGTCGTTGATTGCCTCGCAAAAGTGGCCGTGGTCTGCTGGATCACATCTCGACGAATCAAAATCAAACTGAGATCTTTCACTAACAGAGTTCAATCTTGAAGATGGATCACTTGAATGGCTGATAGCGACACCATTTTCTGGTACTGGTGCGGTGACAATGTTCTCCTCGTTAAATGGCGCAATGCTCTCTTCTTTTTCTGCTGTTTCTTTCTCTTTACTCCGTCTATTATTTTCAGATATTTCAGGATTTTGCTTCCCATAATCTTCATTGCCAACACTGTCACTCGAGGAGGCAGGACAATCACCTTGAAGCCGAGTATCACCTTGACAAAGTGTTAATTCATCTTTCTTCTCAGTCTGAAGAAAAGACGATATGTTTCTCGTACTTGATGAGGCAGCTTCGATCCTACGATTTTTCTCTGCTCTTTTAAATGCACCAGAATTATACTTTCGTTTTAAATTTGAGGCCATAAATTAGTATAGGAAATAACACGGTTCGAGAAGAATTAATGAAAAATGGCACGCGTGTTTCGCCAAATATTTGCTTAACCGTCTGTAAAAGCTCGAGAAACAACAACGCTGACATCAGTAACTAAATACCGCTAGTAAAAAAAATTTAAAAAGTTAATTTCGATGTCATTAGCCAATCACAAATAAGTAAAATTGATTGAAATTGTATTAACAGCGAAATTACCATAACCAAACTGACTTCCTAGCAAAACAAACGTCCGCCGAACGTTGTGATCGTCGTGTTCTTCGAACATAAAATACCTAATCAAGGACCGCTGACCAGAGATCGGGCGGCGAATTGGCGCCTGAGATACACTTATGACATATACTGCATTATTTAAAATGGCAGCAACAACAGAAGAAATACGAATATTATTGTGAATAAAATGTTAGTGAAAATTACTCCCTTGGTTTATCGTGTGATAGGAATCATAGGATATCATTTCTTCTAATTAATTTAAATTTTTAAAGTCATGACGTCATCATTAATTCATCGGGGGCCCCTTTGAGGTCGGGGACCCTTAGGAGTTGCTCTAACCCTGACCTTAGGCCGTTACGCCACTGCCCCTGGGTCCTACCTTTGCCGATATTTTTCTTTCCTGGCATGAACGCTCTTGGCTCTCTAACTGTCCCACTCATTTTAAGCCCGTTTATTACCGTAGATATGTCGATGATTGTTTTTTGCTTTTTGCTTACCCCGATCATATTGCACCTTTCCTCAGTTATTTAAATAGTCAACATCCCAACATCAATTTCACGCATGAAACTGAAGTCAACGACTGTTTACCCTTCCTTGATGTTCTTATAACACGATCCACTGGCTCGTTCTCTACTTCTGTTTTTCAGGAACCCACTTTTACTGGCTTATACACTAATTACAATAGTTTTATTCCTTCTGTTTACAAAACAGGATTAATCTCTTCCCTTCTTAATCGCTATTTTAGTATTTGCTCCTCCTATTTTATTTTTGACTCGCATCTTCAAAATCTTAAGAAAACGCTTTTACTTAATGGTTATCCTAATTCATTCATAGACACATGCATTCGCCGGTTTCTTGATAAGATTTTCTCACCCTCCCCCAAAATTTCTCTCGCCCCCAAGAAAATCGTTTACTTTTGTCTTCCCTACACTGGTCAACATAGCCTCCAATTTCGCACTCAGATTCGGAAGTTATGCTCCAGTGCTTTCCCTCACATTAACCTCCGCTTTGTTTTCCGTCCTTCTCTCCGATTTTCTAAACTTTTTGTCTTTAAGGACAGGATTCCCAGGGCCTTGAGATCTCGTGTCGTTTACTGTTTTAAGTGTCAACGTTGTAGTTAGTTGTATGTCGGCCAGACGAGTCGGCTTCTCCACACACGAATCTCAGAGCACTTGGGCATTTCTGCACTTACTGGCAAAAAACGAGTCAATCCTCCTCCGACTAGCATCCTGTCACATCATTGTGACACTGGACACCCTGTCTCGCCTGATGACTTCACCATCTTGTCGTCTTCTTCCTTGAACTCTGAACTTCTCGTCAAAGAAAGTCTGCTTATCCGCAAACTCAATCCATCGCTTAATGCCAGCATGGGCTCTTTTCCACTTTCTTTATTTTAAGACCTTTCGTTTCCCGACTTCTCCACTACATCTCAGTCTGCTGTTTCCTTTTGTTCCTTCCCACTTCCTTTCTTACGCCAATATCTCGTTAATACATATCATGTAACATACCATTATATATTTATCACCATGTAATATAAGTCATTCATTCTCTGAGGATGTTGCGTGTAGCAACGAAACGTAGAATTACATTATAAACCTTTAATATGCCTATTTTGCGTGTTTTTTGCTGGGCTTTATTATTTCTTCTTCGTTTACGATTCCCGCCTGGTACCTCTGTCGCCCGTTTTTTGAAGCTACTAAGTGATTCTCAGTTTGGCTTCCGCAAACATCAATTAACAGCTATGGCTTTACTAGATGGTACCAATAGTTGGTATATGAACATAGACAAAAAATTATTTAACTTAGTGGTATTCATTGACTTAAAAAAGGCTTTTGACACTGTAGATCATAGAATAGTATTAAATAAACTTGAACTCTATGGTATAAAAGGAGATCCCCTATCTCTGTTGACATCTTACTTGACCAACCATACTCAGTTATGCCAGACGAATGGAACTACTTCTTCTGAACAGTTAGTCAAGTGTGGTGTACCACAAGGTTCTATTCTAGGACTACTTAGGCTGGGGAGGTTTTTCGGTATACCAAAAAAACTTGTTTTTTTTTTCAAAACCGGTTTTTCGGTTTTGCCGAAAATCGAAAACAGAAAAACCGAAAAAAACGGATAAAATACGAAAATTCGAGGGGGAAAAGGCGCAAACACTGCTAATCTCAAATCCGCAAACAGTTCTTGACTCGTCATACACGCCATCATCCGTAACGGCAGATGCGTCGTGTATTCATATTCCGGTTTTGACTCGGGTTGCATTTCAAGAGACGTTCTTATTTTAAACCTCTCTTGTTTCAGTTTCCGAAAGGTCGCATAAAACTAAAATGCAGAAATGACGTTTTAAAAAACCGGTTTTCCGGGGGGTTTTTTTCGGTTTTTTCTTGACGGATTTCGTTTTCGATTTTTTCCAAGAACCGCCCTATCCTAGGACCACTACTCTTATTATACATTAATGATCTTCCTCAATCCTCAAAGAAAACAAAACCGAGATTGTTTGCTGACGATACAAATTTAACAGCAGCAGGAAATTCAATGAAGTTGAAGCTGCAATGAATTTCGATCTGGAATGCCTAAGTAAGTGGTTAATTGCTAAATAAGCTAAGCTTAAATGTAGTAAAAACTGAATTTATGTTGATTAGCTCTAAACCAATGATAAAAAGTATTTCAAATCAACAACGAAACATTGTGACAGAAAATAACGCAACAAAACAAGTTTGTGAATCTAAGTCTCTTGGTGTAACCCTAGATCAGCACTTGTCGTTGAACAAAAATACTGACAATATTTGTAAAAAGATTATTTCAGGGATATCAGCCCTTCGTCGGGCAAAAGATTTTGTTCAAGCAGAAACTCTGATTTCTATTTATAACGCTCTCATTCATCCCTACTTTACCTATTGCTGTGAAGTTTGGAACGTTTTGGGGGAGACACAATCCAAACGCTTACAACAACTCCAAAATAGAGCAGCTCGAATCATTGCAAATATGAGCAATGCTATTGACCAAGAAATTGCTTTAAGTGCTTTAAACTGGGAACCACTTAGAATTCAAAGACGAAAAAGTAAAGCAAAACTCATGTTTAAATTACCTAACATGGGTCCAACATCACTTACTGATCTATTTACTTTCAAAAGTGAATCGACAGACTATGAACGTTGTGGTATTAAAAGAACACTTTGCCTACCTCAACCACGTATCAATAGCATGAAAAAAAGCCTTGCATTTAATGGACCACAAGTTTGGAATTCATTACCAAACGCACTTAAAGAAATAAATTCTCTCAAGCCCTTTCAAAATAAAATCGCTTCCCACATTTTCAAAATAAATACGGACGTCATTTTTAATTGTTAATAGTCTCTCATACTCTGCCATACTTCATGTAATTTGATGTTTAGGAAACATGAGAGCTTGGATATATTGAAGTAGATGAACGATCTTCAAGCTCGATACTCAGAAAATGATATCTGAGCCCCAGACGGGGATCGAACCCGCAACCTTCTGATGACCGGTTAGACGCTCTAACCATTGAGCTACCGAGACTCAGATGGCGAGCTAAGTTGCAAATTCGATATATATATGTGCGACCTAAGCGGAAGCCACTATATATTGATAATGATTGAAGCAGTTTGATGTTTAGGAAACATGAGAGCTTGGATATATTGAAGTAGATGAACGATCTTCAAGCTCGATACTCAGAAAATGATATCTGAGCCCCAGACGGGGATCGAACCCGCAACCTTCTGATGACCGGTTAGACGCTCTAACCATTGAGCTACCGAGACTCAGATGGCGAGCTAAGTTGCAAATTCGATATATATATGTGCGACCTAAGCGGAAGCCACTATATATTGAGCACATATATATATCGAATTTGCAACTTAGCTCGCCATCTGAGTCTCGGTAGCTCAATGGTTAGAGCGTCTAACCGGTCATCAGAAGGTTGCGGGTTCGATCCCCGTCTGGGGCTCAGATATCATTTTCTGAGTATCGAGCTTGAAGATCGTTCATCTACTTCATGTAATGTTCTTCATAGTATGTATTTTAACATGTAAATAGTATAGTATACATCTTGTAATTTTGTTATTGTTCACGTCCCATGTGGAAATCAACTTATGTTGACAATGGTTAGCGTGTTAAAATAAAGATCATCATCATCACTAAACGGAGAGCTGGCTTACTGATCGACCGTAAAAAAGGAAGCAAATGACTTACCATGTCGTGGCGGAGACGATGACTAAACTTAACATTAGGCATAGGGTCGCAGCGGTGAAAAATCCAATCAACGATATGAGAATAGAATACTGCGTAGACAGTGATAAATAAGGTAAAAAGTTGTAAGGTTGATAACTGCCGTAACTAATCTCAATAGGCTATCAGACGTAAATGAATTGAGGAGACAGAAAAATCCCCTTGCACGAAATGATGAATCCTCCACTCTCCATGTTTGAACCCCCATAACTCGTAAGCGCCGCAATGCCTGGGGTGCCAACAACCAGCATTCAGTTAGCTGTATGATAAGGTTTAAAAAATATATTGTTTCCAAAATTCCCACGGAGGGGGAAGGTGGGCCTAATGCTGGCTCATGGACTAAATTGGATTCCGGGATTTCCCATGTTTGGATACTGTTATCCAAACTTGTGGCAACATCCCAAGTGTTTGAATCACAGTATCCAAATATGGGAATCCATTTGCTATTTCTTTCATAAAATAAAGACAGATGAAAAGCAGTTAACTTACTAAACACGATGATGAAGTAAACAATTCTCCTGAAAATCATCAACTACCAATCAGAACCAAGCTCATGAAAATCAAACCCTGGTGAACAAAGCGAAATGGTTTCAATGCAGAGACAAAGAGGAAAAACAAGCATCTTTTTCAAAGCTATTTTAATGTCCAGCAACATACTGTACCAAGTGTTTGAATCACAGTATTCAAACACACAAAAGCTGTTTCGTGTTTCTTTCGTAAAATAATAAGACTGAACATGAAAAACAAACTTCAGTAGACTTTTGGCTTGAAATTTTCCGTGTTTGGATGCTCTTATCCAAACATGGGTATTAACCAATCCGAGCTGGTGAATGAGTCACGTTATTTTATAAACTGTTTTGATGCTATCTGGATTTTGATGGGCAACTGCTAATTTCAAATCCTTCAAGATCATTATATCATATGCACAGATACTGGTTTTGATACATGCAGAATTACCGTGATTGAACATTATTGTGGCATCACCAATTTCCCATTATGATGTGGCAGTGCTCTCCCCAGAATTCTTATCCAGATACAGTGGTGGCTCAGTAATATTCATGAACTTCTCATGAACCATCATATAATTTTACAAACATTTAATTCCTTGAATACTTATATTGGGGCAAGAAACTTTCTTTTCAAATCACTTGACCCTTTGGACAAGTGCAATATGTATTTTACTTGTCCGGACCATAAAAGTACTTGTCCTAAAAAACTGACAACAACAATACAGGATATGAAAAATTCTTTCTTTGTTTTAGAAAAAAAGCTAAATACGTATAGGGCAGTAAAGTTATCAAATATGGAAAAAAAAGATCTTTTATTATATATCGAAAGTCAGGTAAAAAGAAAAAAGAAGTTTATTGCCTTTTTTTAAGTCAGACCTCTACAACTTGGTTGTCCAATCGGACAACTGGGATCATATTTTTCCTCGTCTGAATGGAAATATTACCCACCCCGGATGTTTGGACAGCCCAAGTTTCCTGCCCTGTATATCAATCATATCCTGAGCAAAAAACAAAAATAGCAATAGCTCATTTTGGCCTTTGATAAAACCTATACTGTAGCTTAGCTGTTGTAAGCTGTAAACAGACATACACTGGCGGTCAGAAAGAATTGATCATGTTAAGATATATGTTACTTTCTGCTTATATAGACAGACAAGAAGCACATCGCACATCAACAGCCTTCTGGGTTATAGTAATGAATGTTTTAGATATATTAAGATGTGGCCCGTAATATTTGTAGAGATATTCTTTTTTTAAAGTATTTTATAGCATACGTTAAATGAACTTCAAGTCTTACAAAAAAGAGTTGTTGGCCTGTCACAAATTGAAAGATACGGAATAATGGGTCCAAAGAGAAGAATCAGTTTGGAAGATTGAGGAAAAGTGCTGGCATTATCCGAAGAAGGCAACACGCAACGTGAAATTGCTACTCGTATGGGTTGTACTGAAAGTGTCAGTGTCAGTGAAATCCTCAAGAAAAATAGACTCACTGGCAGTGTGAAAGATGCCAAGATCCCTGGACAGAAACAAAAGACATCTGAGAGAGAGGACAGGCTCATGGTAAGGAAAAGCAAGTCAAATTGCTACAAGACTGCACCGCAGTCTTGTAGCAATTTGAACTAAAGGGCTGCAAGCCCAGAAAGAAGACTAGGTTTACTGCTCGCCATACGAAGTCTCGATTACAGTTTGCACGAGCACACAAAGATTGGACGGCCGAACAGTGGTCCCAAGTTATCTTCAGCGATGAATCAAGGTTTCTTCTTCATAGGAGCGATGGGCTTGTGTATTTCAGAAGAATGTTTGGTGAAGAACTAAAATAAAGCTGCATTCAGACAACTGTGAAGCATGGAGGTGGTGGCATCATGGTATGGGGCTGCATCAGTGCAAGAGGTATTGGCTGTCTTTTTAAAATAGATGGAAAGCTCAATGGAGAACGATACATTGATCTCCTAGAAAATTCGCTTATTCCAACCACACACATGCTGACCATACCAGATGGTTGGATAGTCCAGCATGACAATGCAACTTGTCACACCTTCCCGCCTTGTCAAAGGATGGTTTAAGTAAGAGGGCATAACATTTATGGAATGGCCAGCACAGTCTCCCGATCTCAACCCTATTGAGAATCTATGGGACCAACTTAAGACAATGGTCCAAGAGCAAAACCCTACCAATGTCACAGAACTTTGGAATGCTGTAACAGCTGCATGGCAAGGCTTTCCATTAGATAAGCTAATTATTTTAATAAATAGCATGCCTCGAAGGTGTAAAGCAGTGATCAAAGGTCGTGGAGGAGCCACTAAATATTAAGATTTGTTTTCTGTTTGTTTTCGGTGTAATTACTTGTCATGATAAGATTTGTTACAATGTTTATGGCGTCACCATCTTTAGCTTCTGTGTGATCAATTCTTTTTGATCGCCAGTGTATTTATTTATATAATTATGAATTTCTAAAGAACATGAAAATGAATTTATTAAGACCCTGACCTCTATCTAGCCCCCTTTTAACATGGTCTCTTACCAGAAACACACAAAAAAACAAGCCCCCAGGGGGGATGTAAGTTGAAGAAATAACTATAACAAACCATTTGAATTCATAATTCTAGATTGCCAGTCAATGTGCAGGTAATGGAGGCATAAACTATGCAACTTACATGCATGCTGTGCATGCTATTATGTAATCCTTGTTTCTCAGTCTACCCACCTTCCAGAATTGATAGGACCAGAACTGCTACATTCAAGTGATCAAATTCAATAATCATTCATAACTCATTCTCTGATTAACTAAAATGTTGTGTCAGTAAATCACGTTACAGATCGTCTCATAGTAAATGAATGTGACAATGAGAGAAATATAAAACTGTGGATGGTGTTGAATTTCTTGGTCATTAAAATAATTACAAAAACAGGGGAATCAGTGCGCAAGATGGTGTTTTTATCTCCCCGTGCTAGATAAAAACAAAGTCAAAAAGTTCTCTAGCATGGTCAGACAAAAACATCGGCTTGCGCACTGTTTCCCCTGTTTTTGACTTCATTTTACCGCATATATATTTCTAGTTTCCTGGGGTCTTCGGGGGGTTAACCCAAAGCCGGTTTGCTCATTGTCGTTAAAACTAGCAAATGACTTCCTTGCCGTTACCTTGTCGGTGACTTGTTTGTTTTTGTTTCTCATATTTCATTGGTTAATGTTTTTACCACATAACTCCATTTCGTATAAAACCTGGTCTAGTTTCCATTCCTATTTCAGAACACGTTTGTTTCCCCAATGAAAGGCCTTTGCTCAAAAGGTTGGATTTCTTTGAGATCAGTCAGGGCAGTAACCAATCTTTGAACTTTTCACCATTACAGTATTGTTCCTCTGTATCAACATCACTGACAGTACCACTTAGTACAAGGGGCTGAAATCATAAAAGAACATCTTAGTAGTTTTCAGCTCAAATAGCACTATTGTATCTGTTATTAATGCACATGCAGTTCCTCTCGTTGATTTCACATTCATTTGTTTTTTTTTTTCAGTCATTCCTCTCCCCAAAGCAACGGCAATGCCAGTAGTTTGAAAATTTGAATCTTTGTAATCTAGTTTAATTCAATATTTTTTGTGTGGTTGTTGTTGCATTAATTGATTGTTAGTGTGTTTTCTTTCACAGGATTTCTTTTTCAAGCAGATGCGAAAATTGCGGGTATTCAAGTCTCCTACTGATTTAATGACGGAAAGGGTATCGCTACTAGCTGTTTCGAATCAATATGGAGTTATATATGTTGCTGGCGATAATACTGGTACGTCATTCTGGTTTCTTTTCCCGTATGTTAAGGCTCAGAAAAAGTGTCTAGTGAACTGAGCTATATGTTATGTGTACTGGGATTGTACGTTTATTACCTAACCGAAATTGAGTTATCACCAATAATTGTTTAACTCATATTTGTGTGATCGTGGTACTGATCTCACATTTAAACAAACAAGTTCCCAACGCAGCCAGGTGAAGAATCAGACATAGTATGAAGCTACTCTAACTTAAAAGTTTATGAACGCAATTTAAAAAGCTACTGTTCATTACCCAACGTTGCGACAGTCTGGTCTAGTGTCATCATCAGTGGCGATCGCTGTGAGGAATAGGTCCCTATTTATACCATCACAAAACCAATAATGTTGTTATCCATCGACAATATGCAAATAGGCATCTGGTAATAGACCACCGTCATCGCGATTCAATGGGGCGAGGGCGCTATTGATGGGTCATGCCTCCAGACAACGTTTTTGATAGTACCTCGAATTGGTGGTAATAATTCTAGAATTTTTCCACGCAGTTGTGTGGTTTGTTTGGCACTCGTGCTCCGACAAGGCTGAATCTTCTTTTTTTTTGAAAAGAAAATGACCTTTTGGTGCTCTTTTAAACGCGTTCCAAACTGACGTTTGGTGTGACCAATGTACTCTTGATCACAGGCACTGCACGGAATGGAATAAATAGTGTCTTTTGTCTGCTCCTTCGCATTACGGTACTTCTTGGGTTTTGCGAAAATGAACCAACGTCATGGAAGTTGTTGGGCAAATTTTAGGAATAATGGAACCAATTGAAAGAATCTTGGGTAGTTCCAACGCAAAAGATGCCCAAAAGCCTTTCTTGACGTTGTGTCATCTTTTCGTCAAACCCAAGCATCCTATTGCGAAGGAGCAGAGAAAAGACGCTGTTTACTCCATTCCCTACAGTGACTGTGATCAGGTGTACATTGGCCAGGCCAAACGTTAGTTCAGAACGCGTTTAAACGAGCACCAGAAGGCCGTTTTTTTAAAAAAACCCCAAAAAAACTACTACTGTGGCGTCAATACCCAACACCAACAATATCAGAAAGATAAAGTGATTTTTAAGGCTATGAAAAATATTAAATGATTAGCATAAACCCAATTTGAAAAAGAGACTAAAGTTTGTCAAAATACGATTACTTTAATGGAGCGAACTGTTATTAAAAATGTATCAGTGATGTTGTAAACTTAACTGTTATCGAGTGTAAATGCCACAATATGCTGCTAAAAAAATTAGGTGGTTTAACAAACCTCGACCATTTTTTTTCCAGTTTTGTTTTATTTATTTAGTCTTATTTAGGTACTGTTGGTCTTCAAACTGTCAAAAACTTTGCTTTCCAAGGGGCCGTATAGCTTAAAATATCGAGATAAACAATAGTACAACCATCCTATCCATACAGTATTTAAAACAAACAAAATACTTATTATTAGCTATAATTACAATATACAAAATACAAGCACTACAGTAGCTTACAAACATATAATTTTTTATTTAGAATCGGATAACTATCTCTTTTGGGGGTGTGTCCTCATTTGTCTAAGAGATTTGTTATTAACCTTTAATAACCGCGCTAATTCCTTCCATATTTTGGCACCAGAATAACTGATACTTTTTAAGAAATTGTATGAGGTTTTTCAATGGAAGGATCAACGCTGTTGCTCTGTAATTTGTAAACTTGATTATTCGCAGCGTTAAAAATATTGGTGATACTTTCTTGTTTATCTCCATTTCGTATTTTATACATTAGTACAGCTTTAATTTCGTTAGATCATTCCACCAGGGAAAGACATCTCAATTCTCTTAGTGAATCAACTCATCTAAGTATGTCAAGGAGATAACTAACGAACTTCTGTACAATGTGACGTACATTGGGGTTGTGGGTTTTCTACTTTTTGCCTTTCCAACTGTTGCTGTTTCCATTGTTATTGCCGTTGCTGTTATTGTAGTTAACATTATTGTTAGCTTTGCTATCGTTAGGAAATCACTGGCGTATTCTTTTTGCAGCTTTAAAAGCAATTAAAGTGGCAACAATAGAAAAAGTACATATCGAAGTAGACGGAAGTCTTCAGGTTGAAGGTAGACAATACATAACTTCATTCACATCTGTATTTTGTAAGGCTTTTTAATCAGTCATGATTAACTTTGCACTCTTGATGTCACTATTCCATTCATATTTTTTTTTTCAATTTGAGCTCATTCAGACGGTAGTGAAAAACAAATGGTTATCATTAACTTCTATCTACCTAATCCCCCAGCAGTGGTGCAACTACAGGGTAGGATAGGTGTGTAAAGCCTACGGTACCCGAGCAAAAAGAATTAATTAGGGGCCCGAGCATTTTGTGATGCCATTATTATTTTCATGTCATGATGACATGAATTTGCTCCAGTAAATTTCAAACTATTTTCATTTCGAAACAATATCGAACTGTTACATCAAGTCAAAAGTTTAATCCGCCGCCTATCTAATAATAGATCTATTTGTGTGTGACAGATTTACCAAAGAATGCAAATGAACGGGCACGAGAATTTTCACGGAAATTCCGTGAACATTACAGATAAATTCCTGAATTGTGATTCGATTCCTTGTGTTTTAAAATTAAAGTGTGAGCTGCTTCCGTGTTGTAATAAGTAATAGGTAGTAACAGCTTTTTTAGCAGAACAGTATTAGGCGATTTAGGCGTCATTTTAAGAATAATATTGAATATGAATTGCTGTTGTTTGCCTAATATCTTCAAACTCCCGTCCATACGTCTTTCGTATTGTCGGAATCGACCTGGATAGGGCTCATCAAATAATCTATCCCATGGGCCCCCAGACCTCTAGTTTCACCACTTTCCCTAGTGGAGAAGAAAATTGTATTCCAGAAATCAAATCTATTATGCATAATGATTTTATCCACTGACCTCTATAATATACCTGGCAGGTTCTCTTAAACAATCCGCTAAAGCTAGTGTCCGAAAAACGATGGCGTCATTGCAGGCCCTTTTTCTCATGACGGATACCACTGACCATACAAAAAGAGAGCTGTTTCTGTATAATACTGGATGGAAGGCTTGTTTTTGAAAGTTTCTTTACGCTTGACCGCTATTCGTGCCGATGATTTTCTTTCATTTTAAGCTTCTGGCTGCTGCTTTTTTCGTAACTACCCACAAAAGAACTTCTTTAGAAGCCACTTTGGAAGTCTTTTTGATAAAATGCCCCATTTTTTTTAATTTCTTTTTTCTCGCGCGTCACTTTCGTTCTCAATGTTGAGGTTTCCCTTTTTATAAAATCAGTCTAAATAACTGTTTCCCACTCATAAAGAGGTTAGAAAAACAAGGTGTTTGTGGACAGAAACACTTTAAGCTATTAACTCGACGAAGTAAAACGTTCTGGGTAAACAACGGATTAAAGTGTCCATATCGAGATATGAGAGAAGGCTTAGCAGAAAAAGTTAGAAAATAGATTTTGTTTTTTTTTGTTTTGTTTTGTTGAGTTTTTTTTAAAAAACTTACCGAATTGTGTCAAGTGATTCATGAGCGAATAGTTCGGTAATAGATCCAATCTGGACTTTTAAATGAGAAAAGTTGAATGTTTTGCAAAGCAGAAAATACGTAACAAAACCGTAGCGTAAAAAGTCCTTTCCCAAACAAGCCTTCGTTCCTGGAGTAATTTAATAGTCAATCCTATGCCAGCGGTCGTCATCATGAACAAAAGGACCTCTAATGACGCCATCATTTTTCGAACACCTTTTAAACATAACTCGCAGTCCAGGTATATTATAGAGGTCAGTGATGTTGTACGTCCGCTGTGGCGTTTGCATGTGGTCTGTGTACTAACCTAAACATTGGAACAATACAGTCCAATCCATGAAAACCATGTAAAACTAGAGGGGCGTGTGGGCCGAAAATTAGATTGAAATTAAACGGTGCCGTTTTAAGTAAATTAGTTAGCAAATTACCCTTCTCCAGGCCCTTTTCCGTCTGTTGGAGAACCTGGAAGTCGAACAACTGGAGTTTAGGGAACTGCTTCGTGTTTGTTTCCGTTAGCTGAACAGCAGAGAACAGCTTTTGTGGTTATTAGTCGGCTAGTATATTTATTATTGCTTTAATTGTTTTACATTCTTTTTAAATAAGCAAAAACAAGAGGCAAAAGTAAAGTCGCCTTTGACGCTGACCTTGAACTTTTTATTTGGGTCCTGTATTTATTCGAATAAGCGCCCATATCTGAATGGGAATTTTGAAATAGGCACACACCTTCGAATAAGCCCTCCCCAGTATTTTTACTGGTTTCTTAGCGAGCAGTAGACAGCTGCCCGAAGTAGAAATAAGAGATTATATGTTTTTATCCTTTCATTAAACTCCTTTTAATGCCCTCACAGCTTTCCAATATCATTGAAATTTTCCTCAAGGTTTGAACCGAAATGTCCATGTTTGAACAAAGCTATTTCATCCTTAGAACTTCCTCTTCAAACATCTTGGTGATGGCTTGACTGGGTCTTCTTGCTTGAAATGATCCCGCGACAACAATTCAGTTTTCGAGTTTTCTTGGTCCTGTTACTTTGACAAACACCTTGTTTTCTTTGTGAGCTATGAGGAACGTATAAACAAGAAAAGAAAGTTCCACAGGCACGTGCCCCACCAGTTTGTTTTCGGCCTCAACGTATGTTCCAATGGCATGTTCATCACAGTCGTTAGATTATCTACGCTCGTCCTTTCTGCACGTATGAGTTTTGCCCACAGTTGGCGATATTGTTCGATGGATCCTTGAGGCCTGGGCTAGTTTACAGAAAGTAACGATCATAAACTCTTTTAGGAGCCGCACATTAACTGCTGCTGTAGATGGCTTAAAGGATGAGCAAATTCGCTGCTTCCAGGAAGGGCAACCCTGTCATGCTGGCGTAGAGAGATTGAAATCTGCCAATAAAGCAAATTCCGCATAAGGGGAGAATGACCCTTTCGCTGCTATCACTCACTGTGACATGGAAGAGGCGCTACCAAAAAAGTTCTCTCATTGACTTGAGCAACAGCGAACTCATTGCCATAGAGTAAAATAATTGTTAAAAGCTGTGAGCAGTTTTAAGTGTCCACGAACGGTATTTTGCTCTGCTGTTTTTTAAAACTTTCCGTGTTTGGTTTTGTAAAAATGAAATAAATTCTGTATACTTTGTTTAGTTGTTGTCCAAAACAAAAGAGTCCTTATTGAAAATGACGAAAATTAAATAAGCGCCCACTCTCAAAGTTCATAAACTAAACAAGCGCCTAGGGCACTTATTCGAATAAATACGGTTTGTTCGTTTTGTCAACCAATTTTGTCCAGTGTTGCGACAATCAATTTTTCCCGCGCGGTTGTGTGACATTTAGTTGCAATGCCCGCTCTAGCTAATATAAGATCCCTATGGTTCGATCCCCCAACGGTGTATTAGCTAATTTTTTTGTTTGTTTGTTTTTCCGTTTCTTTATTCACTTTTTAGGGTCAAAATTAGGGATAGAGTTTTTCTTACAGAAATTTGTCATCCCTCTCACATATGAAAATCGACTTTCATATTTGAAAATGTTTCAATTCCATGTGTGATGTGAAAATTTCTTATGCGAGATCAATTTTCATTCATAAATTTTCAATTTCATCTGTGAAATACATGTTTCGCTTCAGAACATTGCACACTACCGATGGGAACCGAGCGATTTGTCCCTACTTTCGAACACCTTAAGGCCAGTTAGCAGGGTTTTGAGCGACTTTTCGAAAATGAGAAATGAAAAATTTGAAAGGGTTTTGTCAGACTGTGGGGAATGTGATAATTGAGAAAACAACTGGTGAAGAACCATGAAGCGGAAAGCCTTATGGTGTAAAAAAATCAAACATCAGGGTTGTGAGAAGTGGAAACCTCTTATGAGTTCTGTGTTTTGTGGTGATCATAAATGTGTTTTGCAGTTGTTATTCCACCTGACAGAATACCAAGTAATGGTCTTATCCTTTATGTTGAGAAATTAATTGTTGTTTTAATGACATTTGTCGCTGTTTCATGAAATCCATTACTTCTGTCAGTGATATTTGTCCATAACGCTTGGTTACCTTCACCTTTTTCCCACCATTACGAAACTGGATTTGAAGCTCTTTATTCTTTTCGTTATTCTTTATTGACAGCATCTTTTCTATTCTTTTTAACTCATCCTCTTTTTCGATCTTGAAACTATATTTGATTTCTGGTTTTTCTTTGATTTCATCATTGTCTCTTTTATTCAGTACTTTATTGCCGTAGTTTTTTGCATACTCGTTTATATGTTTCTTTTCTATTTTTTCTAACTTATGTGTATTTTCACATGGACAATCTAGGGTTTTTGTCTTTGTTTTTGTATACAATACTTTTTGGGGTCAGATATGTGTTCTTTTAGTCTCTTTTCTAGGGTCTTAATTGTGGATCCTATGTAAATGCTTCCATCGTCAAATTCTATTTTGTATATTTTTCCATTTTGATATTCTGTGTCACCTATAGATTTAACCTCATGTTTGTTCTTTTTGCTGTTTGAGTATTTTGTCTTCAAGTTTTTTCTGTATGAATGTATTTGAATTTAGTTGTCCTACTTAAAGCTGTATATAATTTTTTTTATTCATGGCCTCAGTATCAAAGATATTATAATGTTGGCCTATCTCTGCACCCTGGTATTTGTATACTGTTATACTGAACGCTAGGTTGAATTTCTTTCTGAAGTCATCCAAAGAGAAAGTTAGACCGTTTTCCTTTATTTTCACATCCTTGGAAGATATGCTTTCGATGGTAAACTGTTGAGAGTTAAACATACCACGGTCTTTCATATTGTCTATACATATCACAGGGGTTCCAGCACATATTTTGTATTCTTCTTTACATCCATTGTACCAGAAGTTGACTTTCAGGTGTTTCTTACCTTCACAGAAAGCATCAGAGCACATTTTATTGACCTCTATTCATGTGGTATTGAAATAGCATATATTAACAAAGCTATCCACATAGTCGCCCAATTTTTGGTTCAACCGAGCGGTCGCAAGGAAGTTGGTCAACATGTCATAAGTTTTCTTGTCATATCTAGCACTCTCTTCTATGTATTTACGTTCAACATCAGAACACGTGTCCAAAATAGCAGGACTCTTTGTGTAGTCATATGTTAACCTACTATTGCCCTCAACAGGGTCACTGGTTAATGTCACCATAAAGATTTACCTTCACATTGTTAATCACAAAACTGTTATATATCAAAGTTATCCATTTGTTTGGGACCGTAGAGAACTCATCTATGAAAACATCCCTATTTGATAGTAGTTTGAGGTTTTCTGCATCAGAAATGAACTCATTAAAGTAGCTGTGAAATGTATGCACTTTGCTTTTCATACTGTCGTCAACCCTGATTCTGATATTATCCACTACTTTGTTCGTAAAGCTGAATATAATAGGGTTCTTGCTTTCTTTTGCATCGTTTATTAGTTTGGTAGTTTTGCCACAACCAGCACCACCTGTGACAAGAAGACCTTTGCCTCTTTCCGTGTATATATTCTTTGATATTAATGTCCTTTCGGTAGGATTTGTCTATTAGAGAAGGAGTCTCTCCTATCTTTTGGAACACTTTACCAATTTGGTCAGAAGTGAATTTATCTTTTTTGTTCTTAATTAGGTAATTCTTTGCTCTCGTGCAGTAGACAGCATCTGTGTTGTATCCATGGATTTCAGTGTTTTCATCACATACTTCGTTTTTCACTTCGAATAGCTTAACTATGGATCCTGATATCACGTGTCTATTTAATGAACAGTTTTCTGTCATTCTTCTTTTAACATCTATTTTACGGATGAGAAAGAAATCGTCTTCCTTATGAATGCTAACTTTTTCATTATTTTCAAGAGGTTCGGTCCACATAGCACAAGCGGTGTCGTAACTGGTTGATGTGAATCCTTTGCTGCTTTTCTCATATTCCGTTCCAAGGTATCCAATAAATTGGTTTGCTAGCTTTTTAGCAGTAGCTTCTTCAAAGTTGTCAAAAATATATTTAATATACCCTTTGAATGCCTCATGTTTGATTGACCTGTCAGCGACAAGTTGATATTTTATGTCAGTTAGTTTGATGAATTTTTGTTTCAAAAGATAGTCGATTAAGTTTCTTCCATAAAATCCAGCTTCGATTATTTTGGGGTCGTTATTTAGAGTCCTATATTTGTTGATATATGTTTCATTTATGTAGTATTCACCTGTCTTAAGTTCTCCATCAAATTCAGAGATAGTGTTATGGATGTTGTATAATGGAAAATCGTGTTCGTTTGTTACCAATACTGATGGGTAATCTTTTGCTATGTCTAGAGCTATCAATTCTTCACTTTTGCCGCTGTCGCTGTTGACTAGTTCTTTTTGGAATGTATGTTGTAATGCCTTTGGATGGTAGTCATCTATTATTGTTGTCACATATCTGTTATAATTTGATTTTGGTATATGTCCAAAGAGGTGTTTAAAAAGATTTACTGCTATTAATGTCAAACCCTGGTTGTTGAATTTGAAAGCGTCATCTGGGTATTTTTCAAACATTTGGTCACATATATTTTTCCTTATTTCATGGTCATTATTAACAGAAACCATGTTTTTCAAATCCGGAGTAATAAATCCATCTCTTTGGTTCCTTCCGTCGTAGTAGAAATACTCTATATATGTGTTTGACCTATGTATGGTTTGAATCATTATATCTTTTCCATTATGTCCATCAGGTAGGACTATCAGATAATTGCTGTAATCCTTCTTCTCTTCAGATGATTTCTTACAGAACAATAAATGACTCTTATTATTGACCGTACTGTTGATAATTTTGAAGTAGTCGTCCAATGTTTTATACGTTTCTATTTTATCCTCAGATTGTTTAGAACTCCATTGAATCAAGTCCAGGTGGTTTAATAATGGAAACCCTCTGGTTATTTTCGTGATAAGGTTTTCATTCAGGATTGGAAAACAATGTCCATCTTTGCATATGAAGCACAAACGGACAGTTTCACCATTATTTCTAGGTGCCGGAGATGATACAAATTTATTATAAAATGGATCCAGAGCATAAATAGACACATTTGTGTGACAATTATCCCTCCAATCCAATATTTCTCTTGTTGAAGGTCTTTTCCCATCTTTGTCAAAAACATATCTGTTGATCTCTTCAGTAAGTGATATTTTAATGTATCTTTTGAAGCCGATCTCCCCCTTACATACTTCATAAATATAATCCTGTGCACAGGTGCCCTTATTCTGAGTTATTCTTTTGTAATTAGCTTTCGGAGTTTTTAACAACACCACCAATACTTATAATATGCTCACCTGATTGGGGTTCAAATCGACCATTTTTCACTAGAGTGTACATCAAAAACTGATATTGGTCGCGTGTTGACAACTCTCTTGGAAGTTTTTCTTCATATGGTCCACAATTCCTGAGGGTATCCTGCTTCCCTAAAGGTGCTCTGTCGTCTGTAATAACAGCGTTTATGGTTACTGACACATTTTTCCATCCGTTGCCGTTACTTCTCATACGCCTTCTGAATAAGTTGACCATTGAAGAGTTTCTTTCAAACATTAAAACACGATTAAGTCGGTTTTCTTTGTTCTTTCCAGGTTTTTATCTGCCTAATAAACTTGCCAAGAACAATAGAGTATTTTAAAAGCTGGCGGCGGCTTTTGAATTGTCCCGGGGGAAATAGGGGTTAATAATGTACTGATTAGCTGTTTTACATAGGTATCTAGGATTATATATACAGTTCCCGGGACTATATATATAATCCCCGAAACTTCGATTAAAAAATACAAACAACAAAAATAAATATTTAATAGCACAAACAAGCAAAATCACAAAGCAACGTTTCTTAAATTTATTACTCGCTAGAGATATATACAACTCAACAGAATTAACCCACACTATTAAACCCATACCATTTATGAAATCATATGAAGTACTTAGACTTAATGTTCATAGTACAGTTTTGAAAAGTAACAACGTTTAGTAGACCTCGCCAGTTCCTATCTTTCGAACGTCAACCACAAATTTTGCCAGCCAGTAGTGGAGTTCTATATCAGGTATTGCGACAATGTCGGACGGAACGTGGGAAACTCATCGTTCCAATTAACATCTTCAGAATTCCTTTTCATTCCCCATTCCTCCCACGCTCTGATAGCCTAGTTCGTGCTGCTGATGTAGCTTTTGGAACCCTATTCTGAATTCTTTCATGCAAGGCTAAATCACTGATGCGTGCGATTGATGAAGAGTTTACAATCTCTAATTCCTTACCAATCGTGACATCATTATCATCATCATAGTCTACTTCATTTTTAATTGCCACGTTAAAATTACCAACACTTATAGTTTTTGACCACCTGCTTTGCGTTATCCAAATCTGGTTGTCACTTTCGTCGTCTTCCATCAACCACCGTCTACGTAATCCCACGTCAATTTTCAACTAAAAATTGATGTATAGTACATCCTACAAGTCTATTCCCTGGGGTTTCTTTAAGAAAACCTCTTTAATCGTGTTTTAAGTCGGATAAATACCTCGAACGTCGGGTTTAAGCCAGATAAATCCCTCGGGACCTTCCGCCCCTCGGGATGTATCTGGCTTAAAGCCTCCGTTCTCGCTATTTATCCTATACTTACACTGCGTTTGTTTACGAATCCAAGTTCATAATGTCTCGCATCGTTGAGAAAAAGGTCAATCATAGGCAACTTTATTGAGTTTTTTTTTCTGGTTTTCCTCCATAAAAGAAAATATGTGATTGACCTTTTTGATGGTTTTCTCCCATTGTTGTTGCCTTTTTTTGCAACTCTTTTACTGCTTTTAAATATGTTGGTTTCTTTACTTTGTTGGCAGTTAATGGATTTATATGATTTTTAGGACCTCTTATGACCTTTCTTTTCAACCCTGAACGCGGTGCTATATTTTTCACCTTCGATGTTTTTGGTCTATATATGACCTTTCTTTTCAATCCAGATCTCTTTGCTATTTTATTACCCTTATCGTTTCTGTCATCGGCGACCACAAATTGTTGAACAGGTGGTGGTAAGTGTTTAGATCTATTGTTCAACTGTCTTTCTATTCTGTTCCGAGTCATTTCTAACTTTTCATCTTCTATAGGTTTTTCACGGGCAATTTTTTTCATCACCCTATTATAGTATGCCTGAGATACTAACCTCCCATTTAACGGATTGGCGAAGTCTTTAGTCATGATTTCTATATACTATATAATATAGTATATATAAAATTCTTTTAAGCCAATTTAACACATTAAAATATTTTGACCATATTATAATATCTTCTTTTCAATGTTTCTTATATGTTTTTTTGCTTTTTAAGTGTTTGCTTTTACTTGCCATGTAATAAGTGTGATCATAAAAGTGACAACGACAAGAGTTTCTTTCCATACATACCTTAACATATTGTTTGTCTGCTTGTTTTCTCTCTTCGTCTGTGAAATATTTCTTGGGTCTTCCGGGACGACGTTTGGGTTTATCCACAGTTTGAGTCATAACACTATATATAATAATGTTGTGTAAAATAATGTTTAAGCCTTTTATGATTTAATAATCTGAGTCTGAGTTTTCTATTGTTCCTGTGAATACTTCTTTATACCTTTTGTAATAATATTCCAATCCTTCGTAATATCGATTGACATCTGAAAGAGTTACACCAACACCCTTTTGATAATCAACCATTACGTTTTGATAATTTTCGTAACTGGCGTCAACATCCCTATATAGTCTGTCCATATGTTCTGCATTAGAATGTGAAGAATCATGTAACTTGTCGTACATCATATTTTCTATATACCATATACACAGAAAATCATTTTTTAAGTGATCTTTTCCATTTCAAATAATACTTGCATTTGCAGTTTTTATCCCACCCTAAAAGCGGGTAAACCCTACCGAAAAGTCAGTCATTGAATATAATTCTGGTTTTACTGTGTACCAGGTCTTTTGGTTTCTTTATTAATAATGCATTGATGTGACTGGAAAGTCTTATTATGTAGTAGTCATATCTGGATATGTTTTTCTTTAACAATCCGTGTTTTGTCATTATATCAACAACTTTAAGGAAGTCTTCAAAAACATAACGAAGATGGCTGTGATGAACGTATTTCTGCAACCTGCTTCTTATATTTCGACTCTTGTTATATATGGACTTCTTTCTATGCAACCATATGTTTTCGATCCATTCACTGACCATCACACTATCACGAACTGTGCCACATACATCGCATATGTAAATACCATCTATTATCTTCATCTCTATTTCACGTTTGCTGCAATAGATTTCACCATATTCACCCCTTTTACCATTTTCTCCATTATTATGAAGAGCTGGTAAATCATCAATATTTTCAACCATTTCGAATTTAAACTCATGACACAGAGCTTCTAATGCATCCATTAGTTTTGTATACTAATATACATCACATTTTGAACATATCTGCTCAATATATCTCCTGTTCCAATACCAATACAACCAATTGTGATATACTAATATTCTTTCATTTCTTTGCTTGGTTGGTAAAAATCACTTAATTACGGTTCTCTGTTGAATGTTTTTCCATTATATTGTATTGTTTGGACCCGTCTGAGATTGTCGAGTGCTTTGTTTGTCCTCTCAACGTCTTCATTAGCATCTGATAATTGTTGCCTTAACTGTTGGATTATATCACGTTGCTTGACTTTATTTTCATAGAACTGTTCTTTGGATAGAGCTAATTCCTCTTGTGCTTTATTATGTCTTTTCATTCAGCTTCATAACCATTTTTATCAAGCATCTTAAAAAGATAACCATTTCTAGCAAATGCTGTTTGTAACATACCTCCTATAATACTAGCCATTATTATCTGTATATAATAGCATATATTTACTGCTTATTAAAGGGATCAACTGGTAAATACTTCTTATCTTGAGCCCACTTAACCAGCATTGTGCTAGCTGCGACACCGACTGCTAACTTTGCTGTGTCCTTTAAAGTGGTTGCGTCTGTTAACTTTCCACCCAGCTGCTTCTTGGATGCCATTGATAAACTTACAACACCTGCGGTTACCAGAGAAGCATCATAGACTTCGTTCAACAGTTCTTTCTTTTTTACCGTCGTACTCATTTGGTATATAATAGTATATATTTGTTTGATCCTATGGAAATACTTAACATGTCTAAATAATGTCTTCTTGGATATGAATTTCCGTCTACAGTATTTACATCTGATGCGAATATCGTGCATATGGTCGTTTAATTCCTTTGTGATTAGGTCATAGTCATTAAAAACTACACATTTATAGCCATTTTCTTCATATTTCTCTATTAGTTCTTTCTGTTGGTCTGTTATGACACCATTGCACTGAGGGGTTTTGAAGTCTATGCATAGACCATTATAATGCTTATGAAGATTTTGAATTATTAGATCTGGTTGTCCTTTCGTATATCCCTTTTTGAACGATTTGATGCGTTTGTCTTTGGTGTCTTGATTTCTCCAAGTCCAGCAGTCATTAATATTTCTGGGTAAAATGTACTAATGAATTGAACCACTTTTGTATGTAGATCATATTCATCTTCTATTTTGAATGGTAAAGATTTTGGGTTGTTGAACATTCTGTAGTATCCATACTTCCTTATAGATGGTAATACTTTTGATGTGATCCAATGTTTGAACTTTTTAGCTGACTCTACTTTTGAAGACAATATTAATGAGTATAAACCACTTTCATTTATAAAAATAGTATGAGGTTGGGAATTTTTAAGGGAGTCCCATTTTAGGACCCCCTTTAAATTCTGGTATTCTATCTTGTCTTCTTCATCTACATGATCTAATATTGCTTTTCTAGATCGTTTATAGCCTAATGCATCAGAAATATCTTTTCCTTTGAACCAAGTATTTGTTTCCCATCTATATGTGTATCTACTGAAACGTTTAGTTCCTTATTTTCGAATTTCTTGAATGTGATTGACATGTTATACATTGCTATATAATATGTCTTTATATATTTTTTCAGTTAATTCGACGAATATATTATTTCTTTGATTTCCCGCCGAAATGGCGGGGTATTCAAAGTCCCCATAAAATGACTATTATATGTTTTCTTTTATTTCCAGAGATATGTTAAGGCGAGTTAGATGGGTTTTGACCACTGTCCCATTTTGGGATAGTGCTTTTTGATGGACTTTTCAACGCCTCGTCGAATCAACGGGACGTTGATTTATGGCTTATATTTTATTTCTCACACCATAAAGATGGTAAAACAGCTCTGTATAACCATTTTTTGAACATTTTTCTGTGTTCATCGTCAGACAGAAATATCAATCTATATAATCCCGGTTCATTGACCATCGTTACAAGTGTTTCTATCGTCTTACCATTACAGAACACTATATTCTTCTTAACTCTCAATTTTTCATCGTCAGGAATATAGTATTTCATAACTTCTCTCCTGTTATTATACTTCAAAATCGTTGCTATCTCAAACGCTCTGAACTATAAATCACCATTATGGGTATAAACATTTAAAGTTATCCCGAGAAACTCGTTCGTCACAGTTTTTAAATGTTCCATATACATTAATTTGTATTTTATGGATAGTCCTTTCATGTATTTCAAATGTTTCATTATTAATGAATCCTCTATTACAATATTGACGTAATATCCGGATGTCTTTCATATAGTCATGGATCTGGGTTACTATGTAGTCAATCATTAGAAACTATGCATTTAAAACCATTATTTTTATAATATTCTCGTTGATTTCTTTGTGAATCAGATAATACACCTGTGTTTTTAGGGGTTTTGAACTCAATGCATAGACCATTATAATACCTGTGATTATTGTTGATTATTATGTCTAGTTGTCCTTTCTGGTATCCCTTTCTATAAGAACTGATTCTCTCACCGCTTGTATCCTGCAACTCACCAAGACCAGGTGTAAAAATTGCTTCTGGATACAATCTTCTGATAAATTCAACTACTTTTGTATGCAAATCATACTTATTGAAGACCTTAAATGAAAGATTTTTTCTATTTTTCAGCATTATATAATATTAATTATTTTTTATTCTTTACACCCCATCTAATTGACTGGGTGCAATAAAATTGTCTGTTATTCCAAATTGTCCAATATAATTTCTGGCTGTTTCTTCGTTGGTTTAATATTAATAACGACTGGTTTTAAGGTCTCTCTTTTGTACTCCTCTCTTCTATAATACACAGAAGCAGTAGCAACAGCTGTTCCTATAAAACCGAATACCAGACCATAATTGATATTCAAATCATTGTTGGAGTTTTCTGATTCTATTTTATCCGGCATTTTTTTCTCTTTTGTAGCTTTAGATATAGCAGCCAATCGCTTTCCAGCTTCAAACCTCTTTGGGTCTTTTTCCTTTTTTGTTGCTGTTATTTTAGGTGCAGTCGTCGTCTCTTCAATCGGTGCTGTCGTTTCTTGACTCATCTATATAGTAATGCATATATTATTTACAGATGACCTATAAGACACCTATGAAATATCTACAAGTCAATTATCAGATCGTCTGTCAGTTAACCACCATCTTTATTGTCACTTGGTTGATTCTCTAAATGTATTCTATTGAGATCCTGTATCATACTGTCTATCTCTATAGTTGTTTTTTTACAACATCGTACAAAATCTCTGACCTTAATAAACAGATTCTTTAATTTTGCATTCATTATGTTATTAGATCACTCAATAATATCGATTCATCATATGACATACCACGCAAATATGATTTTAACCGTGTTAGAATTTTTTGATATGATGTGTAAGGGAATTTACACATATCTGTCTTGCCATTGATATTATGTTTTGATAAATATACTTGGATTAAAATATCTGGACCACTAATACATCCTAAAATAATAGGATTCAAAGTAATACCACCAGCTATAGTACCGGATACTGTTAACCCTAAACTCGCCATATTTAGAGAAAGTTTTGTTTTCTTCAGTTTCTTGTACTTCCATTTGTAGCAAGTGTAAAGCTCATGATAGTATAGATACCATTGTTTCAGTTTGGTTACTTCATCCTCAGACAAATTTTTGCTGATGTAATTGTAAACAATACTCTTCCTTCTTGGCATATATTATAACATATATTAAAAATTGAAATCAACTGTATCGATATTAAACCAATTACAGAGTACGTGATGATGAAGTAGAATGTCTTTCTCATTTATTAATCTTCCTTTATACACAGAGAAAAAAGAAATATCACCTTTAAAAGGAGCTATACCACTTGTACTAATACTACCGAAAGTCATTTTGGTTGAACCAGCTGAACTTCTGCTTTGAAAATCTGCAAGTTTTTGACCATTACAATATACCTTGCTGGCTCCAGCTGCTGGTGTTGTGTAATTGTCCCAATGTATTGATAAACAAATCCATTTATTTCTCCAGCATTTGCCTTTGTTTTATATGAAGCTATTGGTTGTTTAGTTTGAATAGGATTACTACCAATGATAATGAAATTATTTGTTGTAGCAGAGACAACTAAATCACCATTAGGACTAAAACTAACAAACTTATCATGACCGCGATCAACGTGTCCAAATAAGCCAGTACGAACTCAATAAGTATTTGCGTCATAAGCTTTTATTCTGTATACGATGAAAGCATTTATTATATCTTTCTCTCCACTTACAGCATTCAATTTTATAGCACTTACCATTCCTTGTCCCCCATCAAATTTTAAGAAATATCTGTTACCTAGAAACTGTTACCTGAAACAGTTTCTAGGTAAAACTGGGGGTGTTTTGAACAGCATCATTTTCTTGTGGAGTTTGATCAATAGCTTTAGAAACTTTTCTAGTTGTAGAGTTGTATACTAATTCACTATTATTAGAACCTCGGTCAAATCGATAAATACTTGAAGCATACTTTGTATAGTATTCCCAGAACAATGTTTCACTGAGATTTATCCTATAATTACTTATTTTGACACACTTTGAATGGTATGTTTGTTCTAAAACTGCTTTTGAAATAGCATCATAATCATATAAAGGTGTGGGGATGTTTTTAATTCTCCATAGAGACATATTTATATCACCTTTCATTTTCCCTCGTGATAGAGAGTTTTTCTTTGACATTAGATTTCAATTCATCAATGTCATTTTTTGTCTTATCTTCATAGCCGTAATATAAGCTCATTTTCTATATTTATATTCATATTTTGTAACTATGTAAGTCACTAATCCCGACACAGCGAATAATGGTATTAAATCATTTTCATCACTAGACTTTTTTCTTCTGTTTTTGCTGGTTTTACTGCGCTGACTGGATTTTCTTTAAATACTGTCTCTTGGTGTCCCGTTTTTGGTTTTTCATCTCCTAGTGTATCCATTTGCGGCTCTTTAATAGGCGCTCTATTTATATCCTTATTTATACCAAATTTCATACTTTCATCAGATACTTTAAGCTTATTTTTATACCCTGGAATTGGTTTGTTTAATAAGATTAGATCGCTTGGCAACAACCAGAGTGAGAGACTAATAGCGATAGTAAGAACCCCATTGGTGTCAGTCACTGCTTGATTCATATTATTTATCCAAGTTGATGTATAATAGTTGATTATGGAGTCTTCCACAATAGATGGAAAAGCCAAACTAGACCTCAAGTTCTTAAAGAAATGTAAACAACATGATTGTATGCCTCGCTTTCTGAACTTCAAATTAGCCAACCGCTACCTACGAAACTCCTCTACCTACCGTCATTGTCAGAGACGACTTCTAGACGAAGAAATCCGTATCAAACAGACAAGAGTTCGTGAACTGACCTCTCTATCCACATCCCTCCAATCAAGCCTCGCAAATTTGGTTTCATCCCTTGACTTTATACATCTGAAGTCTTTGGCCGACTCTACAATATCTAAGAAGCTTGTCCAACACGAGCGAATTCAAGACAAGAAACTCCTTAAACTTCGAATAAATCCATCATCTTCGCCAACATTATCACCCGACAAAGTTGTGTTTAACCACTCTAGCAAGTCACTGACAGAGGAAGAAATACTGGTTCTCGCAAAAGGATTGAATTTTTCCGTACCTCCCAAGAAGTTGAACTATTGTGACTTTTTAAGCCCTTTCGAACTTTTATATCGTAAACTTTATAATGAACCCATCTCCGAAACTTCTGGCCATGAAAAAGATTCCATTAAAACAAAACTCAAGGATATCGCTCTCACTGGGTATCGAACTTACTCACCGCCAAAATCGACCTTTTCTGATGACGAACTGAAAATTATTAAGAGACTCAAAGCGGACAAGACCATCGTTATTGTCAAACCTGATAAAGGAAATGGGGTGGTAATCCTTGATCGAGTTGATTACGAATCAAAAATGGAAGAATTACTTCAAGATAACTCAAAATTCGTCCAGCTCAACGATGATCCGATTAAAACAACTATGAAACGAGAAACCAAAGTTCGAGCATTCCTTCGAAAACTAAAGAAGGCCAATGTGATATCTGACGAGCAGTTCAAGAAAATAGCCCCCACAGGATCTCAACCAGGTATATTATATGGACTACCAAAGATTCATAAAGTTAACGTTCCACTTCGACCTATTCTCTCAGCAATAGGAACTCATTCATTTAACCTAGCTAAGTTTCTAGTTCCGCTTCTTCATCCCATTTCTTTAAGTTCTTACGTAATTATTAATTCGTTTTCCTTTATTCAAGAACTATTCTCCTTAGACCTTAATACCGACGACTTAATTATGGCCAGTTTTGATGTTACGTCTTTATTCACTAATATTCCTCTTGATGAAACCATACAGATTATTCTTGACCAGCTATTTTCTACCAACCGTCTTTTCCATGGCTTCTCTCGGAAAGAGTTAAAAGACCTCTTAAATTTAACAGTTAAGGATTGTCATTTCGTTTTCAATGGTAAACTTTACGACCAAATCGATGGCGTCGCCATGGGGTCACCGCTCGGCCCACTTCTTGCCAACATATTTTTATCACACCATGAGAAAATTTGGCTAAAAAACTGTCCCACTGATTTCAAACCGCTTTTTTATAGACGTTATGTTGATGATTCTTTTATTTTATTCAAATCTCATGAGCAAATCGAACCTTTTCTAAATTATTTAAACTCACAGCATCCCAACATTAACTTCACCTGCGAGGTGGAGTCAAACAAAACGCTACCCTTTCTTGACATCACTATTTCTCGATCTAATGACTCATTTATCACCTCTGTTTATCGAAAACCAACATTTACCGGCCTTTTCACAAATTTCGAGAGTTTTTTGCCTGTTAATTACAAGAAAGGTCTAATTTATACCATTTTATTTCGATATTTGAATATATGTTCGTCGTATTCGATTTTTCAAGAAGAACTTGCAAAATTTAAGAGCCTGCTACTTCAAAATGGTTACCCGCAACGGTTTATAGACTATTGTATTTGCTCTTTTTTACATAAAGTTTCCGACACACCTATTAAACCTCTCACAGCACCCAAATTGCAGTTATCCATTGCACTGCCTTTTACTGGTATTCACGGCCTCAAAATTCGCCAACAGCTTTTAAGGTTAATATCTTCGGCCCACCCACACATTGACCTCCGAGTAATATTTCGACCAGTTTGCCGTTTTTCACACTTTTTTCGTTTTAAAGACCGTATTCCTATGCGTTTAAGATCCAATGTTATTTATAAATTCACGTGCCAACGCTGCTCCGCGTTGTATGTGGGTGAAACAACCCGAAACTTACACACTAGGATCTGTGAACACATGGGCATTTCGGCACACACAGGAAATGAGATCTCTCACCCATCTTCTTTGTCTAGCATTTTAACACATAAAAGAGAAACTGGACACCCAATTTCTTTTGATGATTTCTCAGTTTTAGCTAGTGGCCGTTCGGAATTAGACACTCTCATTCGAGAAAGTTTGCTGATTGCTAAAATAAATCCCTCTCTCAACGTAAATATAAGGTCATTTCCTCTCTTGTTATTCTAATTGCTTTTCTTTTCTTTTCTTTTCTCCTCCACCTTAATCCCTGTCATGACACCTCATTCATCATCCTCTCCTTCTCTCACCTCTATTTTTGTAATCGTGTAGGTTATTTAAGCCGAAAATTTTCATGTAAATAGACACTCTGATGATGTTACTTGTAAAGTGACGAAACGTTAGTTCCTCATTAAATTTTTTTCAAAGTATCCTGACATGTGTATTTGATTATGGGCTTCTTCAAAATTATTTGCTGGGCAATAATCTTTATCACTAGACTTCCACAATAGATCGGAACTCTTTTTGTGTTTCTAATGCACTTGCTCTGTTACTATAAATTGATTGTTTTTTTCCTTGCTTGACTTCCCAATATGGAATAAATAAAGGCTTCAATACTCTCATTTATATACTGAATACCTATTTTTGTTAACCCATTGCTTGTACCAGGAATATATCTTTCATAATCACTCTGTAATGAACTGGGAAATAGTTGATAGACAACTCCACCTCTTGTTCTATATATTATATTCCTACGTATGTGTTCAATATTTCTATAGAATTCACCAGCGGAAAGCTCTCTTTATATGGCTGACATCTTTTCTTGTCCTTGCATTTTTCTTATCAATCGTCTGACAGTAAAATATATATGGAATCGCATTAGTGATGTTACTAGAAATACGTGCACGCAACAACCCTTCGCCCACCCTTCCAATATATCTCTCGAGAATCCAAGTAACAATGATAATTTTTCAAAATTCTCAAAAAAACAAATCCTCTTGACTATAACAGGAAGAGAACATGCAATAAAAAAATATCAACACAGAATTTGGTCGCAAATAAACAACAATCCAAACTGGAAATTATTTTATATTTAGACTGCTTATACTCATATTTACGTCTTAAATTTCAATTCTGCTTTATTAAAACAAAAAGTTCGGTGAGAATAACGTTCAACGGCTTAACAAATGGTAAGATGTCCATCCTTACAATCAAATTATTAAACAGTGAATGATAGGATCAATACCCTGAATTGTTTGCGGGTTTATGGTAATTCGTGTGATTTTCCAATTAGACTTCTCACTCACTTTGCCTCAAAGAAAGATTGTTTTATTAGATGACTAGACTTTCCGTCTAAAAAGTGGAGCATTCTCATAGGTTATCATACGGATACCGGCATTATGGACAGCTCATGATTGAATATTTTTCTGACATTATTTTTGACTTTAAAAATTGATAAAATATACGTTACCTCAAAGTTTGTTACAAATGTCTTTAAGATCTGCTATGATAAGGATTTATGCCAAGTATTCATCCGGAAGTACAAGACTTTGGTGACGAAGATGAAACGAATTACGGAATCGACGAAGTAAACAAAGAAACCATGAACGAAATCTGCAGTTTTATCGCTGACCAAAAATCGGAAAATACAAAACATAAAACAAAATACGACAAGCAAACCTTGTGCAAGTTTTGTCGAAAGAAGAACGAGAAGAGGGAAGTAAAAGGCGTACTTTTTCCAAGGCAAAACATCAATAAAAAAGAAAAATGGCGTATAAACCTGCAACCCTTGCGTATTTTTAACTAAGCATTCAGTGGCACCTCAACACAAAGGGTTTAACGGTAAAGTTACACACAGACGACTTTAAACTTTCTTCAGAGGTTTTAAACTCCTGATGAAAGCATTACCGATCGAATACGGTAAAGGTCATCATGCACAAATCACTCTTGAAGTGAGAAAGACTGAAGCGGACAACTGTTTTGCCCAAGGATAATTTGGTAGCCAAAAACAAGTAGTTTTGCAGCGAGTTACCTGGTGGCTGTTTACCTTGCATTTTTGTTTCGAGCCAGAAATACTTCCTAACGTCTTCAGTTGGGCGACATTTCATAGGGAAAAAATCCTGATTGAGGCGATGAAATCTTTGTGTGGAAAGCGGAGAAAGCATCCAAAGACTGTCATGGCCTGGACAACTCTTCTGGATGACGAGTGTTCTATCCCACTTCTCAAACAATTGACCATGAACGCTGTCCGGTTAAATATTGCAAAATGTTCAAAAATAATCATCGTACAGACATGGATGAACCAGAATCTTCATTCTACTTTACCAATAAACACCAGCAAAATCCAAGCGGTAATATTTCGTACAAGAGGTCTTCCTTAGGGAAGAATGAAGTTGGGAAGCTACTTTTGAAAGCTGCTCAAAACAATTTCGTTCACAGAACTTGTACTTCAAAACTACTCGATTCAGACGTACCTGTGATTGTGCAGCTCAGGCAAGTGGTTACCATAACGTGGAAAGTCCCAAGATTTATACTAATCGACATCTTTTCAACTTCAGCGAAGAATGTCGTTTTAATACAGTTAGTCGCTTAGCAAATGTCCTGACAGCAAGCGAGTTCCCGTACGTCTCTTGTTCATATAAATCAGAAAGAACCAAGACAAAGCGTTGCTGAAAAAAGTGAACAGTTGGCAAATGCATATTCCAACGAGCTAACTTTGAGAACTGCTCTTTCAAGTCATAAATTGTCCAGTTACTGAGGTGGCGAAACCAGCCGCAGGCACCAAGAAAGCCATTTCCTTTGCCGGTCTTAAATCATTTACTGGCTTCAGTGTCCAAATAATGTAAACAACTTGCGAGAGATCCATACAAGGGAAAAAATAACGAGACCAAATCGATTTGCTTCAATACGGTACCTAAGTACGGTTTGTTCAACAACATACCAGTCCCTGAGCTTGCACACGACATTTTTGAGTGAGCGGAATCCATGGATATATATATATATACATATATATATACATATATATATATATATATATATATAGATAGATAGATAGATAGATAGATAGATAGATAGATAGATAGATAGATAGATAGATAGATAGATAGATAGATAGATAGATAGATAGATAGATATAAAGATATAAAGATATAAAGATATAAAGATATAAAGATACATACACAAAGCGAAAATTTTTCTCCCTAATAACCGCGCGTGTAACAGGACTCCACGCACGTCAAGAATAGTACCCTCGCACCGCGCTTCGCGCAGTAGGCGAGGGGATAATTGGATGAACTTCTGATGATGGTGTTAGATGCTGTATGGAAACTCCACAACAATATGATGCACAATATACTTGAAAACATACTTGATAATAACTTTCATTATCATCCCATTCAGCTTTATTATAATTTGTGGTTATATTCAATTTTGGAAGCTTTGATAGGAAATATTCATGGTCATTGATATAGATTCTGAAGTTCTCAATGCTGTATTTCAATATCTAATAATCTGGATATTTATCAGCCAAACGATATCCTTCTACATATTTAATATTTGATTCAGGAATTTTTTGTATTGTACCTTTTGATTGCCATATTAATGGGAATTTATTATTTTCTTCAATTTTTCCACTTTTGTTTGTTTTTGTTGGTAATTGTTTGACTTTAAGTGGATGTTTGTTTGAATGGAGACATTTTGTCGTAGATCTGTCTTTTAGAAAAGTGTCACTTGTAATGTCTGTGCTCAAAACATCTGAATACTTAAAGAATATAGAAGTGGAATCGATAGTACCGTCCTGACTGAGATCAACATCGAACTCAAATATACTTAAATCAGAATTTGGATACTTTTTAAGGAACTCTTCTTTCATTTTAGCTCTTTCTTCTTTAGCATTTTCCATAGCCTTGTCATAGCTCTTTCCATAATATTTTCTAAGAAGTCGGTCCATTATATAATAAATCATATATTATATACATATGAAGAGACTAAGTGTTTTGATTGATGGTTCCTCAAAGGAATTGTACTTGGATGAGTCATTTTTAAATAATGATAACCTTTATCTGTTAGTCAAGAAGGCCACTTTTTTCTGGGATTATAATATCACTGATGAGAATAATGAATTAACATATAACGTTAATAAAAAGACTATACAGAAGGGACATTGGACATTCAATATGCTTAAGAAGGCGATTGAGAGTTATGGTAGCGTTACTTTGGAGACTAATGAATATGATGGAACGTGCTCTATTATTAGCGACAATGCAATAAATATGAAAACTATAGGACCCATATTAGGATTTACCAAAGACCAAGTAATAAACGCTAATACAAAAACAAAAAGCGGTAACTCAGTCAATATAAACAATGGATTGCAACACATGAATGTCACTTGTAGTTTGGTCAAAATAATTGATAATATAAATACAAATGGCAAGAGAAGCGACGTTATAGCGGTATTACCGATAACAACTACACAGTCATTGAAAGGTAGTGACCAGCGTATTTTCGACATTGAATCCAGAGTGCCAATTGATAAGGCCGTTATTAATAAGATGAATTTCTATGTTAAGGACCAAGATAGGAACACAATAAGTGTCGGAAAAGTACTATTAGACTTATATATAATGTAGTACAATGTATATGGATAAAGACAGAGTCAGAACAACAGTTGAGAGATATCTATTATAATCCTAAAACTGGTTACCAATCTGCAGAAAGATCATACAAAAAGCATTAGAAGATGGTTTAAGTGTTAGTAGAGAGGAGGTGAAAGACTGGTTAAGATCACAAGACACATACACCAGATATAAACCAATTGTCAGAAAACACAAATTTAGACAAACTAAAGTTAACTATCTTGGTGAGCAGATACGGATGGATCTCATGGACATGGGGTTCATATAAAAACAAAAATAAAGGTTATTACTGGATATTAACATCTATTGAAATTCTTAGCAGGTATGCATTCGCCATTCCTGTTTACAGAAAGAATACTAATAATATGACAAAAGCAGTCACAGAACTATTGAGGCAATTTAAAGAGAGATTTGGTGATTACCCTAAATTGGCACAATTTGATGATGGAAAAGAGTTTTACAATGTTGGTGTTAAAACACTATTAGAAAAACATGATATTAAGTATTTCTCCACGAACTCTGATAAAAAGGCAGCTGTTGTAGAAAGATTTAACAGAACACTTAAAACTGCTATGTGGAAATACTTCTATAGTAAAGGAACTTATAAATGGATTGACGTATTGGACCAATTGGTGTATAATTACAAGATGCGATAACTTTGGGTGAAGAAACTACCTGAAATATACGAAAAGAAGTTTCTTTTCGTATATTTCAGGTAGTTGCTTCACCCAAAGTTATCGCATCTTCTTATCCTCGACTACCTACACTGGCACCCATTGCTCAAGATTGTATAATTACAACAATACCAAGCACAGCACCATATTAATGAAACCAAAGGATGTTAACAAAACGAATGAAGACGAGGTTTGGACCACTCTATATGGTCATCTCTATGCTGAGTCACCATTACCTAAATTTAAAGTAGGAGACACTGTCCGAATATCAAAATATAAAAGCACTTTTACTAAAGGTTATGAAGCCAATTTCACTGAAGAACTGTTCAAAATGATCAAGGTTATACGTGGTGACCCAACTGTTTATGAAATAAAGGATCTAGAAGGTGAACCAATTATCGGGAAATTCTACGAAGAGGAATTGTCAGGTGTTGATAAAAAGGACGATGTCTATAAAGTTGAAAAAATACTAAAAAGGAAAAAAGTAAAAGGCAAAAAGATGGTTCTTGTCAAATGGTTAGGTTATGACAGTAAACATAATAGTTGGATCCCCAAGAGTGATATACAAAATATACAGTAATATATACAAATCATGGATGAAGGAGGATTTGAGTATCATGAAATGGATGTGATGGGTGAAAAATACCCTGAATATGCTGATATGAATCAAGATCAGTTAGATGATGAATATCAAAATCATTCACAAGAACGTTTAGAGTTATTGCGTAGGGATAGTGATAATGCTAGATTAGAAAATGTCAAAAAGAGGATGGATTATATTGAGCGTATTCAAGATAAAAGAGTCAAAGAGACATCATTCACTAGTAATAATGATGGTACAGTCACAATAAAAACTAGAAAGGACAGTGAAGTAGTCTCTAGATTAGAATTTCCTGGAGTACCACAAAATGAATCAGGTGAAGAAAAAACAGGAAGACCTGAAAATGAACCAAGGTTTGTCATTGTAAACTTCATAAAAAGTAACCATGATTAAAGTTTCAAGCTTGATCCACTACGTAATACTAAAGCACTTGAATTAATAAGAAGAGTTAATAAATCGAGTATAAACAATATAACGTTCATACCAATCAATGTTAAAACCGGTGAATATGGAAAAGAACAAATCGTCATAAAACGTGTTAAAGGCGTACTTCAATATAATGACGCTGACATTGCCAAAAAAGCCGTTGATCAGTTCAAGATATTGATAGATGAAATCATAAAAGAACAGAAAGATAGAGATGAAACTACTGAAAGAATGCCGATGGTTGATTTAGAATGGGATGATGAATACGGAGAAATCAACCCAAACGTCATTCCTGGTCTAACTTCAAAAGAAGTTACAGAATTGCGTGGTGTCCTGTTTCCAAGTGACTCAATCAACCCAAAAGACCGTATAGGTCCCAATGGAACGTTACAAATACAGATGGATTACCATTGGATGCACCGAACGAGAGCTAGACAGGAGAAGTGATCCTGAATTAAGAAACGCATTAGAAGAACGAATTTATGGTTTAAATGAGGCTATGGATTTGTCCGCAAGACAAAAAATTCTAGAAGAAACCAGAAACGAACAAGAAGACATCACCAGATTACAGAGATTCAAAGAATGGGCCAAAGAAAACCTTCTGGAAATTTCAGCGCTGGCAATCTCTGTTGCTGGAATAATAACAACAATCGTAATTGGTGCCAGGAAAGCGTTAATAAAAGGTGCACAAGCTACTGGTAAATTTGCTAAGGCTGTCTATAACCTGGGAAAGAAACTACGAGCATTATTAGCACCAATATTAAATGTCATCGCTCAAGCATTGTCATTGGGTGCTAAAGGATTGGCGTGGGTTGCGGACAATCTGTGGCTTCTAGCGTTAGCAGTGACATGGTTTATCTACGACCAATACAAAGAACGGAGGAAGAGGAAATAAAATTTATATTAATATATACCAATGAATAGAACAGAGGAACAATTGATTCCGGGTTTCAGAAGAAGCCAAATGGTTGCAATAAAAGGTGATAGAACCAGGCATGTAGTGACTATGAACCCTAACAAAGCATCACCAGGGGAAGAACTGTATATAGATATCCCAAAACTGAAGCAAGATAGTTGTTTGGTTCCTGGGTCACTGCATTTACTCTTCGATTTCAAATTGAGCAACACTAAAACCAGCTTTTTAAGCAATTTCTCTAAGGTTCTCCAAAATCGTTTACAAATCAGGCTTGCTGGTGAAACTGTTTACGATAATAATGGTGAGAGTTTATATAGTGTCTACAAGGACCTGTATAAAACCAATTCACAGAGAGACAATGTGATTGAATATGGTATCGGATCCCAAAATCTGAGAAAGCTAAATAACAAAGACGACTCTGGTGCCAAATCAGGTGATGCTACAAAAGTCTCTGAAAAGTTATTGTTTGACATCTTTGGTACAAAGTAGAAGGTCTGTTTAGACAAGATTATCAGAGACCATGGTTTGTATGCACCATTTCAAATAAACATTAATTTTAGATATATCATTACATTGCCCAAATCAAGTGAAATATTAGTTGCTCAAAGTGGTCAAACTCTTGGAAATTGTAGTCTTGAAAACCTTGAATTAGAATACGAGACAATCGAAAACCAAACTATTGCACAAGAGGTGGCATCACTTTATGCGACTGGTCGTTCTTTGTCATTTGAACGCGTGACTCTTATGAAGACCGTTCCATGGGCCGCCTCGTCAACTCTCATTAATGAAAACATTAACATACCTCCCAAGTCCGTGTAAGCCGTTGTTCTTCTGTTCACAAAGGCATCGAGGACAGATAGCGAAGAATTCCTTTATCCAAATATTACCGAAGTTAAAATAACAATAGATGGTGTTCCAAACCAGGTATACTCACAAGGAATCACAAAGTCACGGTTCTGTGACGAAGCCCTTCGACTATTTAGTTCAAAGGATGAAAAGGACCAGTTCATGACACCTCAAAAGTTCTACAAAGACAAGTTCACTTTGGTCATCGATCTAAGATCTACCGAAGAGGTCAACAAAACAGGTCATGGCAAAAAGATAGTAAACACTCAAAATTGCATTCTATTGGAAATTAAAGAGACAGCACACACTGGAAACATTAATTGTAAAATATTTGTTGTACCTGATGGTCTTGTCAATTTCCCGAACAACGATTTGAAAAGCATTCAGTATTAAATTATAACGTATTATATAGATGGATACACCTTTCAACATGATTATTTGTGGCATGACAAACTGTGGGAAAACCTCTTATTTGCTAAATATGATTGAGAAACATTATAAAACGCACTTTGATTACATTATTTTAATCTGTCCAACTTTCACGTGGAATAAAACATACCAAGATTGGAAATACATCAATGACCCTGATTTTATTGCCGTGGAGTGTGATCAAGACAATGTCGATAAAATGCTCCAAATTGTCCACGTGGTTTACCAAGGAACCAATAGTTTAACAATCCAGGATGACTGTGCAAGTAGCCAGGATGTCAAAAATAGAATCAGTGAGTTAGTCAAATTGGCATTTTCTGCTAGACACTTTGGTCTTTCAACAATAGCCATCACATAACAATTAAACAGTATATCTAAACCTTATAGAGACAAGGTGGCAAAAGTCATTTCCTTTTACAATCCAGATGAAGACGATATGAATGTCATTTTCTGCAGGCATCTAGGAAATAGTACCAAAACAGAAAGAACCCAAATTATAGAAAAACTAAAGAACATTAAATATGCAACACTGGAAATCAATTTGCGCTATCCATTTGACTATAAAATTATAACACCGCTAAAATCTGCAGTCAATGGAAAAAAATAAAATACATGGTATAATATATATGTAATGCCACGACGCAAAAATACAAAACCTGAAACTATTGATGAGGCGACTGAAGAAATATCAACAGCTGGAGAAGAACTGAAAGAAATGTTAAGTGAAAACGAAGAAAAACCTGTAAAAGTTGAACCGCAAACAGACACTGAATACACAGAAGAGAAAAAGAGGAATATCCTTTTGAAATTGGCAGAAGATGGTGACTTAGACAAATCTGTGGCTTACATTAAAAAGGCCAGTCACAAGGTAATCGACAAACTTTATACAAATTATGAACGCAAAAGAATGCAAAAAGCTAATGAGTTCCTGACCGACCTTCTAATGAGTAGATTCTCAAATACATTGGGTGGTCTAGATGCTATTGAATCTTCTGAGGAAATGAGCAAAGAATTGAAAAATGATGAACTGTTAGAAAGAGATGTGTTCTCATTGGTGGAAACTCCATATATCCCATTACTTGGTATTCTGTCAGGTGGAATAACAACTGCAAAACACATTTATGATCACCACAAAACACAGAACTCACAAGAGGCTTCCACTTCTCACAACCCTGATGTTTGATTTTTTTTACACCACAAGGTTTTTACTTCATGGTTCTCCAAAACTAGCCTTTTTAAGTGGTAGCTGAAAATTCGCTTCGCCTACGGTTTTCTCCAAAACTAGGTTTTCTCCAAGTTTCGCTGTGAAAAATTAGGTCCTCCGAAACCCTGCTAACTGACCTTAAGCTGTTCGAAAGTAGGTGCGGGACAAATGGCTCGGTTCCCATCGGTAGTTTGCACATATGAAATTTTATTCCGCGTAATTTCAATTGTGAATCAGTTATTTCACATGTGAAAACGTTCCGACATCGTATGTGAAATGAAAATTTCACGAATGAAAATGTTCCAATTTCATGTTTTTCAGCTGCAAAATCGCACGTGAATTTTTCATAAGGGTAGGATTATGGTTTAGGCTAGCGATTTTGGTTGTATAAGATGCTTTTAAACATTCAAAAATTTTAAAAACTTCTCAGATTTCGTTCGATTGAGGAGCATTTGCGGATGCGATCTAATGCTGATCGTAGATGCGAGTCATGATTTAATAATGCAAACCAATGTCCACTGAAAGATTCGTGACGAAAGTACAATGTTTGAAATCCACTGCAAAGATTAGCAAAGATTCAAATACATTTGCAAATAAAAGAAGAAAAAATAAATTAACAAGCAAATAAAAAACCCCAGACAATTAAGTAAATGAATAGATAAATACATACAAGTATAAGTATTCATCTTTTTTGCTTTCTTGCCATGACGATTACCGGGAATATCTGCAATGAATTACGTGTTGATCCTTTTGTTCATTTTCCTGTGTTCGGTTTACCGGGCAAATAAATGACATTAACGCATTCTGGAGTAAAATGGCTAGGGCAAAAATTACCCTAGCCGCTTTATTAGCAACTGAAATTACAAATTTTAAAGTCTACGATTCTTGAAATATTTATCGATATGGTATTTTTCGGTGAGGCAAAGTACCCATTCATCTTCCTAGAATATGGATTACTGGACAAGCAAAATCAGCTTCTATCAAATTGCCGACATAAAACTAAATACCTATTGTGCAACTTCAAAAAAACTAGTGGTAGACAATTAGTACGTTTGATCGTTACAGCCAGGACAAAATAAAACCCAGTGAAAACGTTCGTGTCATTTGTCATCTTAAGATTGCTAAAGCACGACACACCGTGTAACGACAACTGTGAAAATTTAGAGAATATAAGAGTAAAATATGTATGTATAACTCTATCGTACGAACAACAGACCCAAAAGTCGTACTGCGTTTGTTTCTGTACAGTGTACATGTATACTGCACATGAACAAACGGAGTGCGGGATTTGAATGTTGTTCGTGTTTTAACGTCTACGTTCGTGGAAGTTCTCTCGATCAAGATAACTGCCCTTGTTTTAATAAGTGAATCTACTCATCGAAATCCTAAACGTCGTTTAGTATTTATTGAAATACTCAGTAGCTATCCAAGACTCACCCATCGATCTTTAATGTTTTTCCATTTGCAGAAGAAAATTTTCCATCCTACAGTATTGATGTCGG
This sequence comes from Heliopora coerulea, assembly GCA_030142905.1. NCBI lineage: Eukaryota > Metazoa > Cnidaria > Anthozoa > Scleralcyonacea > Helioporidae > Heliopora > Heliopora coerulea. The sequence goes on along the minus strand of JASJOG010000132.1, from coordinate 809,057 downwards.
TCATCCGTTCTCACATATTGCTTTGTCTTGTGATGATCTCGTCCTGGCTGTTTGTTTTGAAAGAAGTGGCTCGTGCATGCTTGGCTTCTTAGATGTCAGGGCATTTTTCAATGAAGTAAGTGGACCTCAGCCTGGATAGTCATACTGTGCGTACATACATATATACATACATACGTACATACACACACACACACACACGCATACACACACACGCATACACACACGCATACACACACACGCATACACACACACGCATACACACACACACACACATACACACACACACACATACACACACACATACATACATACATACATACATACATACATACACACATACATACACACACACATACATACACACACACATACATACACACACACATACATACACACACACATACATACACACATACATACACACGTACATACACACATACATACACACATACATACATACATACATACATACATACATACATACATACATACATACATACATACATGCATGCATACGTACATGCATACGTACATGCATGCATGCATGTACGTATGTATGTGTGTGTGTATGTATATATATATATATATATATATATATACATGTACGTATATATATATATACATGTACGTATGTAAGTATGTACGTATGTACGTTAACATACAGTATGCATATATACATTAATATACCTATACATAAACATGTCTAAACATAAACATACCTAAACATACATATACTTATACGTAAACTCAAACCTAACAGTAATGGTTTGCACTCACGTTCTTAAATGCTGGAAACGTTGGCCTCTATAGGGACGACAGCGTGGCAGCATTTAAGAACATGGGTGCAATATTACTGGATAAAACAAGGAAAGACTTTTGGAAGATTTCTGGCAAACTTAATCTAAAGATCACTGCCCAAGTTAACATAAAGATCATGAATTTTCGGGACGTGACAAAATCTTACTACTAGAAAATTATATCTATTTAGGCAACCAGATAATGTGAACATTAGATCCAACTGCCTTCCTTTCATTACAAAATACCTACCAGCCAACATAAGCACGAAAATATCACCACTCCTTAATAACTTTGAAGAATTTGACAAAGCAGCACCAATTTATGCCTCTTCTGTGTGCTGTGACAAGAACGGAAAAAGGGTAGAACGAGAAATATGTAAGGGTTTAATCCTCCTACAACGAGAACGTCCCAACTAACGTAGCAAGATCTTTATTAAGCCTGATTGAGAATAGTTTCCCCAAATCGCATATTTTTTCACAAATTGATTTATAGAAATAATATTACAGTTAGCTATAGCTGCATGCCTAACATGTCATCGTCATGAAACGCAATAACGGCAATTTTAACTGAGAAAAAAAATTTCTATCGAAAGCAGCTACGATTGCAGAAAAATATTGAATGTTATCTCAGTGGCAGTTTTTTAACAACCGGTATTGTGTATAAAGCGATGCATGGTCGCAATAACAATGGAGACGAACATTTACATAGGTATGACGGAGCATCCATTCAAGATACGATTCAACAGTCTCAAGCTTTCCTTTAAACATGGCAAGCATTCGCACAACCCAGTGCTCTCAAAGTACATATGGTATATGAAGGACAATAACGCTGACATCTCAATTAAATGGTCTATCATAAAAAGGAGGCCCAACAGTTTCAATTAATTTCTCGCAGAAGAACTCTGCATACATTATGCCGATAAATCTATGCTCCTCAATAAAACAGTTAGAGCTAATTACGAAATGCCGGCATGAAAACAAGTGCTACGCGGCCAATCATAAAACATTTTTTCTTAACCAAATTTTATAAATTGTTAACTTTTTAGGGCTTTGACTTTAGTCTGATGATCGATTTTAGCTTGAATTTGCAGTACTTTTAGCCATTTTATCCATCTTGGCTACAAACAGGACGGATCAATAATTACATTAGTCTGTTTAAATTTTTGAAAAATGTTCTTTGTACAGTTTTCACATAGTTTGATTTGTTGATGAGGATTTTCATCAAGCGTCTTAACTAAAGTTTCGTAAGATAGAATACCCGTAATTTTTTGTCCTACTCTGCTTCTCCATAGTTTCGTCCAAACTTTATTTGCCGCAGAAAATTAAACTCAGAATATGGAGATTGTGCAGCCAGGTTGAGACATGACTAATTTTGAGACACGTTCTCTGACTAAATTTATTAAATACACAAGCTTTCGACTACCTAGCTGTACTCTTCGACAGGCGAGAGTGAACTAAATTAATGGCATGCAGATATTTTTAGGTGCGTGTTTAATTGTGAAACTATGTGGCAAGAAGTATCAAATCAAGATTGAAGATGATGAAGTTATGGTTTCTTTTGATGTCGTCTCACTGTTTACAGCTATCCCCGTCAAAAAAGCCTGCCAATACATGCGGACAAAACTCGAACAGGACAAGACCTTAAGCTCACGTACTAACCTTACTATCGACGATATTATTTCACTTTTAGATTTTACACTTTCTAACAATTATTTTATTTATGACAACGACACTTCCAAACAGATACACGGATGTGCCTTTGGTAGCCCTGTTAGCCCAGTTGTCACTAACCTTTGTATGGAAGCAATTGAAAATATGGCCATACAAGCGACTCCTACAAAACCAAAAACATGGAAACGTTTTGTTGACGACAGTTTTTCTATTATTAAAAAGACGGCTATTTTCACTTTTCATGATTATTTAAACAACATTGGCCCTAACATTACTTTTACTATTGAACTCGAACAGGACAATAAAATCGCTTTTCCAGATACCCTTATAACACGACAAGGTAACAACCTCAAAGTTGACGTATACAGGAAACCCACCCATACAGACAGATTCCTAGACTTCAAGTCACACTATGACATTAACCACAAAATTAGCACAGCCAAACCTCTTATACACAGAGCACAAACACTACCAAGCACACATGATAGCTAACAGGACGAACTCAACCATGTAATGACAGCCTTGCAAAGCAACGGATACCCAGAGAGAGTTCTGAAACAAACTTTGAAAGACTTGACAACTAACAAACCCGTACCATCACCTGAAGAACTTGTAGGACAATTTTTCAAATGTGTGACTGAAAATGATAAACCAACCGGCTACGTTACTTTACCGTACGTGAGTGGGATAACTGACACTCTCAAACGTATACTACGAAAACATATCATTAGAGTCACTACTAAACCACTACGAACGCTACAACAGACTTTTCCTTCTCCCAAATACCAAGTTCCACCTGAACAACGAACCAATGTTGTCTACAAAATACCTTGTAAAGACTGCTTGTGGTCATACGTTGGTGAAACAGGAAGATCATTTAAAACAAGAAAAAAGGAACATATTCGGAATGTTAAAAACTATAAAAAATGTTCAAACATAGCTAACCATGCATGGGAAAATAATCACAATATCGACTTCGCTAATGGTAAAGTAATTGATAGTGGTAACTACCGGACACGAAAAACATTAGAATCTTGGCATACGGCTTTAATAGTAAATTCTGACAATAACTCCAAGCCCCTTCCCAGACAATACGCTGTTCTTGTTAACAAGCATTGTATTCGCCAATTACTTCCTGGCACATAGTTTCACAATTCAACACGCACCAAAAAATATATGCATGCCATTAATTTAGTTCACTCTCGCCTGTCGAAGACTACAGTTAGGTAGTCGAAAGCTTGTGTATTTAATAAATTTAGTCAGAGAACGTGTCTCAAAATTAATTAGAAACTCAGAATGTTTACAATTAATTTCCTCTTTAAAGATTTGGAACTACATTGTATGCTTTCTGCAAAAGCTGGCCCTCAGGTTTAATTATTATTGAATGAAGAAATTTTGAACGCAACTATGGCCAGCCGACAATTTGGAAAAATACCAAACAAAATATAACCCGAGAAGATACATTTTGTAAAATCCAAGATTCGGATGCGTAGCAAATCGGAATCTCGGATTTTACGTGTTTAGTGTTAGTGTAGTAAAGTATTTCGAATAATGGTTTCTCGCATGCATATGCATTTATCACCTGTTTTTATTATTTATATGATTTCTAGAAATCCCCAAAGAAACTGTTTTGTGAAGTTGTTCTTTCCAGTGAAAAGGGTAACTGTGATGTAGATGCAAATAATATTTTTTTCCGGTTATATTTCATATTTCATCTTTTGTTTAATCATCTTCGTTCGTCTGCATGTCTTACTTAGGTTTGCCAAGCAAAAGATATTACTTGTTTAGAACTGTAGTCAGAAAAGAGCCACTATTAAAATTGAACAAGCTGTCAAGCGCAAATTTTACAGACGGGCAAAAAACGGCTGGTTAGCTAACATGCGAACGGGCTCATTATTTATACCTGTATGTATGTGGATACGTGGTCGATACGATCATTATCGAATGCTATAATTTCTCTCCTTTTTTTCCCTCAACAGACGTTAAAGTTAGAGACGTTGCTTGGAATCCCAATATAAGTGAAACTATTGCTGTGCTGCTGACAAATGGTCACATTCTAATGGTCGAGTTAAAAGGAAGTCAAGCTAAAATTCCGGCTTCAATGCCTGGGCCGATGACTGCTGGTGAGAATTGAAACGAACTTCCGTCGTTGGGAAACAGTGTTGGATTATTGTACTTGGTTAAGCCCAATTTTGGCATTGCGAATAGTTGCTAATCAAAGTTAGTTTTAACTATTTCACCCTCCCCTCTTTGCAATTCATGCGGAACATTATGGATGAAAATTTTCTCATACCATTTGTTGAGCGAAATTTTTCGTCAAGTTGCAAATCAATTGAAAATTTCTAAAGGTGTCACTGATCCTCTTTGCAATATTATAGGTCACGTGTTTGAGGTTTAATATAATAGACACAAAGGCTGATGCTTTTGGAAATAAAAAAATTTACTAAGTATTAAAAATTCTGAATTAATCGTACTGAATGAAGGAAATGTTTCATCAGTATTTCTCACACCCAATTTCAGACTGTCTGATCCATCACTTTTTCTGACGTTCTCACTTAGTCGATACATCAATTGATATATTTTCCTGTTTTCTTTAACGTTTATTATTTTTAAGTTTCTTGGAGTCCAAAAGGTAAACAAATTGTGGCTGGATCTAGAGATGGTTCTCTTACTCAACTGACACCGGTAAGATGGAAGTTTGTTTTTCAAACTCTCTTGAAATTTTTTCCTACTTCTATCTCAAATTTTATTTTTCAAACCAGATTTGGTATAGCTGGTCAGTGTGCCCAGCTTGTGTCCTAACTTCTTTTGATAATAATCATAATTTTAGCGTAACAATGAACATAATAATGAGAACTCCTTTTCTAAAAGGAATAATAAAAAGAACAGTAGCAATAGTTAGGACATAGACAGGAAAGATTAAAGGATACTACTAAAGAACGGAACAGCAAAGATAAAATTAATTTTTAGCGAACCAGAAAATAATATTGAAAGAGTTACACCAATTCACAGGTCAGGAAGCTGCAGTGATATTAAAAATTTTCGTCCAATTTCCACCTTTTTTTCTATGAGTAAAATCATCGAACCTCACGTTTATGACAACTACTAGTCTACCGACTTTTGATGACCTGCGGTTTGTTAGGTATACTCCGTCAGGGTTCAGAAATCTTTATTCTAAGTGTGAAACACGTTTTGATCTTCTGGTTGACATTAATTAGAGCACCTTGGAAAACGGCGAATTAAATAGCTTAGTTTTCCTGGATTTGAGGAAGGAATGACCGCACAATCCTTCTATGAAAATTTAAAATTTATTACAACTTGAACAATATCCTAGTTTTGTTTCAATTGTTCTATATTGACAAGGTTCAACATTTCTAGATAACAAATGCTAAGCAGCGGCGTAACGCAACAATCAATTTTAGGACCACTTTCGTTTTTAATTTTTACAAACGATTTTCCCGAGGTTACAGAATACTCTATCCCTGATGCTGAATTTTTTGCAATTTTCTCAACTGGCAGAACAATCGATATCATCCTATCTAAACTAATCAGCAATTTGATGAATTAAATTAGTGTTATGCTGATAGAATCACGAAAGTGAGTGAAGAAAGGTAAAGCAAAAGTAAATGCGGTAACCGCCCGACCAAGAACCCCAAATGTAAGTACTAAACGTCTGAATGGTTTCTTCAAAAGTGAATTTTCATCTGACATATCATCTGGATTCTGGAATATCACTTGCAGTGATATAACAAAAGCTAAAAATGCAGGAAATGCTTCATATACTTGTGCTAGATAGTTTTAGATGACATTTTCGATCCGGTGTTAAAGAAATGCTAGAATGATATACACTAATATTTTTCAGATAGAAAGGAGTCTCTCGCTCATGAATTGGTAACATTTACAGGAAATCTAAGTTGGCGTTAATGTAACGTTTACATCTATAGCAATGAAACTATAAATGCACCAAAAGTGTAAACTACTTTTATTTTTAATGATCTTTAGCGCCTTCAAGTGAAAAAACGTATACCAGCACCAGATATACTGACTGGTCCATGTGAAGGTAAGCACACTTCTAATAGAGCAAGGATACATTTTCTCTGCATTCTTCAAGCATTTTGTCCCCATTCTTGAAAGTTACATACTAAAGACTATTATCTTTCTGTTTATTTGTTTTGCACATTTAAATGCTGACTAGCCGATACATCACATGCAAATAACTGCCGTTAGATAATACATATAGTTTATAATAATATATAATTTTATAATTGATGTAATTTTATAATAAGATAAAACAAACTCTGAGAAGAAGCATCTTGATACCCAAAATATGAGTAAAAACACAAGACCAAACTAAGAAGATAATATTTTGTCTGTATTACACAGTTCTTGACAAACCTAAGAAATAATTTTAGTTTTGATAGTTTAATCATGCACATTCATAGATGCTTTCCTTTTTTTAAATATATATGTATGTAAATATATGTATGTATTTAAATTTATGTATGTGTATATATATATACACATACATACATACATACATATATATATATATATATATATATATATATATACTGTACATATATACTGTATATATATATACTGTATATATATACTGTATATATATATACTGTATATATATATACTGTATATATATATACTGTATATATATATACTGTATATATATATACTGTATGTATATATATCATCATCTTCTTTCTCCATTTCCAGCTCTGTTGCTGGGTTGGAGATACTGTATATATATATATATATATACACAGTATATTAATGAAATAATAGTGTACTGATGCAAGTTACTACTTATATAAAAATTGGCGTTTGCTCAGTTTCTCAAGGATTATTCGGCATACTAACTGATCGATAAATAATGTAGAACATTTTTTGAAGGATAAACAATTATTGAATTCGGTTATCGGAAGAAAGCATGATTCGCCAGTGTCTTGTTGATTAATTGTTTGTTAATTGCTAATGTGGAGGCAAGTAATTTATCTGCGAGATACTGAATAACGGTCTGGTAATTGTTTATAATCATTCGATGTATTTTTTACTTCCGTATGATTAGCTACTTGGCCCGCAATTTCACCAGCCAATAATTGCATATAAATCATCACTTGCTCACATACTATACTGGAAGACGTTCTAATGATTTGCTCTTGATTATTCTGCTCGTGCCTGTATGCTCGTTCAAGTTTTCAAAAAATGTTTCTTCGTTCGATTTATTCTTTGTTTAATATTTTGTATTCATGCATAAAAGTTGTAATTATCCGTATATCAGAAATCCAAGCATCATTGCAAACCTTGTTTCACGCAAGCCCCTTTTTAATTGATAATTTATTTACCGGTCTTCCACAATTCTGGTATGGTTCTAAACTTTTGTAGCATATTAAACTTGTTACAAGGCATAGTTTTCACTCCTTGTTCACACGCAGCTTGTTGGCATTGCATGAATGGTGTTGCGGGAGGCTTTGCATATCTAATACCCGTTGACAATTTTATTTTTATTTATTTTACAAGTTCACCAAAGGTGGGTAAATAGACGAAAGGACACTAAGTCCCCTACAAGGCCTATCTACCCAAGATAGGCCTTGGGTAGATACCTACTATACTCATGTACCTACACAGGTAGATACCTGAGTATGATAGGAATTGCTTTCATACAGCATTGATATGCTATTTTGTTACCACTTGTCAAATCAGAATTTTGAGTCATGTGGACATCGACATGATTTTGCTTCCTGACTTGTTGCGTTAAGATGTTGCAGACTTTCTACTTGAGTTGATTCAGTTTTTCTTAAACGTGCCCAGAACGTGTTTTCTTTGTTGTATTCGTAAGTAACCTGCAACATTTCAAGTTTAAGATGTTCATAGGAAACAGAATACTTAATTTAGATCTGGCGCCCATGTCAAACTTGTCATTTTATGTTGGCCCGTACTATTTCAATACATCATGTCTTTGGTTAGGTCAGGCGAGAGGCTGACAGATACTTGCTAGTTCTATTCAGAAATTTCAATCACCATTCACCTCTTTTTTTCGTGAACGTGCTGTTTTTTAACTGAAACACAATATATTGATAATTTAATCATTAATATAATTTAATCTTGATATATTTTCCTTTTAGTTACCGACGTCATGTGGATTACCACTCGTCAATTTGGTGTAGTATTTAGCGCACATGAAGACGGAGAGATATCTGGTTTAATTGTGATAACCACGCCAGTAAGTTTGACATCAGACAGCCGTGATGAAAAGGGAAAATTGCCGACATTAAAGGTCATGTGATTGATATCGTATTTTCATGCTAATTCCAATTTCGTTCCCAGTTTCATCCTCTTCGGTTGAGCCAGGGGGAAACTGGGGAAATCGAGTATAGGTTTTTCTTGGAATGCACAATTTCAACGTGACACCTACCTCCACTCTCTCAACGAATTTATGAATGCATTTGCGTTTAGATTGTAAAGGAGTACATGTACATATAAATGCACCGTTTGTGGTTTATAATAGACTTGGCACTTTTTTCCCTGGTAAAAATGATGTATTATGTTACATTTAATTCCTTCTTTTGGGTCGTGTCTTTTTAATTGGTGTGCGACCCAGACAGTCCTAAGCATGCCAATTGAAAACGTCAGTAAGTACAGTGACATGGAATTGGTGATCTTCACGGCATGGATTTTGTTTTGTTGACATGACTATCTACATATTGTGGACACTGACTTTTCAAAGCAGTCTTAAAGGATTACTGACACTTTCGTCCTAACCGCTGTTCGGACATAACGTTAGCTTGAACGCTTTCTCAAACTCTTACACAGTAAGGATTTCAGGCTATGCTCCCTAGACCGAAAAATGAGAAAGTACTTTTAGTCTAATTCCTAAACTGGAGGTGTGACTTAATGGATGACGTGATTTACTCTGCACTTTGAGACGGTTTAACATGTAAAATTCCAAGGACTTCAACCTTGAATTTTTATATTTTCGCTCAGTATCAAATCACTGTACATGGTTCAAACTTATCTACACTATAGCACCTTTTCGTTTCCATGTATTTTTATTTTGCAATTTGGGTTTAAACAAAGTGTGACTTTTTAAGACTACCAGCCTATACTTTTCTCAGTGAATTCGTAGGAGAAGTGCCTAAATATTTAATAGATTGATATTTCGTCGTTGCAGTTAACGTGTGCGTAAAACATGGCCATATGCCTCTTCGGTGTCTGTTGCAGTACTTGAGGCTATTGAAACTATGTATGAACAGTCACCGAAGCATTCGTTCTTTTATTGTCTTTTAACGTTTGTTTAATTTATTTTTCAGAAAGATGGCCCGACCACATTAATCAATTTTGAAGATTTATATTATGGAATGAGCGAGGATAGAGAAGCGTGTTTCTACATGAACCACATTCCAGAATTGTAAGTACCGATTTAATTTACATCTTTAAGCTGTTTTATTTATATAGCTGATATCGTCAAGCCAAAACTTATATTAATAAAGTGATATTTGTGGGCAATGGCAGAATGAAAACGAAATACCTAAACGAATCAGAAACCAAAACAAGATTTATTAGAAGAGGAAGATAACCTGCGTTACATACGGTTTTCTAAGGTTCGTTTAGATTTCGTTTATCTTGTCTGTGAATTCCAGTTGAAGTTACTGAGAAAATCATTACTTCATACTAAGTTCATACTCAACAAGATAGTCATACATTCTGCCGAATACCTCAAGTGCAGAGCAAGTAAATGCTGAATATAGGTTGGTATTTGCTACTTGTGAGTCTTGTGGGTCGTTACTGTAGTTGGTGGAAAAGGATTTCCAGAAAGCTGCGATGGTGACAGTGATGAAGCAAAGTAACTTAGTGCATCGGAACAATTAAAGAAAACCAAGTGCGTCTTTGACGCTGCAAAGAGCTCTGGATGGTCACTTTTTACACTTTTTGCTGTTCATTACCATAAAATATCTTATCATTGACGGCAACCTCAAACTCATAAACGCGAAAATGCATTCATTTTAATGAATCGACATTTATCAATGCTTTTGTCACGTTCAATTAAAAATTTTGCATAGGTGACATGCATTAGCTTATGTACACAACCATGTGCATCAAAGGGCATTCTATAGTGCCAAAAGACGACCATTAACACCATTCTACTAAACATTAACGAAAATAAAATTTCAATTACACAAGATATTTCTCCGGTCTGTTGAAAGGTCGAGTTAAGGTTTTACGGAATTCGGACGTGTATAAAAGATAAAGGAATAAAAATGTCATAGTTCGTACGTAAACTGAATTTGGTTAGACCGCTCGAACCTCTTATTTCGCCAATATGTTGATGACTGTTTGCCATTTTTTGCTCACCGACCACGTTCTATGTGTTCGGCTGAGCCCTTTCAAGACTATCTTAACTCACACCATTGAAATATGTTTTGTAGTAGGATAGAAAATAGCTCTATTTTGATCTTTCTTGAACATCTTAATTAATCACACACACAGCTTTCAACCTCTGTTTATCGGAAGCCCACGTTCACTGGTTTGCTTATAAATTTTGGTAGTTTTATTCCCTTATCTTTTAAACGTGTTTTCGTCTGCACCTTCATTAATTGATATTATAAAATTTTTCTCATCATACCCCATTTTTCCTGACAGGTATAATTTCAAGCTGTTAAGCAACTTTAGTTGACAGCAATGTACTAACCCACATCAACTTTTACATCTTAGACAAAACTTAATTTGCAGTCAAAGCTTACATTACACGGCAGTAGTGGACTGCACGAAAGCATTGACCACGAAGCTTTATTTAGCCGCAAAACATTTTTTTTTCTGGGACGTGAAAGTTGATATGTGTTAATAAAGTGCTGTCAACTAAAATACATGTTAAGATTCCATTTTGTTTCTGTAACAGACTGGACAGTTTTCTTTAGTTGAACAATTTAATGTTGTAAGTTAAGAAAGTTCTTAAAGGGCTCAGCAAAGCAGAACGTGGTCAGAAGAGCATTTTACGTAGCAAAACATTTATCGAAATTCTAACTGTCTATACGAGTTCAGTTTATGTACGAATTATGATAGTTTTATTCCATTATCTTTTATACATTTCAGGATTCTATATAACCTTTAATCGACCCTGCAACAGACCGGAGAAATATGTTGCGTAATTGAAAATTATTCTCCGTAATGTATAGTAACACCACTATATGGTGTTAATGGTCGTCTGTTGTCGCTATAGATTGCCCCTTTGATGCAAATGGTTACGTATCTACGTTAATGAATGTCACTTTCTATGCATAACTTAACTAAAAGCGACAAAAGCGTTAATGAATGTCGATTCAATAAAATGAATGTATTTTTGCGTTAACGAGTTTGAAGTTGGCGTTAACGATAATATATTTTCTTGTAATGAATAGCAAAAGGTGTATCTTGCAGTCTTTAAAGGAATTCTGGTCAATAACAGCCCAGAGCTTCTATGTCTTTCATCATCACGGCATCATGAAAATATGAAAATGCTGTCAGTAACGTTGTATCTCAAGCGCAATGACGTAGGTAAAGGGTGGAAAGGGTGGATAAAGCGTACGGGCCCCGAGCAATGCGAATTAATTAGGAGCGCCAAGTATTTGTGATGTCATTATTATTTTTATGCCATGACGTCATGAATTTGCTCGAATAAACTTTCAAACTATTTTCAATTCGCAGCAAGATCTAACTGTCATATTAAGGCAAAAGTTTGATCTGCCGCCTCTTTTTTAATCGATCTATTTATGTGACAGATTTACCAAAGCATTAAAATAAGCAGACTTGAGAACTTTTACTGAAGTCCCCTGGACTTTACAGATAAAATCCTATACTGTGATAGGATTCCTTGTGTTTAAAAGCTACACTGTGAGTTGCTTCCACGTTCTAATGATTTTTTGAACAGAATAGTATCAGGCGTTGTGATTATAGTAATAATATGGAATATCATTTGCTTTTGTTTACCTAATATCTTCCAATTGTCACTCATACGTGTTCCGAATCTTTGATATCTACCTGGATAACTCTCACTAAATAACCTGTACCACAGGCCTTTAGCAGCTTAGTTGCGCCACTGCTCAACCGTGTGTGGTGTCAAGAATTCTTGAGAATTATGATTCTTTCCCTTTTGTTTGAATGAAAGAAACTGTTGTGAGTATGTCATCAACCCTTTACGTTCTTGTCAATTTTAAAGATATGTAATCAACGTTTTTGGAATAAAACGACAGTTTTTGAGGAAGAGTGAATCTCGCCTATAGACACATTCCTTAAAAGGAAAGAGTAAAACATCACAAGCAAAGGGACAATAGTGCAATAAACTCCTATCCAATAATATTGGAAGAAGTATTTACCGCAAACAGTGTTTCATTCAAGATATTTGAAAGTTTGGGAAAGTTAGGGATCAAAGCTCAAACTAGCCTGAGCTGATGTCCAATGCCTATTAATGTTGCACAACATCAAGTATTTACTTTGTCTTAGTGATAGTGAAATAAATGAACTCATCCAGAGAGATGAAACATTGGCTACTGTGGAATAGGATTGACAAGATACTTCAAGTCCATCGACGTTCCACTTTATCAAACTATTCCTCTTTATTTTTAACAAAATTTGCCCGCCTTTAGATACGATAAAGCGTTTCATTTATACCTATAAATATAGAAGTAAACAATTTAAGCAGTGGAAGACACCATTTCTTTTGTTCGCTGATGCGTGTTAGTCCACACGTTATTTCCAGTTCCAGACGCGAGCGACACGAGCAATGTGAGCGTCGCTAAAAATGGTGAGCGACGCGAGCGACGCTAAAAATGGTGAGCGACGCGAGCGAATTTTGTATCTACACCAGACGCGAGCGACGGGTAATTTAATACATTTCGCTTATTCTGAGTACGCGTGAAATCTTATAGTCTTCTTGAACGAAGGTCTCCGTTACGAAAATTCGTCAAGTAGTGGCGCTTCTCTTTCTTGCTCAGATACGTCGGAAACGGCCATGGGTACACGACGAAATTAAAGAAGGAAAAAGGAGCATACCGTAATCAAGTGCGTAGATTGGCTGTACACGAAAAATTTTATTCCTTATAGGATATTGCTTAACTTAATTTAAGGTTTTGTTTTTCGGGGTTTGCTTCTTACTTCATATTCCATACGTTTATCGTCCATATTTCAGTTTTGTGATTTGGTGTTTGTTGTGGCTATAATCTGTGTTGATAGCTCTTGCACAGGCTAAATTCAGTTTCTCTTTTCCGATTGGTCCTTCTTCATTTCGTCTTGCGGGTAAGAGATAATAAAATAGTACATGTTTCTATATGATTCGCGTTGCTCGCTTGATTAAATTTCGACGCTTGCGTCCCTCGCGTCCTGTGTAGATGCTCATATATTATTTATTTGTTTCTAAAAATTTGGCTCGCGTTCGGTGCAGATGCACCTTAAGCTTCAAGTTTGGTAATATAAATAGAGTTATTAGTGCAGAAAGAGGGCGATGAAGGCAGAGAACGCGTTTTTTGCAGGAATGCATTACTGGGTACAAAATTTGCCATACTTGACGGCAAAACATCCAAGCGAACATCCAGAATGAATGAGCATGCTTAAGTGATTGGCATCCTCATATTTTCGATCAGAAAATAAATTTGCTTGTGTACCACGTGAAACATTTCTGGGAAAGCAGTTCTCAAGTTCGTCATAATTATGATCATAGCGACAAATGCAAGTACAGTGAACACATCACCGTTAACTGAACTCACGGTACTTCTCAAAGGTGTTAGCTAACCGTGAAGTACCTACTGCGCTTCCGTAAGTCGTTCTATGATTATGATTATGACGAATGTCTGAACCAGGGTTAGCCAAGGTGCATCATTAACTCGTTAGATTCCAGATTTTTCTAAAGAAATTTAAAAATCCACTGAATTCTGTTTACGAATCAAATTTACTTATATTAAATCGTACAGATATCTACGATTAGGCTGTTTACAGAGTGTTCTTACTTCATTTTCCTGGATACAAACGACAAAGGGCATTGCAGTCATGTTGGTATGTTATCATACATTCAAGGGTACGAAATTTCTGATCACCTCTTGGGGGATGACTCTGAGTCCCCAATAATGCGTGGCAGTAGCAACGAGTTTGAATAAAGTATAGACAACATAAATTGACTCTCGAGTTACTTGCTCCTGTAACATGGTACCAGGAGTAGGGTTACGACCCCCAAATAAATTAGATGACTCCAGACTCATTCTCAGCCAACTTACGAAGCCAAACTGAACATTACAGGCAGTACAGCATCCAAAGTGTAAGCACATTTACAAAACTAATTAATCCGCATCCATCCTGTTGGCCCAAATTCCGCGTTCTGTGTTTTTTTTTTTTGTTTTTTTCCCTTGTCTTTAATACTTTCAACTCCACATCCAAAGAATGCAAATCTGTCTTAAAGAAATCAAAAGACTACCAACTTCTGAACGTCCGTAACACCCTACCACGTGGACACTTTTGCTCCTGTACAACGTCTAAGGGCGAGGCGCACGCGGTCTACCCTACCACTTACCAAAAACCTCCTCACACTGGACGCATCAGATCCCCAAACTATATCTCAAGAGA
Organism: Heliopora coerulea; assembly: GCA_030142905.1. NCBI lineage: Eukaryota > Metazoa > Cnidaria > Anthozoa > Scleralcyonacea > Helioporidae > Heliopora > Heliopora coerulea. Next base: position 793,992 of record JASJOG010000132.1, on the reverse strand, counting down.
TCACGAGACGTCTAGCTACATCTAAATCCTCCTATGAAAAATCGACACAACCTCCCTTGCCACAGTTACCTGTTGGATCTTATGCCTATGCAAAATTACGACCCACTGAGCAGGAAGAACCATGGATTTATGGCCAGATCACTGACTCATCTCCCCCTCATTCATACAGCCTGGAGACAGTAGCCACATTTTACGTCGAAATCGCACCCAGCTTCGACCAGCGATGGCCCCAAATAACTTCCCTGAGCATCCCCCGTTACCACCGTCATTGCTCAGCACAAATCAAAACCCTCCAAACTTAACCGAGGTGCCACCGTCCATCTAATACCAACAAGACAAATCTACGCAACCACCAACTACAAGATTGGGCAGACACATACGTAGACCCAGAAGATGTGAACACTGTTTTTTTTACAAACTAAACACGATCAATAGGACTTCCTACAAGGATGGAAACATACATGCACGTTCAATAGGATTGTTAATGTCACTTTAGATATATGGCATACTCACATCCAGCTGAAATTCAAGTTCCAGTTATCACTTAGTTTATAATGCACGGGGGATGTTATTGTACATTCAAGGGTATGACAATCCGCGATTACCTCCTTAGCAGTGATTATAATTCCTTAGCAATGCGTGGCAGTAGCAACGAATTTGAATAACCTATAGACCAGTGGTTTCCAACCTGGGGCCCGCGGACCCCTTGGGGGTCCGCAAACAATTTTTGGTGGTCCGCCGAGACTAAGGGGTCCGCCATGAGTCCGCGCAAAAGGAACGGGGTCTGCAGAAGGTAACTATTTTTGTTTTGGCAAATAACTACCTGCAATATTGGTTCAACTATTTTTTATTGCAAACTACCAGTCAATATCGCAAGTTCCGAAGGGTGTAAGTGTAACTTAAGAACTCGTAATTTTGAGGTTTTAACAGGTCACAGCTTCATCTCGTGTTACATGCAACCATGCTTCGCCTCTTCACCCCAAGCTTTGTTCTTACAGGAAAAGTTCTCCAGCGTTTATCTGTCCCCATAAATTAATCATGAATTCGAAACGATCTGCCACTGGGAAGATTAAACTACGAGGATACAATGTTGAGTACTTAAAATTTGGTTTTATTCCATGCCGAGCTGAGCAAAGCAAACCTGAATGCATCTTTTGAGGAGAGATTTTAAGCAATGAAGCAATGAAACTGGCGAAGCTGCAGTTTCAGTTGGGGAGGGGGTCCGCCGAGATTTTTAAAATCAGTAAAGGGATCCCTGGGAAGCAAAAGGCTGGGAAACACTGCTATAGACAGTAGATATTGAATCTCGTATTACTTCTCGTATAACAGGTAAACCTAAGAAAAGAAGGTAATCAAAATTCTTTTGCTAAGAAAAATCAACATGGCTGCTTAGACGTCAAAAGAAACCGCTTTTTGAATGTTTTTTTTCTGTTTCTTTAGGAAAATGATTTTATCAATATATGCAAATTCTTACGAAGTAGCCGCTGTTGGTCAAAGTGACGAGGTTTGTGGTTTGATGGTTGGTTCTGTTTGATTAACTACCACTAGTTACCAAAATTAGTTTAGCCTATTCAAACTATCCAACCCCTTCCGCATCATTTTGAAGTATTTTTATTAAAATTCATTATCTGTCCCTGATTGCTCCCATGCGACCTTGTGCAGATGAAGAAGGGAGAAGCCGATGCCAATTAACCAAAAATGCCATGGAGATAACTTAAAGGAACTCCTCTCAAAGTATTCTGTGAAGAGCTTTCAACGTATAGACTCAGGAGCCCGTCAAAGCGAAATAATATTTTAAAATACATTATGAACGTTTTATTTTATAAGATGTTACTAATTTTATAAAATATTATTAATAAGAAATTATTAATAATATTTATGTTAGTATTTTGCATTGTTGAGTTGAAGAGGTTGAAAACATAATCTCTGATGGGCGTTTATAGTTGTAGGGTAGTATTAAATTTCTCCTCCCTCGATGGCAACAACAGTAACCGAAATAAACCAGGAAAATTTAATTTAGATAAATTATCGGAAAATGCAGTCGTAAACTTTTTTCCCTAAGTTGTACAAGGCATACAATATGCAAATGTTATCTGTTAATACTAGTTTGATAAGACTGCAACAGGCAATTTTTAAACTTGAAGTGTAAAATTTTTAAAACACTATATAATACTTCTGTTTGACTCTAGGCTTTAAGTTTTCAGCGAATAAATTCAGATGTTATCAAAAATTTCTCCAAATTTCCACCAGCCATAAAGAATAGTTCTTTTGCTAACTTAACAAAAATGAATTTTCCACGTTGTTTCAATTACTTTAGTTGCCAAGGAAACAAGTACAATCTTTAATATTACCCAACATGCTTAGACTCCGATCGTTTCTTTCCTACTTTGTCAAATTCGGAGTTACGGGTGCCGTCCATTCCAGAATGATTGTTCAAAGAAAGCAATAGGTATAAAAAACTATAGCAAACTGGTGAAGAATATTTACTTGATGAAACATTGGGTTCCGTATGACTAAGTTTTTTAAGGATTAAGCTTCTGCTGTCGATTTGCTTGACGTTATGCGGGAATCCTTCAAGGTTGTGACTTGGACATGGAGAAAAATAAGGCAATAGTGGTAAATAAAACGTAACGTAGAATGTTTCTATTGCGTTCTTACATTCTTAAGCCATCCAATTATTACGGCCCTTTTCAAAAAAGTGCCTCCACCAAAGTAGCCGCTCACACTGGCCACTAAATCTGAATTTAACCGTGGTTGCTACATTCTGGATGTCTTGGTAGTTTCGTGACACCGACAGAGATTAGCAAACCAAAAAGTAAAGCAGCCTACTGCAACACGTCGGTAATTGTCGTTTGGGGGAACATTTTCTTGGGTACTTGGCGAGTATTCGATGACCAAGACAGCGAAAATGCACAGGAATATCATTGAGGATTATCATTTTTTTTCTTTGTAAAACAAGAACTAACGAAGGACTATTTATTACTTAGGGATCCTGGATGAAGTGGAACCTGCCAGATTCTGCCCGCGCTGTTTTGCCGACCACTCATAACTACGACGAAACGTTTCCTTTGGGACTGGGTGTGTCTTTTGCTACGTCGCAGTCGATTAAACAAGGTATTATATATTTGCATACCACTGTAGTAAGAGTGCATTCCCGAATAAATTTTATTTAAATTTTTTCTAAATTTCAGGTTTCAGAAAAAGTTAATTAGAGATAGTAGTAAAGGTTGGTGGTTTAACCCATGAGCCCTCAATTTACCCTTCAGTGAGCAGGTTTTTAAAAGGTCTCCCCTCTGACGAGTAAAATTGTCTAGGGTTAACCGGTGTAATGTTAATAAGTTACCAAACGGACACAGTGCCCCTTAAAGGGTTAACCACAAACAACTATTTTGGCATGCAACTTTTGTGCGCAAAAATTTGCATGCAAAAAGGTGGAAAATAATTTTCTCCAAAATTGTTTGTTCAGATTTATGACAAGGTTTTTAGTTTTCAAAAACTAGATGGTACAAGAAGTTTTAGAAGTTTTGGAAAAATAAGAGTTTGTAAATTGCGGTGATACATCAAAGTTTGTTCGTTTTCTATCAAAATTGGTATGTGGTTCCCAGAATTTTTGTTACTTGCTCTCATTTTACGGATATTCTCTATACCGTAATCTCTTGCTTTAACAATGTCTCTTCCTAGAACTCTTTTCTTATTCTAATAATTTGTATTGTTTATGTTGTTTTCTTTAGATGATCAAACATATTCACCCGCGCCAATCCTTCTTCTGCTTTCTACTGATGGTGTTCTGTGTCCATTTTACATGATTAACAAAAACCCTAAAGCTCTCAATAATGTGACCAAACCTGCAGCGGAATTGAATTTAGGTGAAGAACGTGTGGTACCTATATCATCAACCCCAGGTATAAAACCCTGTGTTGATAATTCCGATCACAATTTAAAATACATTTATCGCTGCTTAGAGTTCACCCTTGTAAAACTCGAGACTTTTTGGAGTAATTGCCAGAACATTCAGTCTAGGTAAAACGAGTTGAATCGGGAACCCGTTTAAGCAACTTAAGCCTGTCTGTTGAGGGAACTAAGTTATTGTAGAATATATATATTATTATCGTATATATGTATTATCATAGGTTATATGTGTTGTAATTGAATTCCGTGTAGAACATCGTAGAACTGCCAATGATTTGCAATAGTTTAGGAAGTAACTGTTTCATCGATATTTGTATACAGGTAGCGAAACTCGAACAGATTTTTTGTCTCATAAGGTGATACTGCGTCAAATAGCCAGAGTGCTAGTGGCGATCAACCCGTGTCCTCGGCAATCTCTGTCCTACCTGCACTTTCGTCCAGTAGTGCAACACCAGTAAGGAGTGATGTTTCTGATGAACGGGTTCCTCAAACGATCGGCTTCTCCAAGGAGTATCATGCAGCTTTAAAAAGTGTACAACCAAGCCTTGGTTCTCAACCTCTTGCTTCTCTAACGGCTTCAGCTTCTTCAAAACCAGAACAGCCATCGGACGCAACTACTATTCCTGCTATTTCATCCAGTGCTAGTGGCGCTAAACCCGTGTCCTCGGCAATCTCTGTTCTATCTGCACTTTCCTCCAGTAGTGCAATACCAACAAGGAGTGATGTTTCTGACGAACGGGTTCCTCAAACGATTGGTTTCTCCAAGGAGAATCATTTAGCTTTAAAAAGTGCACAACCAAGCCTTGGTTCTCAACCTGTTGCTTCTCTAACGGCTTCAGCTTCTTCAAAACCAGAACAGCCGTCGGACGCAACTACTATTCCCGCTATTTCATCCAGTGGACCACAGGTAAGGTAATTCTGGTTTTCATGATAGGATGTAAATAATATATAATCGAAAGCAAGTCGTGCGATTAATGCAAGAATCATACTCATGATTAACAGATCGACATCCTGCCTTGCAGTCACTCGATTTTATAATCACTCTTATGATTTTTGAATTAATTGCACTTCCGTTTGCTGTATTACCTACATCAACCCGTGATTAATAAGCTGCATAATGTTATTACACTAATTATTAATTCATATGGGCTGCTCAGTCAAACAAGCTGGAAATGTGCCTCTGACATTTAGCTCTCACATGACCCTGGAAAGAATGCTATTTAACTCATAGTGAACGCAGTACTGATACCTTCGTGCTATCGTAAAAGTCTAAGTCCAACTGTGTGTTCCTAATGAACTATTTCCATGGTAGCTTACATCAAATGACCGTTACCAAATGATTGGACGTAAGCGGTAAACATTCCAGATTTATATGGTCATGCAGATGTGACAACTCTTGGAAACATTCCAGCTTCAAAATCAACTAAATTTCGGACCGAAATATGAAAGAATCCATCAATGTCGTTGAACCAGTTTTGGAGAGGATTCTAGCACAAGAAAAAAAATCTTTCGGTTACTTAACTACTCTGTCAGTGATGTAAAATATTGTTTGCGTCAAACGATGTTCCTTGTCCTCCTAATGCTGTTATTTTTAAGGTACCATGTTCGTCCAAAGTGGGACCAGTACCATTCACACCATTGTCTGCGTCATCTCAAATACCAGAAAGGGATACTGCTGGACTGGTCACAAAATCCATTCAACAGGAGCACGGGCCTCGATCTGTCTCCACAGGAGACGTAACACCTGGTAATAATCTGTTAAATCGTGAAAACGTAGGACAATTTAGTGCTGGTTGTTTGCCAGAGGGTAAAAATAATCCTGGCAGTAAGATGGCTTCGCAAGAAACAACACCTGGTAGCAAACCTATCAATACTTTAGCTAAACTACAACCCGAGGAGAAACCGTTAAATGTAAGTGGTGAAGTCTTTCTTATGTATTTAGATTCAACTGTTCCTCTAGACTGTTCTCGAAATTATAAATTTTACCACTAATTAAAAGTAGTGAACATAAATGCAGCTGCAATATGAAACAACTACGATTTGAAAATGTTAAATATCGTGGTTAATTCCGCAAATCCACGATAATTACAACTTTACGTTTGTTTGTTTGGTTTCATCGTGAGTCACAAATACATCTTTTAACGACTTTTTTTTTCGTGCCTATGCTTCAGTGTTGTTGTTCATTGTAACGTTTGAACTTCTAGCAGTCTTCACTATCCAGAAAGGAGAAGTTGGATGCCTTTTTCCAAAAGTACATTCACAATGAGGTCTGTAAAAGGTGTCATTCATTTAACGTTATTTGGTTGAACTAGACTGAAATGAATTGTACTAACCTAAATTTTGACCAAGGATTTACCAGGCGGGAATCGTAGTCGTAGGATAAATATTAATGCCCAGCTCAAAATTCGAATGTGAATAGCCATAACAGGATAAAACACGATAAATAACAAAACATGTTAGTTTAGACAAGCTTTACTGACGTTTCGTTGCTTTACTCGACACTTTCTACACACACGCATCTCTGAACACCTAGGAATCTCGCCTTTAACGGGGAAGAAAAGATCTTACACTAGCCTGTCTAGCATCCTTTCTCACACCAAAGCTTCTCATCACACCATCTCCGCCGATGACTTTTCTATTATTTCGTCCGGTAACTCGCCCCTTGAGTTACTCATTCGGGAGAGTTTACTCATTGATAAATTTAAGCCTGTCCTTAATGAAAGCATCAGGTCTGTTCCGCTTGCCTTATTTTAATTAGTCTTCTCTCCTTCCGCTCTTCCTCTTCTACTTTTCTCACACCTTTTCTCCTCTCATTGGCTAATTAATTTTCACACCTTGTAAATATCGTATTTATAACCTTACCTTATCCATCATCTATGTTACTTTGAAAATGTTGCGCGTTAGCAACGAAACGTCAGTAAAGCTTGTCTAAACTAACATGTTTTGTTATTTATCGTGTTTTATCCTGTTATGGCTATTCACATTCGAATTTTGAGCTGGGCATTAATATTTATCCTAACCTAAATTTGATTACAATTATGGAAAACGTTCAGTATTTTGATTAGAAGACAAAGCAGCTGTAACACGGGAAAATGTAAACATGCTTTACTGGAAAAAATTCTTTAATAAAAAGCGAGGGGGTAATGTTAACGGTAATCGCAGAGAAATGAAAATTATACAATGTGACGAACACGGATTGCAAAGATGTCTGTCACAAGACAAAGGGACTGGATTCACATTTCAACATCCAGATGTTCTTGGCTCTGAACATTCGGACGTCTGGCGTCCAAAACTCGATTAACCTTTGGATTGTTTTTGCTTTGATAGTTTATGAGATACATTATCAACGCACGAAGGATTACTTCATTAGCAAACGACTTAAAGTCGATGTAATTGAAAAACCGGGCGGAAATTGTACCGGAAGGATGAAAATCAAGGCCCAGCAAAATATTCGTAAGACAGGCATATTGCGTCAAAAGGTTTATTTAGATCTAACGTTTCGTTGCTCAAGACGCAACATCATCAGAGAATAAAACATAATGTGATAAAACAGTCACTGAAATATTATTACATGGTTAACTAGTATAAATTTGGCGTTTGAGAGGAAATAGGAAGTGATGAAATGTCAGAGGTGGCGAAGAGGGTAAAGGGAATCAGAACAAGGAAAGAGGAATTGAGCTTGATTGAGAGTTGAGAGTAGGATTGAGCTTGTGAATGAGTAAGCTTTCTCTAATGAGGAGTTCATGAGTGATAGATGAGGAGGAGTGAGAGAGGATGGTCAAATCATCTGATGTAGTGGGATGGCCAGTGTGGTGGTGATGTGAAAGAATGCTGGTTGCGGAAGGGTTAAGAAAGGGTTTAAAAGGTAGGGAAGGGTTTAAAAGAAAAGACGGGATTCCCAACGGCCTAAAATCTCGTGTTGTGTATCTTTTTAAGTGTCGATGTTGTAATGCGTCGTATATAGGCCAAACTAGCCGACTTCTCCACACACGGATTGCTGATTACTTGGGTATCTCAGCCCTCACTGGCAAAGAGCGTGCTAACCCTTCCGCAACCAGCATTCTTTCACATCACCACCGCACTGGCCATCCCACTACATCAGATGATTTGACCATCCTCTCTCACTCCTCCTCATCTATCACTCATGAACTCCTCATTAGAGAAGCTTACTCATTCACAAACTCAATCCTACTCTCAACTCTCAATCAAGCTCAATTCCTCTTTCCTTGTTCTGACTCCCTTTACCCTCGTTGCCATCTCTGACATCTCATCACTTCCTATTTCCTCTCAAACGCCAAATTTATACTAATTAACCATGTAATAATATTTCAGTGACTGTTTTATCTTATTATTTTTCATTCTTTGATGATTTTGCGTCTTAAGCCACGAAACGTTAGATCTAAATAAACCTTTTGACACGATATGCTCTTACGAATTTTTGCTGGGCCTTGATTTTCATCCAAACGACTTAAAGGTGTCGGTGGCGCTGTGCAGAAATGTTCATAACATGCTAAAGAATTCAGGCGACTTGACGATTTTGAATTGTGAAGAATCTTTGCATGTGATGTTCAAAGAACTTTTGATAACCGGTTAAATACAAAAATCCCATATTATGGATTAGGTAGGCGAGGCTAGTCCTTGAATCAATAAACAAGTTTTCATGCTGAAACCGTGCATAAACAGGCGAAGATTTTTTCTCATCAGTCTTACTGTTTGTGTATGACTTATATATGCTACACATGGAGGTATGCGTACGTTACGTATTGTCCGGTATTCAAATTCGAAAAAAATAAAGCGAACTATTTTAAGTGCCTCATTAGGTAGTATTTACTGCGGCAGAAAAGAATTTTGGGATAGTCATTCCCAGAAAAAGGACGAGTTATGGATTACTGAAAGTCCTTCACGCTTGTGTTTTGAAAAAGGAATTCTTTTGCTTTGGTAAAATAGTTAATAGCAAATTGAAAGATAAGCAGTACATCATTACGCAGCTATTAGTGGATGTTTTGACGTTGAGGCTGGGATTGTTTACCACATGTGTTGCTTAAAAAATTCTTGTACAAGCCTATCTCACGGCTCTCAGTTGCTCTGAATAATGAATCAAAGTATTCAATTAAAAAACAAAAGTTACATTAACATTAATTGATCTTTCATGTCCTTTCAGATTGGGGCTTTCAAAGAGGAAATGAAAGAACTTCGAAACAGACTTAATGAGGCAAAGAAGCTCGACAGTATTTTGAAAGATATGAATAGGGCACCCATAATGAAGCAAGTGACAAGCCACACACGTTTTATATGCGAACTAAAAACAGCTATTGAGGTCAGCTCTCATCGTCATCCTTTCTTATACTGTTAAAAATGTATCTGTTATTTTACAGTGAAAACTGAAAAGGAACTTCAATGACCATCCTTGAATATGTCCAAACTCCTACGTGCAAAACATTAGTCTGATTGAACATCATATATTAACATACTGTGGCTGCCGCATTGCCAGTACATATGTCGAACTCGCACCATAGCTCGCCATTTGAGCCTGGATAGCTCAATTGCTTGGGCGTCTCACCACTCAACAATTGCCCATAGACCCATGCAATTAAGTTGAGCGGGACGAGGAACAAAAGCTCATCGCGATTCCAAATTTAGAAATAGATATCGGATAGAAAAGAGTTGAAGAAACATATGTAATAGACACATAAACAATATTCGTTGTCATTACAAATTTTTGACTTGAAAACCACTTTCATCTATAGCTGTTGCACAACTTCATTCACGGAAAATAAACCTTTCGTGGAGAAATGGCAAAACAAAGTATCCGGCCGAGATGCGAAAGTATAGGTGGCAATTTTTTCCGGCCACCGACTATTTTTCACAACACTGCTCATTATACATCATTAGACATTAACTTCTATTTCAAAAATTAAAACTTTCGAAATTAAAATTTTATTATTGCGATTGTTGCATTTGAAATGAAAAATACTGATGCTTTTCTAGCATTTTAAAAACGTTTCACCTTTTTCGTTAGGAACTGAGGGATGATGTGGAAGGAGTTAAGAGTGATGTCGTTGAAGCTTATGAACTGCTGGATGATGCCAGGTATGTATAGATAATTTACGTAATGTTTAACGGCCGATAATGAGGGTTAGACCTGGTCTAATCCGAATTGGAGGCCTTTGAATGACTCCTCAGAATCAACTAGTGTATTGGCACAATGAACTAGCGTAATAGTAGTAAGTGTATCGATAAATAAACCTATTGTGTGAAACTATATTTTAAGTCAAAGGACTAGAACAATTATTTGCTGTCCGAGGACTGGAAAGAACAATTCAAGTCCTCTGCCCAGTACTTCCGTGGTATTTCAAGTTCGCTCGATTGGTGCCATTCAGCGCGTCTGATTGGAAATTCAAAATAAGTAGAAAACATTGAATTCACTAATGAAAAATATAATGCTATATCATAGTTAACAACATTAACATACTGCTGACTCCGGTCAGATCATCTGCGGCCTGCAATAGTAACCGAATGATTTACGATTATATTAAAATAAGTAAATACTGCAATACTTCAGAACATTTTTATTTATCGCCTTTTATTCCTATTATACTATTCTATGCATTTATAGTACTGTGCTATTGTAATGCGATTATCCTGTTTTTTCACACGCTTGTCATGAAAGTCAACATAATTTGATGAGTTTAGAAAAATGTGTACGCACTTACCTTACCTAGCTACTTACCTTACCTATACTTTCATGGCTACATTTCTACCTAACTACCAAATATGCCTACCTGCCCACTTACCCACCTGACTATCTACCCACCTACCGTGCCTACTTACCTACTAACATACTTACCCACTCACGTATTTACTTCCTTACCCGCCCACTTACCTACCTACCTACCTACCTAACAACCTACCTACCTACTTACCCACCTACTTACCTAGCTACCTGCCTACCTACCTACCTTCCTACCTACCTTCCTACCTACCTTCCTACCTACCTTCCTACCTACCTTCTTGCCTACTTACCTACCTACTTACCTACCTACCTCCTCTTTACCTAGACACATATCAACTGTCGCTAATACATCCACCGAAACGTGAATCCTACGTCCCCTGTAACCTACTTCTTGGAATTGCTGCTATGTCTTGGAACAAATATGTCGTTTCCTATAGCCTTTACTCTTCTTTGCGTTGCTCAGGCCCACAGCGGATAAATCCAGCGGTGTGTTAATCACCCCTTTTTTTTATGAACTCTCAAAACAAACTAGGGTGTTTAGCTGAATTTTCATCATTATTAAATTAGTTGGAAAAAGGCACGTTATTGAAGAAATAGCACTGTATTTCAGAAGATTTCAACCGTTTTGTTTTGTATCACGATTTCCTTGACCTGAAACTTATTTAATATTACGTAGGATATGCGATAAGAGAAGCATGGATCCCCGTTACCTTCATCTTCTAAAGGTAGAGTAATAATCCATTTCTTGGGTATGTTCACAGCGCTTGCTTTCTATCTGGTCACCTTTAATGTCTGAATTTTTTTGTTGCTGTCTCGATATCCTTGCCATTACTGGTACAATAATTCATCAGCAGTCTTCATTTCGTATATATTTTATTTATTCGTTCACTTTGCCCAATTTGGCAGGTGACCAGATTTCAAAATTGACGTGTAGTACGTAGTAAATAGATCTGTTGCACTGTCATATTTATGGGAGGATGGGTGTATATTGGTTAGGAAGGTACTGTCAATAAGCTTGAAACGCAAACTTTTCATGGTAGTTTTTGTGTTCATAAAAAATTAGACCATTTAGTCTTGTTGCTGTATATGAGACGTCCAAAGGAATTTTCACCATGAAATGAGTGACACTCGTTTAGTTCACTGTTGGCAGCCGTTCTTTCATTAATGTATTGGATTATACAATAGCGTACTGAAGAGGAAGACAGTTTTGCTATTTACGAAACCCTTGGAAAAATAAGGCTAGTTTCTTTGTGTCTGAAAGGAATGTTCGCGACTTACCTATTTTCAATTCACCTAAAGTTACTTCCTTTACTATAAAAAATCTGAATCCTATTAATTAAATTTAACTTGCCATGCTCACCTAGTTTTTATGCGGGTTGTTCAACTTCTTTTTTTTTTCTGCAGGGACGAGGCCTAGATCTAAGCTCTGAAAGAAAAATGAAAGATATTCGATCATCGTACTTGAAGCTGGACAATACACTGAGGTAAACATCAGACATGCTAGCTTGGGACGATTTCTTTTTTTTAAATTCGTGGTAGTGGAAGTGTGAAACAGATAATGCTTGAAAGAGTTTACCCTTTTTTCTGAAGCAGTAAGTATTAGGTATACATGGCTTTTACCTCGTACGGTGTACAGTCCATGATCGCCCGAAAAAAAGGAGTAACGACAAATTAAAATTATTTGATCCGTTACTTTCTAAACAGTGACGCAAGAAGCGTGTGGGCGGGAGGATTTGCGCACCCCAGACTTGAATGTTTGTGCGTAGAGATATCTTTCTGGTTTCACAAAAGTTCATGCTTTAGGAGAAGGAAGTCATCTTCCTATGCAGTTTTTAACATTTGTGTGTACACAGTATGGTCTATTAGAAAATTTTATTTTTTAGTAACTCTGTGAGACCGCCATTGACGAACGTTAGGCGAAATGGTATAAGCTAGGTGATGCCTAGACGTTTTTTCTCTCGCCCCGGAAACCAATGTTAAGCATGATAAAGTTTTTCTTCTTCGTGAATTTTCTTCCATCGCTGTATAAATGTAGTAGATTTACTTCCGTCCCGGAAGTAGTAAGGAGCAGGATTATTCAGAGTCAAGAATAAAAGGAGGCAAGATACTACATTGGCGACGAGGATTAATAGTTATATGTTTGAGACGATGGCAACCTAAGGGAAAGTCGAGGAATATAAAGAAGACGAGGAATGGGTAGAGTATATTGAAAGACTAACAGATTACTTTACTGCGAATGAGGTCGAAGGTGAAGGTAAACAAAGGTCAATCCTTTTAAGTGTATGTGGCGCCAGAACATAAAAGCTTATTCGCAATTTGGTAGCTCCCGCAAAACCAGATTCGAAAACATTTGATGAGTTAGCAAAGCTAGTGAAGAGCCATCGAAATCCAAAACCTTCCGAAATTGTGCAGCGGTTTAAGTTTAACAGCAGATTTCGAAGAGATAAAGAGTCCGTTGCAACGTACGTGGCTGAATTAAGACAATTAACTGAGCATTGTAACTTCGGAGGAGCGTTAGAGGATATGCTAAGAGACCGATTAGTTTGTGGAATTAACGATGACAGGATTCAACGCCGTTTACTCTCTGAGACGACACTAAACTTCCAAAAACCGTATGAAGTAGCCGTGAGCATGGAAACTGCCGCGAAGAATGCCAAAGATATTCAGCAAAGTTCATTGGAAGGGGCCAGACGGCACATCAACAAAACGTTCATCAAGTTAATCAAAGAGTTGAGAAACAAGGAAGAGATGATATGGAAACGTCCTTCGATTGTTTCCGCTGTGGAGGTAAACACAATGCTGATCAGTGTAGATTTAAAGAAGTAGAATGTTTCTACTGCCGCAAGAAAGGTCATATCGTGAGGAAATGCAAGGCAAAACGGCGACAAAAGGAATCCAACCGACCTACAGAAAGGCAACGAACAGCAGATATTAAAAAAGATCGAGAAGCAACGCATTATCGGATGGAAGATCAAGATCAGACTGAAAGATATTCAATGTATAGCATCGGAACGCCGAGACAAGATCCTTACCGCGTAACACTTCGATTAAACGGACAAGATGTGGCAATGGAAGTAGATACCGGGGCGTCGGTGACGGTCCTCAGCGAACAAACTTTCAGGAAAACGTTAAAATCAACACCAAAGATTACAGCTAGCAAGGCAAAATTACATACGTACACGGGCGAAGAAATTAGAGCATTGGTAATCGTAAAGGTACCTGTGGAGTACAAGGATCAAAGGAAAACATTATCAGCCATAGTAGTTGCAGGAAAAAGTCCTAATTTGCTTGGAAGAAATTGGCTCCAGGAGATTAAATTAAATTGGCACCAAGTGTTTGCAACAACCAGTGAGAAAGCGGAAAGGACCCGAAATTCAGGTGGTAACGGAATCGAAAGTCAAAAGCTAAATGAAATGTTGAAGAAGTATCCAGAATTGTTTCAAGAAGGCCTTGGAACGTTCAAAGCAGCAAAAGCTAAAATAGTGGTCGATGGGAACGCGAGTTCAAAGTATTGTAAAGCCAGACCAGTACCTTATGCAATCAAAGACAAAATTGAAAAGGAACTGCAGAGAGTGGAGGAAGAGAGAACGTTTGAGAAATTCATGTTTTCAGAATGGGCAGCACCAATTGTGCCAAAAGTGAAGGAAGATCAAACAATAATAATCTGTGGTGACTATAAACTGACGGTGAATGCCGTTTCAAAGTTGGATAACTACCCAATACCAAAAGCAGAGAATTTGTTTACGACACTGGGAGGAGGAGAAAAGTTTACTAAACTAGATCTTAAACAGGCATATCAACAGCTGCTACTACACGACAACTCCAAGAAGTATACGACCATTAACACGCATCGGGGATTGTTTCAATATAACAGACTTCCCTATGAAATATCCTCTGCTCCAGGCATTTTTCAAAGGACCATGGAGAACTTGTTACAAGGAATCCCGTTTGTAATAGTTTGAGTGGATGACATCCTTGTATCCGGTCAAAACGATGAACAGCATATTGCCAACCTGGAGAAGGTGTTAAAGAGGCTTTCTGGTGCAGGATTGAGGCTGAACGAAAAGAAATACATTTTTATGCCTCCAGAAGTGATTTATCTGGGCCAACGAGTTAACCGCCAGGGTATTTAATCTGTGGAAGAATAACCTGTGGGAGCCATAACGGATTTTCCAAACCCAAAAAACACCTCTGAACTAAAATCATTTTGGGCATGATTAACTATTATCAGAAGTACTTACCGAACCTTGCAACCATTCTGGCACCCTTACATAAACTGCTGCAAAAAGTAGTGTCCTGGAAATGGGGCAGCAGACAACAAGAAGCTTTTGAGATGTCCAAAGATTTCGGCAATCGAGATACCAGGCGGAAATCGAAGTCTAGTAATAAAGATTATTGCCCAGCAAATAATTTTGAAGAAGCCCATATCTCAAATAAACATATCAGGATACTTTGAAAGATACTTTAATGAGGAACTAAAGTATCTTTCAAAATATCCTGATATGTTTATTTGAGATATGGGCTTCTTCAAAATTATTTGCTGGGCAATGTCCAAAGATATCTTAAAATCAGCAGAGTTGTTGATCCACTATGACAGTAACAAAGAGTTAATCCTTGCTTGTGACGCATCTTCTTATGGACTAGGGGCAGTATTATCACATAAATCAGAAGATGGAAGTGAACGACCGATAGCTTACGCGTCGCGAACTCTTACAGTTCCAGAGAGAAACTATGCCCAGTTGGACAAAGAAGGACTAGCAATTGTATTTGGAGTGAAGAAGTTTCACCAATATTTATATGGCAGACATTTCATCATAAACACAGACCAGAAACCACTTCTTGGCCTATTCAATGAAAAGAAACAGATACCACAGATGGCGTCTCCGAGAGTACAGCGTTGGGCTTTGATGTTAGCTGCTTACGAATATTCAATAGCGTACAAAGAAGGGAAGGAACACGCTAATGCTGACGCTCTCAGTGGCCTACCACTACCAGATGTACCGAATAACACCGTGACACCTGGCGATAGTGTATTTTTGATCCAGGTTTTGGAATCAACTCCTGTCGATACAGGTCGAATCAAGACAGTGACAAGGCGAGACCCGATCCTAGCCAGAGTTAGCAAACTTGTACAATACCGATGGCCTGAACATTGCTTGGAGAAAGATTTACGTCCGTACTACCTTCGAAGGAATGAATTAAGCCTTCATGATGGTTGTCTTATGTGGGGCAACAGGGCAGTGGTTCCGCCAAGTTTGAGAAGCCAGGTCATCAATGAACTACATGAAACACATCCGGAAATCTGTCGTATGTAAGCATTCTGCGATAACTTTGGGTGAAGCAACTACCTGAAATATACGAAAAGAAGCTTCGACGTTTCGAGCGAAGGCCCTTCGTCGGGAAGTTAATAGGGTGTGTCGGGAAAACAACATGAGTTTTTATATTGTGAATACAAAGGCGATCACGTGATAAAAAATAGACCAATAAGATGGATTTGGTAAAAACAAAGTCTAAACAAAAAATGTAAATCACATAACAGAATATGTTAAGGAGGAAACTAGGTTATAGCTCCCTACCACAGGATTCGTCGTCGCATGACGGCACGTTTCCTTGTGGTGTGGGTCAATGTAAAACTTGTAACTTCATAGATTCTTCCACCACGATTCTGGCACCTAAATCCAAGTATCATATCAAGCACCATTTCACGTGCACCTCCTCCCATCTCATCTACTGCATCTCATGCAGTAGATGTGGCATGCTTTACATTGGAGAAACTGGAAGACTTTTGAGAACAAGGTTTGGTGAGCACCGCCGCGCTGTCATTGGTGGCGATGCTGCCCAGCCTGTTGCCAGACATTTCAATGCTGGTAATCACTGTGTTTCAGATGTGAAAATTCGAGCCCTCTGTCCCATTTCTGGTAGCAATGATAGCCGCAAAAGACATGAAATGCGTCTCATTTCCAAACTCGGCCCCGTCCACCCCCATGGTATTAATGAGCGTTTTTCTTATGTTTAAGTCTATTTGTCCAGGCCGGATGTGTTAGTTCCTTGTCTCTGTATTACTAACCTTTTCTATTTTGTTCTTGCTTAAAACCGCATATTATGCAATTATAACCTAGTTTCCTCCTTAACATATTCTGTTATGTGATTTACATTTTTTGTTTAGACTTTGTTTTTACCAAATCCATCTTATTGGTCTATTTTTTATCACGTGATCGCTTTTGTATTCAACAATATAAAAGCTCATGTTGTTTTTCCGACACACCCTACTAACTTCCCTACGAAGGGCCTTCGCTCGAAACGTCGAAGTTTCTTTTCGTATATTTCAGGTAGTTGCTTCACCCAAAGTTATCGCATCTTGTTATCCTCGACTACCTACATTGGCACCCATTGCCCAAGGTTTTATGTAAGCATTGCCCCGTAGTTTTATTTGGTGGCCAAGATTGGACGGTGAATTAGAACTGAAAGTCAAGAACTGCATCGTTTGTCAAACGCACCGTAAAAAACCACCACAAGCACCGTTGTACCTGTGGGAGTGGCCCAATAGACCATGGTCGAGGATTACATGTTGATTATGCGGGACCGTTCTTGGGGAAAATGTTCCTCATAGTGATCGATTCATATTCCAAGTGGATGGAAGTATTCCCTATGAACAACTCAACTTCAAGCGCAACGGTTGAGAAACTAAGAACGGCATTTGCCACGCACGGTCTTCCCGAAAAGCTAGTCAGTGATAATGGATCGTGTTTAACAAGTGAAGAGTTTGAACGATTTCTGAGTAAGAATGGCATCAAACATGTAAAAACAGCCCCATACCGTCCAGCGTCAAATGGGTTAGCGGAAACGAGCAGTCCAGACGTTTAAAGAAGGAATGAAAAAGTTGAAAGAAGGAAGTATTGAAACAAAAGTTTCATGCTTCTTGTTTCAATATAGGATCACACCCCAAGCTACAATCGGTATAACTCCAGCGGAATTGTTGATGGGTCGAAAACCTCTGTCAAGGTTAGATTTATTTTATCCAGATTTAAGAAGAAGAGTTTTGTTGTAACTAAGAGGGGAGGAATGTAGTAGATTTACTTCCGTCCTGGAAGTAGTAAGGAGCAGAATTATTCAGAGTCAAGAATAAAAGGAGGCAAGATACTACAATTAAGCAGTTAAATCATTCTCTGCTCGACGTACATTCTGGACCCTTTGGTTTCACTCGAGTGTTACAGTTTCGAAGATTTGACATTAATAAATTGTATTGCTTTCATTTATACTCGAAAGAAGTTCATACAATGCTCCATAGCTTGCAAACATTAGGATTTTTTTCTTCTTTTGTTTATACCATAGAATCCCGAAAGCAGCAGACCCCCGTTACTCTTGGATTTATCCGCCATGGGGGACCCCTACTTTTGGGGGGCGTTTACTTTCGAGGGGCCGTTATTTTCGGGTAGTAAGTACGTTAACGTACTATGGAAATTTTGTTCTTTGCCCCTAAAGTGGCTTTATATTTACCACGTTTGCCTTCTTTTTCTTCTTTGCAACTTTGGCAGTTTTACTTTACTTTTGGCGGATGTACATTTGAAAGTTAATACTTTAGAGTTACTCAAGCGATGACTGGAACAACATTGTCAAGTGTTGAGTCCCAAGTGTTGAGTATCATCATCATCATCATCAACTGTAATCTCTAGAGGAATATCAAAGCCCAGCAAAATATCTTTACGAAAGCCATCGAGTCGGACACAGAAGTAAAATCATAATATTTAATAAAGTTCTAACGTTTCGTTGTATCATCACAACATCATCAGAGAATAATTTACATAACTGCCTAAAGCCTAAGTATATAGTTAAAGGTGTAGTAATATTCATCCATTAACCAATCTGAAGACGTACTAAAAATAAAAATAAAAGTTACAGGTATGAGTAACACTAACAACATGGAAAAGTGAAAGAAGAAATTATAAAAGGAAAAGTGGTGCTGAGCCAATATTGGCATTTAAAAAGGATTTAAGATTGCGAATGAGTAGACTTTCTCGTAAGAGAAATTCGAACTCGAAAGGACAAGAAGAAAGGATTTTAAAATCATCAAAGGAGACTGGGTGACCCGTGTCACGGTGGTGTGAAAGAATACTGGTGAGGGGAGGGTTAGTGAGCTTTTTACCTGTGAGAGGTGAGATTCCCATATGGTCAGATACGCGTGTATGGAGGTGCCGGATGGTTTCTTCGACATACGAAGCTCCGCAGCTTCGACACGTAAAATGATAAACTACATGCGATCTTAAGCGTAGAGGAATCTTATCTTTAAAAGAGAAGAAATGCAAAAGTCTAACCGACAGGCGAGCAACACACGTAATGTTGATGTGAGGAAAAGCAGATGAGAAAAGTTTTTTTTTATCTGAGTTCGGATTTGACAGAAATGTTGCCCAGTAAATGGTAAAGAAAGGTAAACAACACGTTTGGGAGCCGTAAACAATTTGGTTGATCTGTCTAGAAAGAAGGCGATACATCTGTCGCGAAGGTTTACTGGATAACCATTGTTAATAAAAATGCGTTTTAATTTTTCTAGTTCAGCATGAAAAATAACGTATGTAGAACCAGTACTGAAACAGCGGTTAAGTAAAGAGAAAATCAAATCCCTTTTGTAAGAAAACGAAATGAAGGAATCAAAGGAAGTAAGAAGATCTGTAAAAGTGGGTTTGCGGTAAACATTAGTCAAAAAGCAAGCATTGGAACGGACGATATTGATGTCTAAGCAAGGCAAGAATTTGTTGACTTCTAATTCATGCGTAAATTTTATTTTGGAATGCCTAAAGTTGAGATAATTGTGGAACGGAATAACGTGATCGGGAGAACGAAATAAAATGAAACAATAGTCAACATAACGACGGTAAAACAACGGTTTAAAATTAGAAGGGCAATCATGAAGCCAAACAGACTCATAGTGAGAAAGGAAAATATTCGCAAAGAGAGGTCCCAGGGGAGAACCCATGGCAACGCCATCAACTTGTTGATAGACTTCGCCGTAGAACAGAAAATGGCAATTTTTTTCCGCTAAATTTAAAAGCTTTCGAAACTCAAAAATAGAAAAACCGTGAAATTTAGTGGAGTTGGTAAAAACCTTTTGAATTATGATTTCAATAGTTTCATCTAACGGGATGTTAGTGAAAAGACATGTTATGTCAAAGCTAGCCATAAATAGCTCATTAGTGTTATTAGAAAATGGACGAAGTAAAGAAACAAGAAATTGAGCAATGTTAAAGGAGTGAGAGCGCATAGAAGAAAGAATGGGTCTAAGTGGAACGTTAAGTTTGTGTATCTTAGGAAGACTGTATAAAATACCTGGACGAAAACCGGTAGGATTAAGATCTCGATAGTTACCATCGAAGATAATACCGTTCTTAATCAGTTCCTTTAAAAAGTTCTTAGTAATAATTTCACGCTTTAGTGTTAGCTTCACGGGAACTTCGTCAAGTTTCTGGAACTTGGTTTCATCAGCCAGAATGTCATTCATATTTTCGTGGTAATCCGATTTGTTGAGGATAACCAAACCATTTCCTTTGTCGAGTTTAACATTTTGTCGGATTTGTTATCCTTAACAAATCGAATTACCACGAAAAGATTAATGACATTCTGGCTGATGAAACCAAGTTCCAGAAACTTGACGAAGATCCCGTGAAGCTAACACTAAAGCGTGAAATCATTACTAAGAACTTTTTAAAGGAACTGAATAAGAACGGTATTATCTCCGATGGTAACTATCGAGATCTTAATCCTACCGGTTCTCGTCCAGGTATTTTATACGGTCTTCCTAAGATACACAAACTTAACGTTCCACTTAGACCCATTCTTTCTTCTATGCGCTCTCACTCCTTTAACATTGCTCAATTTCTTGTTTCTTTACTTCGTCCATTTTCTAATAACACTAATGAGCTATTTATGGCTAGCTTTGACATAACATGTCTTTTCACTAACATCCCGTTAGATGAAACTATTGAAATCATAATTCAAAAGGTTTTTACCAACTCCACTAAATTTCACGGTTTTTCTATTTTTGAGTTTCGAAAGCTTTTAAATTTAGCGGAAAAAAATTGCCATTTTCTGTTCTACGGCGAAGTCTATCAACAAGTTGATGGCGTTGCCATGGGTTCTCCCCTGGGACCTCTCTTTGCGAATATTTTCCTTTCTCACTATGAGTCTGTTTGGCTTCATGATTGCCCTTCTAATTTTAAACCGTTGTTTTACTGTCGTTATGTTGACTATTGTTTCATTTTATTTCGTTCTCCCGATCACGTTATTCCGTTCCTCAATTATCTCAACTCTAGGCGTTCCGATCTTCAAGCTCGATACTCAGAAAATGATTTCTGAGCCCCAGACGGGAATCGAACCCGCAACCTTCTGATGACCGGTTAGACGCTCTAACCATTGAGCTACCGAGACTCAGATGGTGAGCTAAGGTGCAAATTCGATATATATGAGCGACCTAAGCGGAAGCCACTATATATTAATAATGATTGAAGTAGATATCGAATTTGCACCTTAGCTCACCATCTGAGTCTCGGTAGCTCAATGGCTAGAGCGTCTAACCGGTCATCAGAAGGTTGCGGGTTCGATCCCCGTCTGGGGCTCAGAAATCATTTTCTGAGTATCGAGCTTGAAGATCGTTCATCTACCTCAATATATCCAAGCTCTCACGTTTTCTCAAACATCAATCTAGGCATTTCAAAATAAAATTTACGCATGAATTAGAAGTCAACAAATCCTTGCCGTGCTTAGACATCAATATCGTCCGTTCCAATGCTTGCTTTTTGATTAATGTTTACCGCAAACCCACTTTTACAGATCTTCTTACTTCCTTTGATTCCTTCATTCCGTTTTCTTACAAAAGGGATTTGATTTTCTCTTTACTTAACCGCTGTTTCAGTACTGGTTCTACATACGTTATTTTTCACGCTGAACTAGAAAAATTAAAACGCATTTTTATTAACAATGGTTATCCAGTAAACCTTCGCGACAGATGTATCGCCTCCTTTCTAGACAGATCAACCAAATTGTTTACGGCTCCCAAACGTGTTGTTTACCTTTCTTTACCATTTACTGGGCAACATTTCTGTCAAATCCGAACTCAGATAAAAAAAAACTTTTCTCATCTGCTTTTCCTCACATCAACATCAGGTGTGTTGCTCGCCCGTCGGTAAGACTTCTGCATTTCTTCTCTTTTAAAGATACGATTCCTCTACGCTTAAGATCGCATGTAGTTTATCATTTTACGTGTCGAAGCTGCGGAGCTTCGTATGTCGAAGAAACCATCCGGCACCTCCATACACGCGTATCTGACCATATGGGAATCTCACCTCTCACAAGTAAAAAGCACACTAACCCTCCCCTTCGAACTTCTCTTACGAGAAAGTCTACTCATTCGCAATCTTAAATCCTTTTTAAATGCCAATAATGGCTCAGCACCACTTTTCCTTTTATAATTTCTTCTTTCACTTTTCCATGTTGTTAGTGTTACTCATACCTGTAACTTTTATTTTTATTTTTAGTACGTCTTCAGATTGGTTAATGGATGAATATTACTACACCCTTAACTATATACTTAGGCTTTAGGCAGTTATGTAAATTATTCTCTGATGATGTTGTGATGATACAACGAAACGTTAGAACTTTATTAAATATTATGATTTTACTTCTGTGTCCGACTCGATGGCTTTCGTAAAGATATTTTGCTGGGCTTTGATATTCCTCTTGAGATTACGTTTTCCGCCTGGTCAATCCATAGCTGATCATCAACTGTATTAATTGTATCATGCGGGAGCGAGGCAGTTTCGAATGGGCGCTGCTTTTGAGGAGGCCGTTACTTTCGGAAATTTTTATAGATATATCAAATTTGCCCGTTACTTTCGGGGAACTGCTATGTTCAGGATATCTTCTTTCATTTCTTTAATACGTACGTAACTGTTTTCAAATATCATTGAAGTTTATTTCTTTTTATTTTGGTCTAAAAAAATTCTCAACTTAATCTACCCCCGACATTTCTAACATTTCTACGCCACTGTCACCAAAAAGCAAAACGCAAGCTGCCATGTTTTATGAAAGTTTACGAGTGCAGCATGCGTTAAGCGTTGATAAAATTTTCTTTTCAGAAAAACAGTTGTTTGCTTCGGAATAAGTACACCTTTGAAAACTTTCAGCGACAAATTAACATGTTACTGTGAAAAATAAAAATACTGTTGAAAGATAACTAGGGTTATCTTTAGTCAATGGTGGCCATTCATATTTGAATTATTTGGTAGCCAATACCCTTAAAGAGATCTTACCAACTTCTTTTTCCTGGGGCTTACCAATCACATGTAGCAGCGCATTGTACAAAAAACAAATGCACGAGGCAGGGGCGGATCCATAATTTTGAGAAAGGGGAGGGGCACAAAATTTTTTGACAAATTCATGTCACTATGTGGTGTTTTAGTGGATAATTTTTATGCTACTGTGGTTTCCATTGTTTTTTGAATCTGAATTTCTTCTACTCACCCTTTCTTTTCATTGCTGTTTGCGGCAATTTTCCTTGAAAATAATCAATCTTTTTCTTGGTCGACATGTTTAATGCTTGCTTTCGGTCATCGAGCAAAGAGTCACATGAAAGTCAAAAATTGGGGGTCAATCGTCCGATCCGCTCCTGCGATGGGTTGTAAGCAGACGAGTTATAGGAAAGGTGAAGCTCTGCTAAAACTAGGTGACTACTTTGTGTCTTATTTTAATCGACCTTTATCAAGCATTAATGAGATTTCATGATTGTCCTTAGAGAAGTAAACATGGCACTAGATGAAAGGTGGGAAAAGGAGAACAGGCAAGGACGGTAATGTTTAAATTTGTTAACTAGAGAGGATTAACTGTAGTCGAACTGACAACCCTTACGAAAATGTCGCATGTTATTTTATATGTGAAAAACCCATGAAATCGGAACGTTCTCATAGACGAAATTTTCACTTCACGTATGAAATACCGAATTCACATGTGAAATGAATTAGATTAAAATTCCACAAGTCTTGTTGTACGAAACTTGTATTTCAAACTGCTCAAAACAATTCCGTTCACAGAACTTGTATTTCAAAGCTACTCGATTCAGACGTACCTGTGATTGTGTAGCTCAGGTAAGTGGTTACCAGAACGTGGAAAGTCCGAAGATTTATAAAAATCGGCATCTATTCAACTTCAGCAGAGAATATTGTTTTAATACACTTAGTCGCTTAGCAAATGTCCTGACAGCAAGCGGGTTCCCTTATGTCTTTTGCTCATATAAATCAGAAAGAACCAAAACAAAGCGTTGCTGCAAAAAGTGAACAGTTGGCAAATGCGTATTCCAAGGAGCTAACTTTTAGAACTGCTCTGTCAAGTCATAAATTGTCCAGTTACTGAGGTGGCCCTCAAAGGCGAAAGCAACTGCAGGCACCAAGGAAGCCATTTCCTTTGCCGGTCTTAAATCATTTACTGGCTTCAGTGTTCAGGTAATGTAAACAACTTGCGAGAGATCCATACAAGGGAAAAAAGAACGAGACCAAATCGATTTGGTTCAACACGATACCTAAGTATGATTTGTTCAACAATATACCAGTCTCCGAGCTTGCACACGGCATTTTTGAGTGACCAGAATCCGTGGATATATGTGGAGAGAGAGAGAGAGAGAGGGAGAGGGAGAGGGAGAGGGAGGGAGGGAGGGAGGGAGGGAGGGAGGGAGAGAGGGAGAGAGGGAGAGAGGGAGAGGGAGAGAGGGAGAGAGGGAGAGAGAGAGGGAGAGGGAGAGAGGGAGAGGGGAGAGGGAGAGAGAGAGAGAGAGAGAGAGAGAGAGAGAGAGAGAGAGAGAGAGAGAGAGAGAGAGAGAGATGGATACACAAAGTGAAAATTTTTCTCCCTAGTCACCACGCGTGTAACAGGAGTCCACGCACGTCGAGATTAGTACCCTCGCCCACCGCGCGAAGCGCGGTGGGCGAGGGGATGACCTATACCTTTAAACCTCATCTACACGAAACAATGGTGGCGCATGATTGTTATGTGACAAACTGTCCGGACTTTGTACGTACAAATTGAGTGTGTTTGTGTGCATGTAAATGGCGTGTATTAGAGAGCGTCTTGTAAATAAAGTTGTTGTGGTGGCTATTGAGTGTAAAATTTATCAATCAGAAGATAACAGGTTTTTTTCGGATTAACTCGCAAGAGAATTAGCAAGCGAATTAAATGCAGGAATTGTGCCCTTAAGACAATATTGCATGCATACGCCAAGATGAGCAACTGCATGCGACAAACTTGTCGTGTAAACGGGATCATACCAGTTTTAAATAGTAAGGAAGAAAACGTGTTTGAGTGTTAATGTCCAAACTTAGCATTCCAACTGTGGCTGTGAAAACAATTATTTCGATGTTTCGTGTAACAACAACTCATGGCTTACTGTAGGTTAATATATTTTCGTCTTTCTTTCAGAGTTCTGCAAACTCCAAGTCTACATTTTATTTACCAAGCTATGAATAAGAATAAAGCGATTACCAGAAACCAGGTTTGTAAAAGATTTTAAATCAAATTTGACGAATTCAAGCCATACCTCAGCAAGGGACGTAGTAAACCTATTTTGTTTTGGTGGTGTCTTGAATATTGTATCCTTTCAATAATTGCCTAAATCTAACTGGGCTGGCGTTCAGGCCATGTATGGTGTAGCTTCGCTTTTTCCATCCCGGTATGTAAATTATTCCTAAACCAGTTATCAGAACACATTTTGACCTACCATGTTACCCCGAAATTTAGTGCTACAGCTGTGGGCCAACTATCTACTTTTCCCCGAATTTTCAATCTTTTTATACAATCTTTTGAGGATGTCACACCCCACACCCCGCAAAAAGTAAAGTACCTTTATTTATACTGGATAACCCTATCAGCTACCTAAGCTATTCTTCTTGGAGGTCAAGTAAGGGCCATCCCTCATGGGTCCAGTATTACTACAGGAGGAAACCGGAGTACCCGGAGAAAACCTGTGATGCTTGGAAGAGTCAAACTGAACATCACTCCTTTCACATGTGACCAAGGCAACCTTAATCAGGTAACTACACGAAGCCGGAATCGAGCCCTAGTCACAGTGGTGGGAGACACGTGTACTACCACTGTGCCACCAGCACTCCAACAAATAACTACGCTACTGATCTCAACTTAAAGAAACACCTGATATTCGTACGAAGCTTGTCTTTACCGGGTATTTGCAATAAACTAAAATGTCCTTCGTGCCTAGAAAACAGAAGACGGTTTCCCGCTCAATCTGATTAGATTTTAGCGAATTGGTTATCGTGTAACGACTGGTTCTTTAATTTTTAGCTGGGCTGTTAAGGTGCTCTGCTTTACGGATAGCTCAATTGCCCAGGGGTTTTCTGTTCCCGGCTAATGTACATGCCTATGTTATTATACCAAATGTTTGATGTTATGTTTGTCGGTAAGACTGCAAGATTTGCCTATATTTCTTTTAACTTGTTTACCGTAACCTTAAACCCTGGCTTAAATGGTATAACTATTTTCGTTGAAACAACTTGAGGTTCTGTTATATCCTAACTGACTGCATGATGAATCAAAACAACCCACGAATGTTGATATAACTTTACTGTCCAACATCAAACCCAATTTAATAACGACTTTTGTATAGTGTTTTTAACCTATCCTGTTTAAGCACCGCTTTAAACACACACTAACACACAATAATAAAATTTATAATGTCGACTATTGGTAACACGATTTCATCTACAGTGCAATTCTGTACTTAATTATACTGATTAATAAGAGGCACAGCTTTCAATACTCACACCAACAAAGAAAAGAAAGCATTACATGACTTGAAGAAAGACCCCACCAGCATAATAACGAAAGCAGATAAATGGAACTGTTTTGTCGTGATCGACACCACTGAATACGACCGAAAAATTAAAGATCAGCGAAAAGATAAAAGCATGTGAGAGAGGGTGAACAAATGGCCATTTAAAAAAAATGAACGCGAACTGGACACACAACTCCTCAAACTGTTTAAGTTTGCTGCGCCAAACTTTGCTTAACCTTTGGTTTTACTCTAAATACTGTAAATAGTTACTACCGAACCAAGAAAAAGAGGAGGAAAATCTCGAGTGTCTATTTATTAATATCTTGACATTCGAGATTTTCCTCCTACAAAAATTATCAACTTAACAGTTAGCAATCGAGTGCAAATGCCATAATGTTCTATGGAATATATACTACCGAACCAGTTGGCTGAAACGTTTAGAAACTTAAGTACTTCGAACTGAAGTACAGCGAGCTACATCATATTTCCCATGCCTCGGTCTTTAGGATCAGAGTTACAACATTCTTAGATCATTCAAGAATTTAGGGTCATTGACCACTCTATTTCAACTTCTACAGACAATCCAACTGGAAGCCATTTCAAATCACTTGAAAAAGCAAAGTCTTTGCCATCGTCGGTGGGATCGTCCACCCGTTGGTTCACAAGGGGACAGGTGAGAAGTCATACCAGTTGCCTCCCTTTACAAAAAATTTACATGTAATCTCCCATATGAAAATAATATTTCATATATAAATTGTTTCAATTCCATATGTAGAATAAAAATTTTATGTATGAAATTAATTTTCATATGTGAAGGTTTGATTTCATGTATGAAATACTTGTTTCGTACACTAGTATTTTACTTGTGAAATTTGGAACCAGTTCATTTCACATGTAAATTTAGTATTTCGTATGTGAATAGGTTCCCATTTAACATGTGAATTAAAAATTTCACAGAAGAAAATGTTCTAATTCCATATATTTTTCACATGTGAGATGACATATGAAATTTTCGGAAGGGTCTGTCATACAATTTAATTAAGAACGTATAGATCGTTGTCCCGTTAATCATTTTGGCTTAAGGTATGCCCGCACACCGCGTAGGGTCCGGAAAAAAAAGGAAAGTAGCTAATGTACTGTAGTTGTTTAGCTGCGTTGATTTATAGCATGATCTACTCTTCATTAAGTCATTATATTTAACGAATATACTTGCTTATCAATTGCTCTATGCCTATTTTTTTTTTGTTATGATCTCAGTGACGATGTTTTCTCCCTCTCCGAAAGTTTGCGAAGCCAGAAATTACATTCCATGACGTCAAGATTGACATCCCGTGAGTTGAAAACTGTTATTTATGGAAAAAAAGATGAAAATTAATGCTGTAAATAGCCCAGATGTTCTGTAAACTATCTTTTTAACCTGTTTTCATGGGTTTTTTTTCCTTTACCTGTTTAATTTTCTTGCATGGATTAAAATCGTTACATACTATACCACTATGGTTAGCTATCCATTACCTCATATTTTACGCTGCCAATTTGGAAAAACTTTGTTTACAGTCCCCTGCTTGTCAACTCAAAAAGTCATTTTTAAAGGTTACGTTCGTTTCGCTGTACTACAGCTCATCAGTGCAGTTTGGATCGAACTTGGATTGATAAGGGACCAGAGTGCTCAAACCGCTGCTCGGGCAGTGGGCATTGCTTAACGCTATTGGTTATCGTTATATATCCGTAGAGTGCTCAACAACATCGAAATGTGGGAGCGTATATATGTTCAATCTGCAGACGTACGTTTCGCTGTACTACAGCTCATTAGTGCAGGAAAACGGACAAACTGTTTTCTGTTTCCTTTATAAATAACCTTTAAAATAGGCGGGAAAAGCACTTCTTTTTGCTGTAATCGAAATAAAAATTCTCCTTAATGTGTACGATGACGGATATTGATAGCGAGATTTTTTCCCTCTTTTTGTCGAGTTATACTAAGACGGTTTTCAGGCAATCACCGCACACCGAGAATCGAAGGTAGTGTCTATAACCAATGTTTGTAAGGAGGTAGGAAAGTCACCCTGATTGACCCTAACTTTTTGGTTCGTTATAAGTGGACTAAGGTCCTTAATTATGTTTCTAGAGGTCGATTAACACGAACGTGAGCATTTAACCCTCACCAAAATTTCCCAATGGCATTTCACCAGTGAAAAACCTTCGGAATTGGAACATCTTCACTTACAAAATTATCATTTCACATATGAGATGGGAGTATTTTTACATATGAAATACTTTACTCAGATGTGAATTGTACTGACTCAAAATTTCATATGTGAAATCTTGGTGTACGAAACATATTTCAGATATGAAATGGAAGATTACCATATGAAAATGAATTTCATATGTGAAATTGCATGTGAAATTTTTGTAAAAAAAAGTGTATGTGTTTGTTGAAGTTCTGTCTCTCTTAATATTTTCTTTTATTTATTTAAACACGAGTTACGCATGGAGATCTTTAAATGTCTTGGTAATTATTGTAGGTACTGTGCCAGCAAGAAAACAGTCACAGATACGTAATATGCTTTCCAAACGACAAAGCGTACCCGTGAGAAAAACTTCATTTAGTAAGTGACATGCAATTCAACTTATTTTGAAACTAAACTAAGTTAGTTTGGTGTTTTAGAGAGCACACGAAGTCAAGACAGATTTGTAAATAAGGACTAATGATGTTTTAAAGATAGGCATTCGCAGTTTTTGCATACTTAACTTCCATCTCAATATCTTCAGACTTGTTTGATATGTGAATGTCTTAACTTTTACTTCGTACTGCATACTAACTTCTCTGCATACGATGAATTCCTTGGAAATTATTTGAAGAATCTCTTTGTATTATTTCTTTCCGTCCTTTTTTCTTTCTCTCTTTCCTTCTTCTTTTTTTACTCGCTTCCTTTCTTCTCTTTCTTTCTTTTCCTTCTTGCTTTCTTCCTTTCTTTGTTTCTTCCTTTCTATCTTTTTTTCTTTGTTTGCTTCTTTCCTTCTTCCTTTCTTTCTTTTTCTCTTTCATTCTTCCTCTCTCTCAATTTTTCTCACTTACTTTCCTTTTCTCTTTCTTTCTTTCTTTCTTTTTTTCTCTCATACCATCTCTCTTGTTTTCTGACTTCCTGTCTTTCTGGCTTTAGAATTTAGACAACTTTAGAATTACTTTTTTTTATATTTTTTTCGAGTCATAGATTGTTCGTGTTACGTACCAAGATATTTTTGAATACCTGCGCAATGCACTTAATGTAAATAAATAAACGCTTAGTTTAAATATGCAATTTGCAACCTTGCTATTTAACGTGTCAGATGTCCAGATGTACATGTAAGTTGGTGTTCAGATTCTTGGTCATCTTTCATACCGGACTTCTCTGTCTTTTATAATTTGATCTGTAGTATCAGACCTGCGAACACGAAGTGATTCTTTGAATGAAGCCCTCTCTGCGTATGACGAATCTGGCACATTAACTGGCGATGGTTTGGAGAAAAAAGGAAAGAAATATTTGGGGGAAGATTATATGGAGAAAAAAGAAATTCTTGGGAAGGAAAAGATGTTAACTTTCCGAATGGAACGATCAGTTGGAGATAAAGCAGACATGATAGCGCAAACTAAACCAAAGGATACTAAGGGTATGTGTTTGCTTGCAATTTATTGTTCTTAGAAATTCGGCTAGCTTGGTAAATATGCATATTTCGCCTGGACTATCCTCCTAGTTGATTATCCTAAAAGATTTCTTCCTAGTTGATCAATTTGACATAATATTCAGCGAATAGGATCAGAAATGTTCACGATGTTGTAAGGATACAAAAATGCTAAGATTTGTTAACAAGATGTCATGAAGATTACAAATAACATAAGGGGAGTTGTGTTTCGTGATAATACTCAACATTCACGACCCAGAAATGATTGATTAAGAAATAGCTGGAGTTAGCACACATGCAATTTCGAAAAAAATTCAACATGAGCTATTCTGGAGAAAAAAAACTTTGTACCAAGCTAAAGTCGAGTGGAGATTGCAGTCGTGTTCTTGGACGGAAACTGCTGATCAAAGTGACCGTTCTGTTATTAAAAGTTTTAAATCCAGCTACCTAATCAAACAACAGCTAGCTGATAAATTAGAAGCTCAGACAAGGATCAAAGTTTCCGCCAAGACCTTTCAGCGCCGCTTAAAAGAGAGACATCTATGGAGAAAAAAGTCCAAGAAACTATGTGTAAGTGAGAACAATCGTTTACCACAATTATCGTTTCCTCGTGAGCACATTAAAGGGAGTATTGATAAATGGGAATGCGTTGTCCTAAATTCCATTAAAAATTTATGGGGTTAGTTGAACTGTTCAACAAAAGAGCGAAAGTCAAAAAACGAAAACAATCTTTTTGAAGTACTGAAAAATGGATGGCAAGCAATCTTTGAAGAATTCTTGCATCAGCTCGTTGAAAGCATGCCTCGTCGATGCAAAGCTGTGATCAAATAGAAGGGAGTTCCAACTAAGTATTCAATGGTACATACAGTAGGTGTGCGTCGAAATTACTGTTGTTATTGTAGTTTGTAAACAAACTTGATTGATGATTTTGTGAATGAATTCGCGAGAGACAAAATGAAGAACATTAGTAATGTGCCAGGAATTTGTAAACTGTTCTTATTAAAACTGCTTAAGATTTGTGTATTTTAAAAACCAGTTTTTAATATTAAGATTTGAGTCAATATTTGACATTATTTCGACGCATACATCCTACAACTGTCAATTTTAATTTAGTTTGTTCTTCCTGTGACGATTATGTTACGTTAACCATAATTTCTGGTGATGGCCACTTTTTCTGTCCACTCCCTGTATATATTTAAATAATCTAAGTTGAACTTATAATATATATATATATATATATATAAATCGATTTTTAACGCACCTTTCAATAGCTGGATTTGTATTAAATTCTCTTATATCTGTTGTCTTACTTATAACAAACAGAGCCATGTACGCCATTTCATTACTTAAGCCTTTTTTCAGTGTTGATGCGGACATATTGTTGACGGAACTCAATTTGGAAGATGACTTTTCTTTGTAAAAACGCCGTGCTTCGCATATATCGAAGTTTCTGTTTCCTCTCCATTAAAAATTGTCGAATTTTCGCAAGGCTGAATGGTGAGAATGGATTAGCGCTAATACGACAGCCTAAAAGAGATCAGAAACAATGAAAGCCAGTTGGGGTAGAAGTAATCACAATCTGAGCTACGCACAGCATATTAAATGTTGGAGAAAGACGTAATCAGATAAGTAAAGCTGGTATATTGCTAGTCATGTTAGAGCAGTTGGGAGACCTAATTGAAAGGACTATTATAACATTGGAGTTTCGGTTTGGTTAATCAGGTATTAGTGACGCATGAAAAATGAGGTGCCATTTTAAGTAGATTTAGTAAAGGTTATATACCATGATCGAGGTGTTTAAGAGATATATCAAGCTGATGGCGAAGCCCGAAGTTTGATATATCTTTAACCTTTTCCGGTCTGTATCTGACTTTTTAATTCTATTCTGGCTAATGCGAGACGATTTTACTTTTCAAGGAGAGGCGTCTCGGACGGGAAATGTTTGAAAACTATCTCAATAAACACCGAGGTCAAGGTATATAACCGACCTTTATCATCTTTGGTGAAGTTTTGAAAGAAGTAGTTAACTTAGCCCTAGAAACATGGGGAAACGACGAAATGTCGTTACAAAGTACATGAAATCTTAATGAGATTGAAAAGTTAGCTGTCAAACTTCGGAGAACAAAGGAAACTTAGCCAACCATGATATAGTTATGGTAAGTCTTTTATTCATCATTGAGTTTAGTATAAAAAGATTGGTAGCGTCGAATTAACTGTAAAATTCAACTGGATGCATGCGCTTGCTTTAATATATGTTACTTTATTGTGTTGTCCTCTAGGTAAAAAACAACTCTTGTTTCCTGCATCACCCGCTGAAACGTCGCCCTCGTTGTCAATGATTGACAAGAAACCATTACAGCAGCAAAAGACGGCTCCTTTGCTAAATCCTTCTCCTTTATCTTTGAGTGGAATAGAAAACCCTGTCCAACCTCAAACATCAACACCCGTTGCCACGTTTGCGAAGGTTAGTGGTTCTGTCTTATAAAATTAGAAATTTTCTCTTTTTTTCTATATTTCAGTTTACTAACGTTCTTATTACCTATTGTGTTTTCCCTTACGTCCGTTTAGTGATGCGAAAAATCATTGAAAAAATTATCTGGAAAGTATACATCTTACCTTAGCCGACGATTCAAAGGTGAAAACATGAAGGGAAGGAATACAAGGGTTTCGATTGACAGCAACCTCTGTTCTCCGTACTATCGATGTCCTTAAGTCATGTCGCTATGATCACTGTGCTGCCCTTTGCCCCTTCAGTTGCCGTCATTTTGCATTAATGCACTCGTAATAAGGACATCTACCTGGATAAGCGTAACCGTTTTCTGACGAGGTGGCAAATAAGCCTACAATTTTCAAAGTGAGGACAACATACCTTCTGGTAGAGATCGGGTTACATTTTGTTTACACGCCTGACAAATCACGATATTTTGAGATAACTGATTTCGGTAATTGTTTTTTTATTCCATTTATTTTGTTTATTGAAGTTTGCTTTATTATTGAGTTTCCAGTAAGTCTTTAACTACTGGGCCGAACTATAGGGCGAACGAGCTATGTTTACGATGGTGGATCGTAATGCACGTGGGCAGAGTATTACTTACTGCATAAAAGTATTACCCTGTCAAGCGCATGACCAAACCGTTGTCTGCTTATAGTTGTTTGTAGGTGACGTAACGGCCTAACAGCTGATCAAAATGGTGAGAAAAAATAAATCGTATAATAGTTGACAATTTTTGGGACAATAACGATTATGAATATATTATACGATGTTATGGTCCGTTACTGGAATATTGGAAAAAGACTAATGAAAAGTGATAAAAACACAGAATATTTTCTTTGAGTATTCAGGAAATTTTGAAGGGGCTAACATTTTCTTAAACTTAACTTACTGTAAGTACAAATACACCTCTGATTTGCGACTAGCGAACTGCAGTCAACTGGACCATGAAAGACGGCGTTATGCAACTAAATAAAGAGTGGTTTGTACTTTTTCTTGCTTTAATACTTCCGGTTCAAGAGATCGCCCCTTGACGAGTAAAATCGTCTGGCGTTCGCCAGAGTTAAACTAAAAGGTCGCAGACGGACGGACAAGAGTTAAGTGAAGAATTTTTAGTCCTTTCCGACCTGAGGCTTCTCCCCTTGACGAGTGAAATGGCCTGGCATTAACCACAGTAAATTTAAGATTTTAAGGGTTTTTCATGCAATGCTGTTACAAGTTCTTTGTTTTTTGTTTTTGTTCTTTTTTTATGTTCTTTTTTAAGAAACCAAAAGTTTGCTGAGCCCGCAATCTCATTCGAATACTTCATAGACCGTATTCATAATGGCCGCTAGTTTAAATATTCTTTTACGTCCATTTTAAGTTGCCTCAATTCCTCGTTTGGAATCAAAGATTTGTTTGAATTACGAACAATTGGACGAGGCCAATGAGGCTACTTCAGATGTAGATATAACAATATTTAAACTGTCGGCCATTATGAATGCGGTCTATACTAAAACAGGCAGTGCCGTACCAAGTAGGGGAAGGGGGAGCTTTGGAGCACTTGTCCCGGGCGCAAAAACTTATGGGGCAACATTTTCACAAACATAATGTCGACTTTTTAACTTTTTTTTCTAGTTTCCAAAATATATTTTGCAAAGCTCAACAAAATGCTAAATCATTGTTTTGTTAATTGTCTACTTTTCTGCTGTCAAGGCTAAGAAGCGCCCGTTTTACGTTTTCAATTACAGTTTAAGTAATAAAAAACAAAAAGCACAATTAGCACTTGTTTCTACAGAAGCACCCCGTCTAGTTGTATAATATAAGGAGCTTGGTGTGCGTTAGAGAGGACCGAGAGGATCGCGTTCAACAGAATTTGCCGCTAGCGAATTACTGCCTAGGTATGGCTATGAAAAGAGGAATTTGTTATTTCATGTGGGTGTCGATCAGGTTGACATCTGACAAGCAATTTCACTAAAATAACCATGTTTTTAAGGAAAATATTCCATAACTTGATTCTCGTGCACCGTGATTGATAGTTTCGAAAATATCCCTTACGAAGACAAAGATATTGGAATTTGTTTATCTGCGGCGTTACTATCGATGAGCGAAAACAAAATTTGTAGTGATTATTCAAAGACGGCGGAGCTGGGGGGCTGTAGTCCCCCCACCTTTCCCAGGAGCTAACTTTATAAATTGAGGTCAATTTTGTGTATTCTGAAATATTTAAGTATGCAGAATTATAAGATTACCACATAAAACTGTGTGTGAGAAAACGTTTCAGGTACCGTTAGTCTGTACAGTAAACAGTAAATAGATGTCACGTACTGGCGATGTCTTGTGTTGCACAAACTGAAAGTCACTATAATTCAATAAAATAAAGTATTAGAACACCAACTGTGCCTGCGATCATAGAACTGCGCTGAAAATGGAAATTGCCGGAGAAAAACAAAGTTTACAAAGTTTGAGAATTTTACAGCAATATGTCAACCAAGAAATCGTCTATAGCAAGATTTTTTAAGGTCCAACGTAAGGAAACGGCGACCACGAATATAGAATTGGAACAAACCGCGTCATGGCCAATAAATTCTGGAGATAATAGTATTGAACTCGAACAAGATAACAGTCAATTAGAGCGAAAATCCATCAACAAAGATACAGATAGAACACTGTCAGAAAATGTGGTACTGAAGGAAGTTATAGCTGCACCAAAATCAGCCAAGTAATTTTCAGTTCCCAAAAACAAATTTTGAAAAGCAAAGCATCTCATTCCAAGCCTCCTTATTTAAAGAATATCCGTGGTTGCACTACAGTGAAGAGAGTGACTCCGCATTTTGTTACATTTGTGTTAATCAAAACAAGAAAGGCAACTTAAGAACTGCCCGAAACATGGAACAGGCCTTCATATCCAAAGGTTTCTCGAACTGGAAAAAAAAGTTAACAAAGTTTAAAGAGCATCAAACAGAGTGCCACAAAATTGCTGTTGACTATGAGGTATTAATTTTAAAAACGCATGGCGATGTTATCAATATGACAAGTGAGACGGCAAAAAAGACAAGGGCACAAAATCGCCGTTGTTTTGCCAACATCATTGAATCACTACAATACCTAGCAAGACAAGGTTTAGCTATCCGAGGAAATAGTGATAAAGAGTCGAATTTTTCTCAGTCGCAGAAATTACGAGCAAAGGATGTTAGCAATTTGGCAAAGTGGGTGGATGCCAAAAGAGGGATGTACACAAGTCGTGAAATTCAATACGAAATTATTTCTTTAAGGGCTACTCAATTAATTAAAGAATTGGTAAGTGAAATCAGAAATAACTACTATTCGCTGATTAGTGACGAATATACTGACATTAGTAACCATGAACAGTTGACAATATGCCTTCGATGGATCAGTGAGAACCTTGAAGCTCACGAAGACTTCATAGGATTTTACCAGATTTCTGACAAGAGCTGACACGATTACATCCGTAATCAAAGATGCCCTGATACGACTGCAGCTTTCTTTGAATGAATGCAGAGGCCAGTGGTATGACAGCGCTGGCAATATGCTTGGAAAAAAATCAGGAACTGCGCAGCAAATTTTAGCACTGCAACCTAAAGCTTTCATTACCCACTGTCATGCACATTCCTTACGTTTGGGCGTAAAAAGTGTGGTGAAAGATTGTAAGTTGCTATCTGACACCATGAGCACTGCCAAGGAACTGGTGACTCTTATTCAGTTTTCTCCCAAACGAGAAACAATTCTTGGTAGTGTGAAAGACAACATTAAAGAGGAAGATTCTGAAGATGAAAAGCCAGCTGGAATCCTAAAACTTTGTCCCACAAGGTGGACGGTAACGGCAGCATGCTGCGACCGCATACTAGCGAATTATTCTTCACTTCTTGAAGTTTGGAAAGTTTGTCTTGAAATGAGGGTTGAACCCTGTGTCAGAGCATGAATACTTGGGTGTGATGGCCAAATGAAGACATTTGATTTCTTCTTTGGTCTCAATCTGAGCGCACGCCTTTTTGCTCACACAGAGCTTTCAAAATCGCTTCAATCTCCAAGTCTTTCTGCTTCTGCCGGTCAGCATCTCGCTGATTTTACAGTAAAAACATTACAAAGCTTAAGAAATGAAGAGTCATTTGATGCCTCTTATGATGTAGTCCTCGTTAAGGTAAAAAAAGCATCCTGTCATTGCAGAACCAGCTCTTCTAAGAAAACGACGTGCACCAGCACGCTCTGAGGATGGGATTGCAGCGCCAACGTATCCACAAACAGCCCGTGACCACTACAGGATGATCTTCTTCGAAGCTATTGATCATTTAATTTTTTCTATAAAGGATCGTTTTGATCAGCCAGCCTTTAAAGTGTATGTCAGTTTAGAGAATCTTTTTCTCAAAGCTGTAAAAGGAGAGGACACTTCCAAAGAATTGGAGGAGCTTGCTTTGAAATTTACTACCGACGTCGATGTCAATTCTTTGTCAGCTCGGTTATGCACGTTTTGAGTTCTCATCAAAGAAATTGAATTGCACTGTTTCCAAGATATTTTGACTGCCGTCAAAATGCTCCAGCCACACGAACAACTGCTTATTCACGACGTCATTCCTGTCTGGAAATTGATCCAAGTTAATGCTGCTACTAGTTCAACGGGAGAGAGATCTTCCTCAACAGCTCGAAGAATTAAAACCTGGCAGCAATCCAGTATGTTACAAGCACGATTTAACCATCTCTCGATTTTAAACGCTCATAAAGAGAGATTGGACCGATTATGCTTAGTTTCTGTAGCTAATTAATTTGTGTCGCTGAACGAAAATCGTCGAAGGAATTTTGGAACATTTACAATTGATGACTTTAAGCCATGAAAAAAGATTGTTGGACTATATTTCATGCTATGATGCACAATAGGGTTTTAATATTTGCTAAAAATTTGCTGTTTTCTCTTGAAATGTTCAATAAAGATAAAAGGCATTGAAATCTTGTATCTTTGTTTAGCTGCAGTGGAATTTCAAATTTAGCGAGAACTGCATTTAAAAGCCATTATACTAAATGTTTATGGAGATATGTCACTTTTAGCGTTTAGCCCCGTTACTTGAAAAATCGCTTCGCCGTCCATGTTATTTATTGACTGAGTGTGAGGTCTATACGAGAAAGTATTTGCCTGAGGTTTTCGTACTGACTGATGGACGAAGGAGCAAGGTCTGTGCGGAAAAATCCGAGAACAAATACTTTCCCGTAGAGACCGAACGAACGAGGTTAATAAGGAATTTATTAAATGGCTCTTGGTTCCTTTCTTCGTCGCTTTTAACAAAGTTTCGTGTTCGTTCGTGAGTGGCTTAGGTTTACTTGCTTGTTTTTGGCTACTACTTTGTATGTGTTTTTTGCATCTGTTAGTCTAGTTTTAAGCTTAATATTATTGTTCAGGAGATTTGCATTCTATTTTCGTAACTTGTTGCTACAAATCTTTATAAAACGTACCAGAATCTAGTCTACAAATCAACTCGGAAATTTTCCCGCCAAAACTAGCCAATCTGTATGATAATCTTATGGCTTGGCTAGGCAGCCAATCAGCGTCCGTCATTTTGCGTACAGACCAGATAGCGAGCTCAGCCATATGATGATTTCGCTTCTTCGTTACACAATTTTATGTGAAGTGCAATTCCGTACTTCAACGTACTGATAAATAAAAGAGACACGTCATGCTCTAACCCCCAATTTAACGTTTGTATACTGGAAAATGGATTTCTTTTCAATTTGAATTTAGTTGGGTGTAGACCTCTGCTTTGCATGGAGATCTTCTATGGTACCCAAAACCTGTACATCTGCTTATGCTGCTTAGATGAATTCTGCTATTCTGGTTTGGTAAATAGTGGAAGCGTAGCTGAAAAATATAATTATAAGACATTTTCATTTTTTACCACATTTGTAGTATTGAACGGCAGTTCTCGTTGCATATCTGCATAAATACAATGATTCTTTTGATATATTTCAGGATACCGCAGGAGGTTTTTCAGCAAAGCCACTCTCTGGCCTTTCCCCTCGAGATGCAGCAAGGTATGCTGCTATTCAACGTGCTGAAGGGAGTCATATTAAAGTAGATTCTGGTGCAGCCATACCTGCCAAAACTATGGTGGAACACAAAGCGACAGACTCTAAGATTGTAACTTCTGCTACTAAAGGTACTCTTTGGAACTTTCATTTTTGTTTTCAACCTAGGAGCTGAATATCGAGACCAGAACATTTAGATAACATTGACATTTTGTTGCTAAATACCTGTAGAATTTGAAGATGATTTTGTAGAATTAGAAGATGATTTTGTTTTCATCAAAGTGGCACTCAGCATGAAAATGAGACTTGCAAGGCTTGAATAGTAAACAAACTTGGGGCAAGCAAAGGCTTCCGACATGGCGATTTATTGTTTAATGCATAACTGATGTAGTTTTACTGCCAATTTTTTAGGATTACAAGGAACGGCGAGTTAATATGTTAATGACAGTTAAATGTGTTAAGGACAAGCAGCTTAGTGCTGAGGCCAGAACGGCTTGCTAACATTGAAATTTTACTGCCAAATAGAGAGTGAGAGGAAATGACTGATTCAACAATCTATTGTAGACCGATCTTTTTCATCAAAATGACATCCACCATGAAAATGAAACTCGTAAGGCTTGAATATTAAACTCAGTGCAAACGGAGAAATCCGACCTGGAGATTGAGTATCTGATAGATATCTTCTAACCGCCAATTTGTATAGGAAGAAACGACGAGTTCACGTAGAAAGCACGCGAATGACATATTTTATATTTCAAGAAGGTTTAGGTCTTGGGTACTTGTTTCTATCATTATAGTCACTCTAACTATGCCTTTTTATCGGCTTTATTTTACATGACTAATTTCGGGATTTGTGCCTCAGCTGGGCCTTCGAAGCGACCGTATTATAAATCCCCGTTTGCAGTAGCGAATATTTAAAGAATAAAACACAGATCGAAAATTGTCATCTTGTGACTTGATATTCTGGTTGGAACAAGAAACAGACAAGTTGAAAAACGGTAATATTTCGGCTCTATTTCAGAGTCATTATCAGACCAAGATGTTTATAAAGCTTACTGCATTATTTATATATATATATAAGTAATTACAAGGATGAATGATAAGTAATTACAAGAATGAACCACAACATCTTCTCAACTGTCCACATGCCTACTATCTCGCTAACCTCAATTCTCTCTTTGATAATCTTAACAACTCCTCTCCGCCTTCCCAATCATATCTCAATAATTTTATCTTTAATAACTGTAAGATAATTCATTCTTGTAAATTCAGTAGTTCGAACCTATTACTTATTTTAGAAGCCCTTTTAATCAAACTTAACAAGCCGAGAATGAACAGCGGCCTAAAGGCCAGCAAAGAACTTTCACTTTTCGTCTGATCCGACATTTCCATATCTCTCAGCCACTCGACAATTGTTTGGCTTTTCTCTCGTCTAGCTGTTAATCTCACATGTTGTTAATATCCGACTTTGTTAATTTCGTTGTTAATATCTCACTTGTGTTAATATCCGACTATGTTAATTTCGTTGTTAATAGCCGATGACATCATCCTTGTAATTACTTATATATATATATATATATATATATATATATATATATAACGCAGTAAGCTTTGTAAACAT
Source organism: Heliopora coerulea (assembly GCA_030142905.1). Classification (NCBI taxonomy): domain Eukaryota; kingdom Metazoa; phylum Cnidaria; class Anthozoa; order Scleralcyonacea; family Helioporidae; genus Heliopora; species Heliopora coerulea. Next base: position 753,746 of record JASJOG010000132.1, on the reverse strand, counting down.
CTTGGTCTGATGATGACTCTGAAATAGAGCCGAAATATTACCGTTTTTCAACTTGTCTGTTTCTTGTTCCAACTTGAATATCAAGTCACAAGATGACAATTTTCGGTCTGTGTTTTATTCTTTACTTTTTCAAATTGTCCTCTAGTAGCGAATATACGCTGGGAATTTCTTTTTATTTTTGTTTGACATTTTTATTTTATTTTGGCTTTTTCGTGGTAATATCTATCTTGCGAGAAAAAAATGAAAGTATAAATATCATTGCTGTGAATTGTCCAGACAACTAAAGCTACCAGAAGAAATCATGGATTGACAAACTCCAGTTGCGGAAAACTTTTAATCGTGAGTTCTTCTCCTGACAGGCAAAAGTTTAAGCCATACAATGCTACGGAGAATCCTCACACATTTAACTTTGTGAGAATGTTTCCCAGTCCAATTACTAGACGTGTAGTTTATCTTTCCTAGATAATACCGGTGAGCAACATGCACATGCCATAGCGAAAGCTGCCCTAGAGGACGCCGAGAACAAAATTAAAAATGTCACTCAAGCACCACCTTCCAATACCGGTACAACCTTCACTACCCGTTCGTCGAGCTCTTTTACTCAGTCTACAGGACCTCCTGTCATGGTCGTACTACCAGGGGGAAAATTGGGGCTGAATATGTCAGCAGGTGTCCAACCCATACCTGCCACCAGCACCTCCTCCGTTTTTTCCATACCGTTAGCAGAACCTACCTTGAGCCAACAACCGGGTAGAAAATTTGGAGTAAAACTGCCGCCCGATAATCCTGTCACATCTGCCACCCAGTCTACCTTGGTTGCTTCCCCGAACAAGTTTGCTGTTGGTCAAAACTTACTCCTTTTTACCACCCAGCAATCCTTGAACGATCACCATCCTAATATTCCTGGTGTGCCTGATAAACCCTTCAGCTCTCAAGCCCAACGCTCGGGGCCAGGAGCAGCAGAAATCAATGCTAGCAAGACGTCGGAGTCTGTACCAGCTGCAACTCCTTCGACATCATCAAATGTTCCGACTGTGTTGGATAAGGGAAAAGGAAACATTAAACCGACCTTGTTTGACAAGACGCAGTCAGTTGAAGAAGAAAATACTGATGTAGCTGTCCGCGGAGAACCCGAGGGGGAAAGCAAGCAGCCTGCCACCATTAAGCCCATCAGTCAACGACAAGTAAGACTTAAGCATAACAGAATACAACTTTTTTAATTTTTTTTTTTTATTTTGTTTCGTTTTTTTTTAATTTTTTATTATTATTTCATTTTCTGATTATTTTATTCATGGATGTATGCATGAATGTAGGTAGGCACGTTTTATTTATTTATTTATTTATTTATTTATTTATTTATTTATTTATTTACTTATTTGCTGATTTATTTGCTTTTATTCCAGAGCAATAATGCAAGCCTCACTTAAGACACGAATTGGTCCATTTATATAAGCACGAAGACTTATGTGAGACGCGGCATACGTGAGACCAAAACATATTAGCATTGTTTATGTAAGCGTGATGTCCCTTATTTAAGACGCGTCTCATGTAAGCTGCCTCTTATTTTTTTTAAACTTGTCCTCTACAGTCTATTTTGGATTTTCAGCAAACCCTTCTATTTAAGACCCATCGAAGTCATGGTGCAGTACTGATCTTGTGAAGTATATTGCTCTAAAACAGAGTTTCACCTTAGTCATTCTTTGGCCCTATTTATATACAATACTTTATAGCATAGATGTAAACCACGACTAGCCGACAACTTCAAAAAGTATAAAATAAAACGTATTTCGAAAAATAGAGACTTTCGCAAAACTGAAGATATGAGTCAAAACGAGACGAGTATGTGAGACTGTAGTATTTCGACTTTATTACAAAATCATCATCAGACAGAATGATGATAACATTGTAATAAAGTCGAAATATTACAGTCTCATATACTCGTCTTGTTTTGACTCATATCTTGAGTTTTCCAAGATGTCTTTACTTTTTGGAATATGTTTTATTTTATATTTTTAGCATAGATGTATTTAGTATAATTAGATAGGCAATCATCGAAAATCTTACGTTGTGATTGGCCAGAAAAGTTCGTCATAAATCTCAATATTCCCCCGCTGGTCAATATAATAATGAAGGCAGACAAGGAAGATGGAGGGTACCTTTGCAAATTTTACCGAGGAGATTTTAAAAGTGCTCGTTTACTAGTTTCTTTCAAATATTCACGTGTACTAGAAATACGTACACGAAACAACCCCTCGCCCACCCATCCAATATATCTTTCGAGAATCCAAGTAACATTGATAATTTTTAAAAATTGTCAAAAAGACAAATCCTACATACTGTATCTGGAAAAGGGTATCCAGTATAAGAAAAACACCACATTTGGACACTGTATCAAATTCTGTCGAGCATGTAAATATTGAAACACTTATGTGTGACACACCCAAGCATACGTGGGTGTGGTTGCGTGGGCCTTTTGTTTTTAGAGTTTTCGTTAGATTGACAGAGGCGAGAAACGTCAGACAGGGGGAAGGATGCTGAGAATAAAAATGTAACAAAATATCACTCGAGAATCCAAGTAACATAAATAATTTTCCAACTTGTCATAAAAATCGTCCTTACTGTAACTGGAAGATGGAATGAAATAAAAATAATAGAGATGATATAAAACACGCACAATTCGGCCTCAAATTAACAACCTACATAGCTTATATTTAAACTGCTTGCCGTCATATTAATGATTAAAATTTCGATTAAGTTTTATTAAAACAAAGTGTTTGGTGAGAATAACCTTAAATGGTTTAATGAATGGTAAGAGATCCGTTCTGACAATTCTACTGCTAAACAATGGATGTTCGTACCAAGACCCTGTATTAGTTGCGATCTTGAGGTATTTCGAGTCGTTTTTTAGCCAAACGTTTCACTCATGTTGCTTTAAAGAAAGACTTTTTATTATATGGCCAGGCTTTTCGTCTTAAAATTGAAGCATCCTCAAAGGTTACCGGTCAGCAACAATATTTGGTACAAGAAGTCTCCCTTGGGGAAGAATGAAGTCGGGAAGCCACTTTTGAAAGCTGCTCAAAACAATTTCGTTTGTAGAACTTGTATTTCAAAGCTATTCGATTCAGACTTACCCGTGATTGTGTAGCTCAGTTAAGTGGTTACTAGAACGTTAAAAATCTCGAGATTTATACAAATCAGCATCTGTTCAACTTCAGCGAAGAATGTCGTTTACACTTAGTCGCTCAGCAAATATCCCGACAGCCAGCGAGTTCCCATACGTCTTTTGTTCATATTTATCTGGAAGAACCAAGACAAAGCGTTGCTGCAACAAATGAACAGTTGTCCCCTCGCCCACCGTGCGAAGCGCGGTGCGAGGGTGCTAATCTTGACGTGCGTGGAGTCCTGTTACACGCGTGGTGACTAGGGAGAAACATTTTCGCTTTATGTATATATATATATATATATATATATATATATATATGTATGATGAAAAGTTTGTTCTCAAGCTTTTATCTCAGAAAATTTCTGAGCTCCCCAACGGGGAGTTGCCGGTACGGTTGTTTTACCACTAGACTATAGGGTCTCAGACGGCAAGCATGATGTTAATTAGAGACCTGGTTCGTAATATTGATATGCCTATTTCGTACTTGAAAGCTGAATATACCTGTGATGTGATATTGTGTATTAGTAAATTTTATCTTACTAAGTGTAGATGTTCGTAAGCTTGGATATATGTATGATGAAAAGTTTGTTCTCAAGCTTTTATCTCAGAAAATTTCTGAGCTACCCAACGGGGAGTTGCCGGTACGGTTGTTTTACCACTAGACTATAGGGTCTCAGACGGCAAGCATGATGTTAATTAGAGACCTGGTTCGTAATATTGATATGCCTATTTCGTACTTGAAAGCTGAACATACCTGTGATGTGATATTGTGTATTAGTAAATTTTATCTTACTAAGTGTAGATGTTCGTAAGCTTGGATATATGTATGATGAAAAGTTTGTTCTCAAGCTTTTATCTCAGAAAATTTCTGAGCTCCCCAACGGGAATCGAACCCGTGTCTCCCGATTGCCGGTACGGTTGTTTTACCACTAGACTATAGGGTCTCAGACGGCAAGCATGATGTTAATTAGAGACCTGGTTCGTAATATTGATATGCCTCTTTCGTACTTGAAAGCTGAACATACCTGTGATGTGATATTGTGTATTAGTAAATTTCATCTTACTAAGTATTACACTTCAAACTTTTCATCATACATATATCCAAGCTTACGAACATCTACACTTAGTAAGATGAAATTTACTAATATATATATATATATATATATATATATCCATGGATTCCGGTCACTCAAAGATGCCGTGTGCAAGCTCGGGGACTGGTATGTTGTTGAACAAACATAGGTACCGCATTGAAGCAAATCGATTTGGTCTCGTTCTTTTTTCCCTTGTACGGATCTCTCGCAAGTTGTTTACATTATTTGGACGCTGAAGCCAGTAAATGATTTAAGACCGGCAAAGGAAATGGCTTTCTTGGTGCCTGCGGCTGGTTTCGCCACCTCAGTAACTGGACAATTTATGACTTGACAAAGCAGTTCTCAAAGTTAGCTCCTTGGAATATGCATTTGCCAACTGTTCACTTTTTTCAGCAACGCTTTGTCTTGGTTCTTTCTGATTTATATGAACAAAAGACGTAAGGGAACTCGCTTGCTGTCAGGACATTTGCTAAGCGACTAACTGTATTAAAACGACATTCTTTGCTGAAGTTGAATAGATGTCGATTAGTATAAATCTTGGGACTTTTCACGTTCTGGTAACCGCTTACCTGAGTTGCACAATCACAGGTACGTCTGAATCGAGTAGCTTTGAAGTACAAGTTCTGCGAACGGAATTGTTTTCAGCAGCTTTCAAAAGTAGCTTCTCGACTTCATTCTTCCGTAAGGGAGACTTATTGCACGAAATATTACCGCCTGGATTTTGCTGGTGTTTATTGGTAAAGTAGAATGAAGATTCTGGTTCATTCATCTCTGTACGACGATTATTTTTGGACATTTTGCAGGATTTAACCGGACAGCGTTCATGGTCAATTGTTTGAGAAGTGGGATAGAACACTTGTCATCCAGAAGAGTTGTCCAGGGCATGACAGTCTTTGGATGCTTTCTCCGCTTTTCACACAAAGATTTCATTGCCTCAATCAGGATTTTTTTCGCTATGAAACGTCACCCTATTGAAGATGTTAGGGTGTATTTTTGGCTCGAAACAAAAATGCAAGGCAAACCGCCACCAGGTAACTGGCTGCAAAGCTACTTGTTTTTGGTCACCAAATTATCCTTCGGCAAAACAGTTGTCCGCTTCAGTCTTTCTCACTTCAAGAGTGATTTGTGCATGATGACCTTTACCGTATTCGACCAGTAATGCTTTCATCAGGATTTTAAGATCTCTCAGGAAAGTTTAAAGTCGTCTGTGAGTAAATTTACCGTTGAACTCTTTGTGTTGAGGTGCCATTGAATGCTTATTTGAAAATACGCAAGAGTTGCAGGTTTATACGCCATTTTTCTTTTTTATTGATGTTTTGCCTTGGAAAAAGCACGTCTTTTACTTCCCTCTTCTCGTTCTTCTTTCGAAAAAACTTACACAAGGTTTGCTTGTCGTATTTTGTTTTATGTTTTGTATTTTCCGATTTTTGGTCAGCGATAAAACTACAGAACTCGTTCATGTTTTATTTGTGTACTTCGTCGATTTCGTAATTCGTTTCATCTTCGTCACCAAAGTCTTTTACTTCCGGATGAATACTTGGCATAAACCCTTATCATAGCAGATCTTAAAGACATTTGTAACAAACTTTGAGGTAACGTATAATTTGTCAATTTTTTAAGTCAAAAAAATGTCAGAAAAATATTCAAGCATGAGCTGTCCGTAATGCCGGTATCCGTTTGATAACCTATGAGAATGCTCCAGTTTAAGACGGAAAGTCTGGTCATGTAATAAAACAATCTTTCTTTAAGGCAAAATAAGTGAGAAGTCTTATTGGAAAACGACACGAATTACCATAAACCCGCAAATTATTCAGGGTATTGATCCTATCATTCGTTGTTTAATAATTTAATTGTAGGATGGACATCTTACCATTTGTTAAGCCGTTGAACGTTATTCTCACCGAACTTTTTGTTTTAATAAAGCAGAATTAAATACATAAATACATACATAAAGTAATTTATTTCTCCGCTATGGCTTTTCAGAAATAATTACAATTAATAATTATGTGCATTACAAATCTATATTTACATTAACATCATTAATTACTCAACCTACGTGAATTTAAACTATACATTACAATTAATAACAAGATAAATAGTTAAAAAGTTAACTATTCATGCAATTATTCCAAAACTCGTTATATAATTTGTTCCTTATTAAAATCTTAAAAGTTTCGATGTTAGAAATATTCTTAATATCATCCTCAAGTTCGTTCCATAATTTAGTCGCCCTATATAAAAAAGAACGCTGCCCCGATGCAGTTCGATAGAGGGGAATCTGCAACTTGTTTTTGCATCTTGTGTCTCGGTCATGTGTTTGCGACCTAGATACAAATCTTCTGGCAAGATAGGATGGAGCTAAGTCATTCAAACACTTAAATGTCATAACAGCATCTTTGTATTTCAACATATAATCAACAGGCAACCAATGTAATTGTTTCAGTGCAGCCGTGATATGATCATACTTCCTTATACCTGTGACGATTCTAGCAGCAAAATTTTGTACGCTCTGTAGTTTAGCTATGTTCTTCGTGGAAGTATTTGCCCACACTGGGGAACAATAATATAGTTCACTAAAGACTAAGGCATTTATAATCATTTTTAAGGTCCGATTGTCCAAAATGTGTTTGACTCGATTAATATGACAAAGGGACTTTGTGCATTTGGAGACTACTTGGACAATATGTTCATCATAACTCAGGCTTTTGTCAAACTCCATCCCTAAATCTTTCGCTGAAGAAACGGGTCGTAGTATCTTTCCAAGGAAGGGTACTCGAAAGTCCTGAACTTGACTTAACATTTGTGGGGTACCAAATAGAACGAGTTTAGTTTTTCCAGGGTTGATGAGTAGGCTACTAGAGCAACACCATGCTGCAACTCTCTTTAAATCGTCCTCAAACTGGGTTCCCCCAGCACTGATGTTTTTGAATGAAAATGACAAATACATTTTTGAATCATCGACGTACGATTCCAAAGGACAAACTGTAGGAACATTAGGAAGGTCGTTAATATAGATGTTAAATAATGCCGGGCCAAGTATGGAGCCCTGAGGCACTCCATGTGTGATCATGCGAGCTTCTGAAAGTATATGACCAAGTCGCACTGACTGCCTTCTTTCAGAAAGATAACTCTTAATCCAAGCAACAACCTTCTTGGATACACCCAAGGAACGCAGTTTCTCAAACAGCAGTGAATGTTCAATACTGTCAAACGCCTTTGATAGGTCCAACAACAACACCGCCGTTAACTCTTTCCTATTTATAGCCTCGAGAATCATATCTGATACAAATATATTAAGCGTTTCAGTTGAATGTAACTTCTTGTTTCCGCTTTGATGGTCCGTGAGACTCTTCCTGAGACATGTATTCCATTAATTGGTTCTGTGCAACACGTTCACATACCTTCGAGGCCACAGGCAGTAAGGATACAGGGCGATTGTCATTCGGCGTTTCATGATCCCCTTCTTTGAGAATTGGAATTACTTCTGAATGTTTCCAAGCTGCTGGAAATACTGAAGTTAATAAGGAGCAGTTCACAATCTCAGTCAGCGCGAGAAGGATAATAGGTAGGGCGTCTTTTACAGCAGCGAGTGAAACTTTATTTATTCCAGGGGCCTTATTTGTTGGAAGAGAGTTTACAATTTTACGTATTTCATACGATGTTACACGACGGAATTGAAATTCATCCGCTTCGTCTCTTAATACAGGATTATTTTGTCGTAAAAAGGCGAGATTACTCTTAGCACTTAACACTTTATAGAATTGAAATTTTAAACGTAAATATGACTTTAAGCAGTTTAAATATAAAATAATTTCCAGCTTGGATTGTTGTTTATTTGCGGCCAAATTCTATGTGGATTTTTTTTTATCGCATGTCCTCTTCCAGTTATGGTCAGGAGGATTTGTCTTTTTGAGAATTTTGAAAAACTATCATTGTTACTTGGATTCTCGAGAGATAAATTGGAAGGGTGGGCGAGGGGTTGTTGCGTGCACGTATTTCTAGTTCAATGCATATTCCAAGTAGCTAACTTTGGGAATTGCTGTTTCAACTCATAAATTGTCCAGATACTCAGATGGCTTCCAAAAGTGAAACCAGCCGCAAGCACCAAAAGAGCCATTTCGTTTGGCGACCTTAAATCATATACTGGCTTCAGTGTTCAAATGATGTAAACAACGTCTGAGAGATCCATAAAACGGAAAAAAAACGAGATCAAACCGATTTGCTTCAATGCGGACCTAAGTAACCTAAGGTTTGGTCAACAACATACCAGTCCCCGAGCTTGTACACGGCCTTCTTGAGTGACCGGAATCCATGGATAAATACCTATATATATATGTATATGTATATATATATATATATATATATATATGTATACTGTATATGTAAATGTATACTATATATGTAACAGCTACATATACTGTATATATATATATATATATATATATATAGGAAGATACGCGATGCGAAAATTTTTCTCTCTTGTCACCACGCGTGTAAAAGGACTCCACGCACGTAGAGATTAGTCCCCTCACACCGCGGTTCGCGCGGTGGGCGAGGGTACAATTATTCCAAAACAGTTATTCGCCTGAGGTTCAGTGATATTATTGAACAATATTCACTTCGCCTTCGGTGAATAATTGTTAAATAACACCACTGCCTTGATTGCTTCATTTCTCTATAGAGCACGGGAAAAAGCCGCAGGAAAACATTTTCAAGAAAAAATAATTCTAGTTACATCGAGTTACTGAACTTACTCCGTGAATAATTATTGAGAAAAGACCTAAGCCTGCATGAGAAAATACTTTGGAAAAAAAAACCCCCAAAAACCAGTTCAAATTCCTTTGAGTTACTTAACTCGCTTTGCGAAATAATATTGAGAAGAAATCAACAGAAACTCAGACAAGGATCACTCGATCTTCAAGCGGCGACTTATAAATGTTCCGAATTTCTGGCATACGTAATGAGAAAGTAATTTTTAATTAGTGAATCAAAGCTTGTTTTCCGCAATTTTTTGTGTGATTCTATATTATAAAAGAAATGGTTCATGATTTGGTGTGCTCCATTCAGTGATGCATGCACCCGGGAAGTTGGGTGAGTACGAAAAAAGTGTAAGAGTTACTCGAGGCGACAAGAGAGCAAATCGGAATTTCTGAGTGCTTCCCCAGACTTAAGATTTAAGTAAAAACAAGTCGAATGTAAAAGGTAATATTTCGATCTTTTTTGTCAAACTTCTTATCTTACAGCATGTTTGTAAGATAATAGCTTTGACAATTACTTTAAAATAAGGACGAAATTTTACCCTATAAATTTGTCTTGTTTTTACTTAAATCTTGAGTCTGCAAGATGTTGTTTTTCGGAGTTTGCTTCTTGCTTTATTTCCTAATTGGGTGTTGCATTCTCGTTTGCCAAGTAAAATTTAACATCCACCTCGTTTTAATTAGGCAGCTGTTGGAAAGTCAGAAAAAGACACGGACCAGCCCAGTGGCATCTCACGTGGAACGGCAAACCAGTCATTACCTAACTCTCCCAGTTCGCCTGATGCAACGAAGCCGCCTTCGCAAACATTGTCCAGCGGCCTTAACTTGTTCCCTCAAACATCGAGTCCGTTCGTGTTCAATGCTGGGAGCTCATCATTTAATTTTTCAACCCTCGGCCAAACTCAGGTTCCAACCCTAGCGGATACAGTTTTGAAATCCACACCTTCCACGATAAGCCTGCCTACATTTGTGCCGTCAAGTTCTACTTTAACGACATCAAACGCGTTTCGTGCTCAAACCGGGAGCACTACTGCATCGACTACTTCTGACGTGATATCGACGACTTCGTCTTCCGTCTCTTCTCAACAGGTGCACAGGTTAGAAGCAGTTGGCTCTCTTCAAGCTAATTTACAGTTACCTTTCGGTGGGTTCCAAAGTAATCCCATTCCATTGTCAACCCTCAAATCACCCCATGCTTCTGCTGCCTCTCCTCAAAATTTGCCCAGCTTGTCATCTACAACAACAACACCAGTCTTTGGAACTACTGACCAAAAGTCAGATAAGAACCCTGGCTTTGTATCAGCTGTCACCACCTCTACTTTGGGACAGCCGTCTTTACACTCCATTTCAGGGGAAACGTTAGTTGCTAGTGGACCTAATCTAAAAGTATCAACCGAAACAAGACCAACACTTCTCGGTTTAACGACAACGGCAACTTTATCAAGCGTTTTCCAAAGCTCTCCTTTGGCTAGCTCGGCCACTGAAGATAGCTTTGTAAAAGCTTCCTCCAGTAATTCGTCAGTCCCTGTACAGTTTGGGGCCACTTCATCTGGATCACCAGTTACTTCTCACCAAACGACCACTGCCACAACAACTGCTCAAGGAATTACGTTCTCCAGCCAAGCATTTCCTGCTACTTCACCCAACACAGGTAAGGAATTCATCCATTAAACGCAATTAATTATTAACTATATCTTGGAAATATTGTCAATTTGGCATGATTTTTCCAAGAAAATAGAAAATATGTAAATCCTTTTGTGTCTAGTGCCAAGATTCTCTGCAATGATCTTAATTCTTCTTATTATTGACGTGGCAAGTCTATCACTTGATTATTTTCCTCACAATTTCTCCTAAAAATTGATGCGAATCTACTATAATTGCTCCGTTTCTCTCATTCGAATAACTCTGCCAAACGATCAGTCAAGTTTGTCTTCGAAAATAGAAATGACAAAGGAAACTTGTAGCAGTACATATTGTTTTCAATGAGGCAGCATTTATATGTTATAGTTACAGTGTTACATTGTTAATTTGAGTTGATATCTAGTTAACATTGACTTGTATTTTTTTACAACTTCACATCGGCTTGGCATGTTGTCAATGAGTTTGTTTGGACATTCCTAAGTGCTTCAGTTCTATCAGTCCAGGGGTTACAATTACGAAAAAATAACTTCGGTTTTTGCGCAAATTTGACGCTGTGAGACCAAAATTTTGGTCATCAGTTGCGTCTTTGGGACCTAAATAAAAACGGTGATAGAGTAAACTTAAAGTTCGACAAGCTGAACAGATATGATGGGGGCTTCATTTCTGGACCCAGGTGTGCGGGAAATTGATTTTGCTCAATTTGTAAGACAGTTTTGAGAACATAGGCATTGCAAAAAAGATCTGAAAGTATGAAACCTACTGAACAGCTTGAAAACACTGAACGGTAGGCATGACGATGTCTTGATTCGTACTACTGCGTTCAAATCCTGCATAATGGACTGTGAAGGTCCGTATGCAATTAAAAACTGAGAACAGTACTGGAAATGTGAAGGACCTAGATTTTTTTGGCTACAGTACTTATATCTCTGGAACTGAAATCTATGTGATACAATTGTAACTCCTGTTCAGTCGTTTAGCAGTTCAAAAAGCTAATGTTTACTGTTTAGTTGCACAGTTTAACTCAAAACACCAAACAGAGATTCATATCAGATGATTATGATGGATTCCATGACATCGGATCGTTCTGGTGCTGGCATGATGGAGCATTTAAACACAATCGATAAGCAGGTGGAATAACATGTGAATCAAAGCTTTACAACGACATTTTCTAATTACAGTTCCTTTGATGCCACTTAAATCGGATTAAATTGCTCAAATCTGGATGGTAGTACACTACTCAAAAGTATCCACTCCAAATAATTGAAAGTATTCCATGCTGAGGCTAAGCTGCACTGAAATCTAAAGGGACGTCGACTAAATATCACATTTAAGTAAGAATCAACGTGCGACTGTGCAAAGTCGACCAACTTTTGGTTTTTGCTCTCAACTACAGGATTGACGCCAGAAGCGGCAGAGTTGCTACAATACCCCGTCGTGGAACCTAATCCCCCCTGTCTTGGTAAAATTAAAAATTCGTCGGAGAATTTTCACTGATGATAACATATTTGTATGTTGTACAAACTACGAGTACTTGTTATCAATATAGCCGAAAAAGATATTGTAGTAGACTCCTCTCTTCATGTCAGATCTAAAAGTAAACTGTTTCTAGTCAACTGTTGCGATCATTCTTCCGTAAAATAACATGTTTTCCACCTTCAAATGAGGAAATTACTAGTGAGGCGTGGTCGTGGCGTCACCCCTGCTCAACTAGTTTTGTGACCTCAGCAACACAATTCGCGTTGGACTACTCATCTAGCTAATTTGGGAAGTGGTATTCTGTCATTTCCATTTCAACAATTTGTTTGTAATAGTTTTTCGTAATTGATATGCTACATTTTCACATGACTATGACATATTTTTTATTCTTTTCACGTTGGCCTCTGAAAAATGGCTGACATTTCATCACGTGATTTTAATTTTATCTTAGGATTTGGCTTTGGTGAAGTTAACAAGCCTACTGAAACACAGCCAAGTAAGTTTTCCACCACGTAGTTTATATATCTATTGCCAGGCTTGCTATTTACTGGATATCCGTAAGGAGGTACCTTGGAATCGTGCATGTTTTGCGTTTGTTCTTGCTATATCTTCCTTTCTTTCTTTCTTTACCTTCGTTTTTACCCAGGTTCTGGATTTGTTGGTGGATTTTCTGGTTTGGGAGGGAAGCCACAAGAGCCAAACAGGAATCCATTTGAAGCTCGTCCTTCTTCACAAATCAGTGGTGAGCATTTTTTCTTTTTTATTTGCTTACTGTCCAGCTGTGATATCAGTGTTATGTAATAGGTAGTGTTATGTAATACTTTGTGAAGTATTACATAACACTACCCAACCAATGAGGATTATTACATTACATTGCATTACAATATATGATATGATATATATCAGATTACGTTAACATGATTTATGTTATTATAGTATATGTCATGCTATGTTAAGTAATGTTGCGTAATGTTATGTTATTTTTTGTAGTGTTATGTAGCATAACGTCACGTCACGTTACATTGTGTTATATTGTGTTACGTTTTATCTGTTGATGGATGTTACGTTGGCTTTGCCAAACCTTTGGCTTTGAAATGCAGTCAAAAATACCAATATGATCAGCTTCGTCTTACATTATGACTCAAAAACTAAATTTACAAGATGTTGTTCGTCAGGTTATGTTTCTTGCTCTGGAATGGTCTACTCCTGTCTATACATCTATGTCTGTACGGTAATGTCTACGTATCTGTGTGTGCCTTTTTGTGTCTGTTTACATGAATATTTAAGTACGTATGGCGACGTGGTGGAGAGAGCGAGGGAGATGGAGATGGAGAGGGAGAGGGAGAGGGAGATAGAGATAGCGATGGAGATGTAGAGAGAGAAGGAGAGAGAGATAGCGGTAAAGATGATGATGAAGATGAAGAGAGAGATAACGATTGAGAAGGAGAGGGAGAGGAGGTGGGAGGTAGCGTTGGAGATGGAGAAGGAGTGGGAAGTAGCGGTGGAGATGGAGATAGAGAGGAAGAAATCGATGGAGATGTAGAAGGAGATGGAGAGGGAGAGGGATATAAGAATGGAGATGGAGATGTCGATACATGCGCAAAATTACTAGTAGCGTGTAAAATATATTGATCATAAAACTCTTTACTTATATTGTAGAACCAAATCTATTTGGAAGTGCTCCAAATTCCAATGTATTTCAGGTAAATCTAATCTCGATTGTTTTTCGGCGTGGAGAACTAGGTAAAGTTAGCTTTACAGCTTCAGACGGCGATTTGTAGAATTAGACCAGAATGTTGTTTTGTACAATTTGGAGTGCTTGATTCTGACTGAGAAATGAAAAATTCCGTCGTAGATGAGTTAGTCTGAAAAGAATTTAAATATACTCTATATTTATGATCAATGCATTGATTCTAATTCTTGGTTGTATTATTCACAGAAGTGGAGGTGAATAGTCGTGGTTATTTACCGATTCGCCGAGCGGCACGTAAATATTCACGACTAAAGGAAACGTTATCATCATTTAGATGGTCATAAAGGTTCGTTAAGCTGACCAAATGTTGCGCGTTTTGGCAGTTTTGTAAAAGTTGAGCAACAGGGCTGGTGCAGGGGCGTAGCCAAGGAATAAGGAACATGACGGCAACGAGCACCCTCTAGCAAAAATTTTTCCCCTTCCCAAAAAATCGACTGAAATTTTTGAGATATGTTTTGCTGCTTTGTACATATTTTAACGCAGGAGTTTGTGCTATTGAAATTCACGTTTTATTTGAAATGTGAGTTGTGTCATAACGTTTTTGACGATTTGTAGATTGTTTGGTGCTTCTTTTAGTGCTGACATTTGAAAATCAATATACTGGACATTTTTGAGGATATTCATAATGTTTTTTGTATTGCTTTTGTTTCAAATGTTTCACTAATTGTAGCTAAAAGAAGTTGTCTTACCCTTAGTTTGCTGATTTTCCTGACAATATAGGCAAGCTACATCTAAATAAGTAAGGCTGTCAGGCTGGTTACAGGATTTAGCTCGTGTTAGAAAACGTGCTATGATCCAATTGACTTTTTTTGAGGCAACGGTCCGTTTTACCTACGTATTTAAGGCAACAACCGAATCAAGAAACTCGATGTGAAAAGTTGCTTCGTTAAATATCGGACATCTAACATTAGTCTTTATTTGTACATGATAACCCTATCAGCTAACTGAGCTGTTCACCCTAGAGGTCCAATAATGGCCAGCCCTTATGAGTCCAGCGTTTCTACAAGAAAGAAGTGGAGTACCAGGAGAAAACCTGCAATGCTTAGTAGGGTCAAAATGGATGATCCGGAATGAAAGAAAATACTGAAAGAAAATACGAAACGGGATCTTTAGACAACGGCAAATTTTCATGATACATTAGTTAACCAATTTCACCCCGCCTGTCGAGGTGCGGAATACGAAACCAAATTTTAGATCGATCATTATCTAGCGTACTGTAACATAAGAAGAAATCGAGGAAGTGTGTCTTTTTCTTACCTTATGAATATAAGGTTTCACGCTTTTGGAAAAGTTGTTCCAAACTAGAAAAGATCTAATAGAAGCGATTTGGTTTTCAAACACTTCATTGTTGCTACAAATTATAAATGCTCCGTGAAAAAGATTTAGGCAACGTAGTTTTACGTGCAAAAGGCTCAAAACTGTAAAATTTTGTTTACTGAGCAGTACGGGGATAATTGCGATAAACATCAATACCATCAGACGAAATTTTGATATCTAAGAAGTGGATTAGGCCATCGTCAAGTGTATCAACGCTAAATTTTAGGTTTTTATTAAAAAAATAAGTTTGTTTAAAACAGCCGAAATATTCGAAAGCTTATTAAAAACTAAAGTGTCATCAGCGTATCGTAAACAAAAGTTAGTCAGGCCCGATTAAACCCTTCCTTAATCAACAGTTCTCTAGAATTCACTGGGAGTACCGTTACCGAAACCAGCCCAAGTGAAGAGTCCATTTATACACCACAATCTGCGAGATCATGAGTTGGAAAGACTGATTTTTTTGGTGTCTTTAAAGTGGGCTGTTTCTCGAAATATTTCATTCTTAAAGCTGTGTTATGTGTAATTTTAGTCCTTCTTTTAGAGTGTATTCGTTAATCTCTTTTCAAGGTGTTATATGTGCTTTATGATGTTGTGTTTTTATTTTCTAGAGTTCAACGTCTGCGCCTACGTTTGCATCAGGTCAATCTGGTAAATATCACGATTTGACCTTAACCAATCGTTTCGGTATCCTCACGACCATCGTTCTAGTTTTACCATGCAGGCGTCCTCCGAGTATATTACAAACTTTGACGAATGACCTGCCTTAGTTCTACTAAATCAAATATTGAGCACATCTTCCGAAAACTATTAATCTTGGATGTCTCGCCTGAAATGGTTCATATCATCACTTGAAGAAAATGTTCACAGTCTTTTGGGTATTGCTATGCAAACCATAGGGATTATATAAAACTAGAGGGGTCATGGGGGGCGAAAATTGGGATGAAGTTGAACGCCGTCATTTTGAATAAACTGGGAGCAAGTTGTTCTTCTCCAGGCCCTTTTCCGTCTGTTTGAGCACTTCGAGGTCAAACAACTGAAGTTTTGAGAATGGCCAGTTCCGTTTATACGTCAGCTGAATACAACCTCCAAAATGCTCTGCGAAATCTTGTTTGTACTCTTAATCGGAGCAGTTGTCTTTCCATTCGCTTTGGAAATTCAATGTTTGCATGAAAATGAAAAATACCGCAAAGTATTCCGGTAGTTTCATTCGGTTGACGTAATAAGGGGAACCAGCATAGCGGAAAAGAGCTTCTATGTTATTAGTTGGCTATTATCCTTATTATGGCCTTAATTGTTTTACATTCTATCCTAAAAAAAACAACAGTGAAACGTGAAATACCCTTTGACCATAACCTTCAGTTTTTTTATCCGACCATGTTTGTTTGCTCCGCAAGTTATCCAATATGGCAGTCTTCAATTTGTCGCCTGGCTTTCAGTAACATTTAGGTATATACCACCGTCTAGTTAATATATCATCTCTATCATACAAACAACAAAACTAACCGTGCATCCAAGTAATCACGTGTTTTTGAGGACTTAGAGAGTTACTCTGTTCAAGCAGTCGCTATTAATATTTTTAATCGTAAAGCTAATTAGAAACATTCAAGAAATACCAAATGAATTCCCATGTCTGCATCAGTGTATCCAAACACCAGAATATACTTGATGTTTCTTTTATTAAATAACAGCAGGTGAAAATCTGTTAACCTCATTAAAACATTGATGAAGTGAGAAATTCGTCCAAAAATTATTAACTACCTATCAGAGACAAGCTGAAGAATATCAAACCATAGTCAACTAAGTAAAGCCACTTCAACGTGGTGAACAGGATAGACAGCAAGTGCTATTTACTTGTTCAAAAGTCAACGTACGGAATCAAGCACAAACTTCAGTAGGCTTTTGACGGAAAATTTTCCGTGTTTGGATACACTGATCCAAACATGGTTATTACCCAATCACGGCCCGCGTGCGATAAACGTTATTTTATGCAAGGCATTGCTTAGAAGTTAACTGAAGTTAATGTTTTTAACTTACGGTGGAGAGCTAGGTCTCATGAACTCGCCATTTTCTCTTCATTGCTTAGGTTTCGGTGGGATTTCGGGTAACACCGAAATAGCAAGTGGAAGTGGAGTTGCTTCGATGGGTTTTGGCGGTGCGTCCTTGAGTGGTATGAAATTTGTTTTCTAATTATAGAAGAAACATTGTTATGTTTTATTGGTGTAATTTTATCAGCGACGTTTTTTTGGTGAATGTCTGTTGAGCTCTGACTTAACAAAAGCAATGTCACTCAATACCCGCGGAAAGATGGACATTTTGTCTCGGAGCACGAGATTCAATTCAGTACAATCTATGCGACGTAAATTGAATAAAGAAGTGTAGGTGAAGTTATATCAAAGCTCGTGCGTTCGCATGACGTGTTAGTGACCACATTTTACTTTCCAGGAACTACTCCTTCATTTGGTGGCGCGCCTTCATTTGGTGTGGCACCCTCCTTTGGA
This sequence comes from Heliopora coerulea, assembly GCA_030142905.1. Taxonomy (NCBI): domain Eukaryota; kingdom Metazoa; phylum Cnidaria; class Anthozoa; order Scleralcyonacea; family Helioporidae; genus Heliopora; species Heliopora coerulea. The sequence goes on along the minus strand of JASJOG010000132.1, from coordinate 736,047 downwards.
AGCCCTCCCGTATTTGGTGGCTCCCCCAGCTTTGGCAATCCTCCTGCATTTGGCGGGGCTCCAGCATTTGGAAGTGGCTTTACAAGCCCAGGGAAGAGCCCGGAAAGGTATGACCTCAATATTATATCTTTTCCTTGCGTGTTCTTACTAAATCTAGCCCCAAGATAATTTGATTCTATATTTTACCTGCATTTATAAAGTCACAGACGTTAAATAATCGCATTTGATGCATGTACTGTTTGATTCAACAGGGTTTTTGGGTCTGGGACGGAAACATCGGCTATGTTTGGGTAAGAGAACATGATATCTACCTTTAACTGTAATTCTGTGCGTTGCTTAGTAATGTCTAATTACTGCAAAGCTGAGCATAGATTTCACTTTGTTTCGCGAAGCCTGTGAGCTAGTTTGTGATAGTTTTTCAAAAACCCAACTACACCTTTTGCTGTTCATCACCAGAAAACATACTATCATTAACACCAACCTCAAACTCATTAACGTAAAAATACATTCATTTTATTCAATCGACATTCACTAGCGTAGATACGCAACCATTTGCATCGAAGTGCATTCTATAGCGCCAACAGACGACCATTGACACCATTCTACTATATACATTAGGGACAATAAAATCTCAAATACGCAAGAGAAATATTTTGCCTAATTGAAATTCTGTTATCCCTAATGTATGGTAGAATGGTGTTAATGGTCGTCTGCTGGCGCTATGGAATGCCGTTTTATGCAAATGGTTGCGTATCTACTTTAATGAATGTCGATTGAATGTATTTTTGCGATAATGAGTTTGAGGTTGGCGTCAATGACAGTATATTTTCTGGTAATGAACAGCAAAAGGTGTAGTTGAGTTAATGATTTCGAGTTATAAAACCATGATCCACGTCGTTCAATCCTTTGATTACTGAAGCCGTGAAACGAGTTGATTTTTAGTGTCTTGCTCATGCTTTTCAGGAAATTTATTTGACCCCAGACAAGATCTTTTAAATTAATTTCTTAATTTTTTTTTACCCAAAAATTTGTCTAAACATTACTTCAAAATAAAACAAAATGCCAAAAACACTATCTTCGGAATATATAAAATCATTGAGACGTCATACGTCATCACAATTCACATTCAGTTCTTGCAAAATTTTTGTTTTGTGATCTATTCATCCTTCAAATTTCATGACAGAAATTTAAATCGTTTTGCGGTTACAGGCCGAGGGTACTTGATGTTCTTGGATGAAGGTAGCCTCGGAAAAGCCTGTGTGGATACGTGTGAGCTATAATTGGCCTAATAGCCAAAAATGACACTTCTTAGCCTTTCTAATCAGTTGTATTATATTTTGGTATGACGTTATGTGGATAAATTTTTGACAAACCTGTAATCAGTTGGTTTTTCAAGCTATAGACCGTTCGGTATGGTGGTTGGTCAGTTGGTTTATTGGTATAGTTTGGTATGAAGGGGTTTTTTGACCAAGTGGTGGGTTGGTCCGTTTGTTTATAGCTTGGTCTTGTGCTTGATTAGTTGATTGGTCGGTTAACTGGTTCGTTACTTAGTCGGCTAGTAAAGGCTATTCTTGGATTTAAAATTATATGTAGTTTTCACATTCCAAACATCTTTCTTCAGCTCCTCCACAGCTCCGACATTTGGTTCATTGTCGGCTCAGTCTGGTATGCCGTCATTTGGTGGCTTAGCTAGTGAACAAACTGCTCCTGGTCTTGGTGGATCATCTGGGTTCAACCCGTCCATGTAAGTATTCAGGAAAATAAGCTTCGTGGCAATCAGGTTGAGACGGGAGGAGGTGGGTGAGAAGACCATAAAATGCTTTCCATTTTTACGGCATTTGTTGCGGCTATTTTCTTCCAACATATTTTTAAAAATCGATGATTAAATGCCCTGGTATAATTTCACATGTATTTTCTTCCTACGAGATTGATTCGATGTTTTGTACTACACCTTTTGCTGTTCACTACCAGAAAATATAGTATCACTAATTTTAATTACACAAGAGAAATATCTTGCCTAATTGAAATTTTGTTATCCTTAATGTATAATAGAATGGTGCTAATGGTCGTCTGTTGGCGCTATAGAATGCACTTCGATACAAATGGTTGCGTATCCAGGCTAGTGAATGGCGATTGAATAAAATGAATATTATTTTTGCGTTAATGAGTTCAAGGTGGGCGTTAATGATAGTATATTCTCTGGTAATGAACAGCAAAAGGTGTAATTGAAATGCTTGTAATTATTTCCCGGCATGAAGTCTCCCCTTCACGAGTAAAATCGTGTGCCGGTATGCACAGCAAAGTAATGGAAGAGTGATCCAGATGTGAAGGAGTCAATCGTACTTAGTTTCAAAACCTTTCGTGAATTAACGTATAAAAACTGTCGGATGTTCCAATAATTGTTTATTAGCCATGTACAATTGTAAGGATTTAAATTTGTTCATTTTTTTATTTTCATTTCTAGGTCAGGATCGTCGTTTTCTTCCTACCGCTAACAAAGACTTAAAAGCATAACGTAGCTTAACGTTTTCAAGTTGCCAAACATTGTCATCTATATATTTCGTTGAAGACATTTTACATGTACTTAATAGTGAATAAACTGAACGAATTACGTATGATAATTTATTCTTTTTTCTTTTTCCTACCACTCAAGTAACTTGAATCTAATTAACTTTACTGACCAGTCACGTCCACTCGCTGGACCGTCTGCGCTCGTATTCACATAAATAATGAAGTGGCTGTCTTTGATTGTCTGCGACTGATAGCATTTTAAGTGTCCCAAGCTTAGAACTGAAAACGGAATAATAGGAGTAGAGTAATAAGGAAGAGTTCGTCGCTCATGAAAGTAGATTAGAATTAATAGGCGTAGGGAAGACATTCAGCTGAGGTCAATGAATTCTATTTCTGTAACTGAAATGCTGACTTGCAAATCTCCTATTATTTTTCACACTTTCCCTCAAAAGAGAGAAATGAGTTTAAGAATTTCAAATATATTTCGACAAAATCAAACCTAGTTACAGGTTACATATTTTCACAGGAATAAATTACCAGTCTAAGTAGAAAGCTGATAAAACTCTCTCGAAAGAATACTCTAGGAAACCGCTAATTGGACGCCCTCTTTTTACCGCCAGTTTACCACCGTTCGACAATTTCGCACACTTACTAGGGCCACACACCAACTTTGAATCGTTTTAAATACTCGGTTATGAAAAATTGTCCAATAACATTTCGTGTGAACACTTTCTCCATGATTGTGAATGTTTGCGAAGCCGAGCCTAACAAAAATTGATCATAACCAGCTTATTACGTCAGCTGAATAAAACTACCAGAATACTTTGCAGTTTTTTATTTTCATGCAAACATTTGATTCCCAAAGCGAATGGAAAGGCAATTGCTTCGATTAACATTACAAACAAGGTTTCGAGAGGCAATCTAGTAGATGTATTCGGCAGATATTAAGGGGTACCGGCAATTAAAGTCGTATAAAGGACCTGAACTGACGTACAAGACCGCGAAGATGCCTGAAACAGTGAACTCAATTGCCATATCTGGAATGCTGACTCCCAGTCATTCGCACGGGCAAAATGTGAAGCCAAGATGGCCGCCCATGGAGAGAATTTTGGACGTCAGTTTCAGTCCTCTTCGCGCACTTGTATTTCAGTTCCAGTCCTTTGTACGACTTAAGTTATCAGTTTTTGTTTGGTTCGGCTTCAAAAGCATTCCTAACCGTGGGAAAAGTGTTCAAGACGATATATTACTGGATCAATTTTACATAATCGAGTATTCAAAAAGATTTAAAAATGCCATGTGGTCCGAGAAGTGTATTAAATTGTCTAGACATGGTAAACTAACGGTAAAATTTGGACGAGCACTTGGCAGTTTGCTGAAGTAATTTATCGAGACTGTTTTATCAGGTTTCTCGTTAGTTTGGTAGTGTTTTTTAATGTGAAAAGTATAACCTGTCTCGGTTTGATTTTGTCCAAATATATTTGAAGTTCTTAAACTCATTTCTATGTTTTGAAGAAATATTTTGTGTGTATTTTCAAACTAAAACCCCTCAGGAAGGGTAAAAAGTCGCGTGGGAGACTGGAACTGACGTACAAGCCCGCGTAGGGGACTGAAACTGACATCCAAAATTGGTCTCCATCAGTGAACTCAGTTTAAGAATTTTAAATATATTTTGACTAAGTCAAACCGAGTCAAAGATTATACAAAATAGAGTGCTGCGTAGGCACTGTTGAAATCTTAGTGGAATGATCGGAAAGGTCTAAGTAGTGCCAAAATGTGAAGAGTAGTTTTCTAACGTTTCGAGCGAAGGCCCTTCGTCAGAGAGAACGCTCGAAACATCAGAAAACTACTCTTCACATTTCGGCACTACTCAGACCTTTCCGATCATCCCTTAAAAATTATATATTTTCACGAAAATAAATTACCGAACATACGAGAAACCTAACAAAATGGTCTCGAAAAGTTACATGAAGAAACTACTAAGTGCTCGGCCTTTTCTTACCGTTAGTTTACCATGTTCAGACAATTTAGTACACTTCTTAGGCCACGCGGCAACAATGAATCCTTTTAAATACTCGATTATGTAAAATTGGTCCCGTAGTATTTCGTCTGAACACTTTTTCCATGGTTGGGAATATTTTCGAAGCCGAACCAAACAAAAACTAAAGATTAAAGTTGTGGAAGGGACTGGAACTGACGTACAAGACCGCGAAGAGGAATGAAACTGACTTCCGAAATTTCCCTCCATGGGCTGCCATCTTAGCTTCACTTTTTGCCCGAGTGAATGACTGGGAGTTAGCATTCCAGATATGGAAATTGAGTTCACTGGCCTGAAACTGACGTACAAAATTTTCCTCCATGGGCGTCCATCTTGCCTTTACTTTTTGCCCGACCAAATGACTGGAAGTTTGCATTCTAGTTAACAAATATAGAGTTCACTGGTTGATGTTTGTACGGATGATAATCCATGGCGAGAAGTATTTTAACGTTTGCCCTTCGTAAAAGGTGAGCATATTTGACTTAAACATAATTTTTAACGTTCACTAAGGATTTACCGGGCAGAAATCTTAGACGTAAAATGAAGATGAGAGCCCAGCTCAAAATTCGGGGATGTAATGTCATCACACTCTGTCTATTCCTGAGTGTGATGACATTACATCTCATAATTTTTTATGTTTGAGTGCTGCAAATTAACGACATTTTCTGTTTTTGTTTTAAGATTTTCGTACTTTCGGACAGTTCTCGTACTGGAAACTTACATCGAAAATGGTACCCAGTTTTCAAGCTGATAAGAAAGACCGTTGAAGTCACATGTTTTAAGGCAGAGACACTATCGCTGTCGCCGTGTCGCTGGAACTTAGCGATACATTGGTGCGGTTACCAAGGTTTACCACTCTGTCGCTGGGAACGCGTAGCTGAAATCGCTGAAGCGCATGAAATCGCTGAGTTGCTGTCGAAAAATTTCAGAGTAGGACCGTCCAAGGTTCTAATAAACACATTGTACTCCGTGCTTTATGATATCTCACGGAAGGACTATAAGAGTGAGAAAATGAAGTTGAGCGCTAGGGAAAAGATTGGGTAAAAAGCTGTTTTCCACCAGGCAAGTTTTATCGCGTGAATCGACATTTCTTCGAAAATTGAATAGGTTTCTCATTAGTTGCCATCGAGAGCCTATAAGACTAAAGAAAAAGTTGCTTCGTGCGTTAAAATTTGCCTAGTGGAAAACAGTTGTGTAATTCAATTTACTCCCTTTATCGCTAGCGACTTTCACAGTCTGTCCAGCCAGTGTGTCCATTTCAAGTTGTCGCTTGGTCGCCGGTCTCCTAGTTACTGAGCTATAGCGACTATGCGACGCCATAGTGCGTCTCTCTCTTTAGGATGGGTGGACAGTTATTCCACATCTTTTGGTGTCCATTACCACAAAATATACTACCCTTAACGCCAACCTCAAACTCATTAACGCAAAAATGCATTCATTTTATTCACTAGACGTTCACTAGCGTAGATTTGCAACTACACCTTTTGATGTTCATTACCAGAAAATACGCTATCATTAGCGTCAACCTCAAACTCATTAACGCAAAAATAATATTCATTTTATCCAATCGACGTTCATTAGCGTAGATACGCAACTATTTGCATCAAAGGGTATTCCATAGCGCCAGCAGACAACCATTAACTCCATTCTACTATACATTAGGGATAATAATATTTCAATTAGGCAAGATATTTCTCTGGTGTAATTGAAGTTTTATTATCCTTAATGTATACTAGAATGGTGTTAATGGTCGTCTGTTGGCGCTATGGAATGCCCTTTGATGCAAATGGTTGCATATCTACGCCAATGAATATCGATTGAATAAAATGAATGTATTTTTGCGTTAATGACGTCGAGGTAGGCGTTATATGATAGCATATTTTCTGGTAATGAACATCAAAAGGTGTATTTGCATCGAAGGGCATTCTACAGCGCCAACAGACGACCATTAACACCGTTCTACTCTATATTAGGGATAATAAAATTTTAATTACGCAAGAGAAATATCTGCCAAATTGAAATTTTATTATCATTAATGTATGTTAGAATGGTGTTAATGGTCGTCTGTTGGCGCTATGGAATGCCCTTTAATGTAAATGGTTGGGTATGTACGCTAATGAATGTCGATTAAATATAATGAATGTACACTGGCGGTCAAAAAGAATTGATCATGTTAAGATTTATGTTACTTTCTGCTTACATAGGCAGACAAGAAGCACATCGTACACCAACAGCCTTCAGGGTTATAGTAATGAATGTTTTAGATAGATTAAGATGTGTCCCATAATGTTTGTACAGATATTTTGTTTTTAAAGTATTTTATAAAATACGCTAAATGAATTTCAAGTCTTACAAAAAAGGGTTGTTGGCCTGTCACAAATTGAAAGATACGGAATAATGGGTCCAATGAGAAGAATCAGTTTGGAAGATTGAGGAAAAGTGCTGGCATTATCCGAAGAAGGCAACACGCAACGTGAAATTGCTGCTCGTATGGGTTGTACTGAAAGTGTCAGTGTCAATGAAATCCTCAAGAAGAATAGACTCACTGAATGTGTGAAAGATGCCAAGATCTCTGGACAGAAACAAAAGACATCTGAGAGAGAGGACAGGCTCATGGTAAGGAAAAGCAAGTCAAATTGCTACAAGAATGCACCACAGATAAAAGCTGAGATGCTAATTGAACATGATGTCAATATCTCGGTTTCCACCACCCAAAGAAGGCTTAGAGAGGCTGGTTCTAAAGGGCGGTAAGCCCAGAAAGAAGCCTAGGCTGACTGCTCGCCATAAGAAGTCTCAATTACAGTTTCACGAGCATAGAAAGATTGGACAGCTGAATAGTGGTCCCAAGTTATCTTCAGCAATGAATCAAGATTTCTTTTGCATAGGAGTGATGAGCGTGTGCATGTCAGAAGAATGGTTGGTGAAGAACTAAAGGAAAGCTGCATTCAGACAATTGTGAAACATGGCGGTGGTGGCATCATGGTATGGGGCTGCATCAATGCAGGAGGTGTTGGCTGTCTGTCTGAGATACATGGAAAGCTCAATGGAGAACGATACATCAATCTCCTAGAAAATTCGCTTATTCCAACCACACATGCTGACCATACCAGATGGTTGGGTATTCGAGCATGTCACACCTCCCACCTTGTCAAAGGATGGTTTAAGGAAGAGGGCATAACTTCTATAGAATGGCCAGCACAGTCACCCGATCACAATCCTATTGAGAATCTATGGGACCAACTTCAGACAATGGTCCAAGAGCAAAACCCTACCAATGTCACAGAACTTTGGAGTGCTGTAACAGCTGCATGACAAGGCTTTCCATTAGATAAGCTAATTATTTTAATAAATAGCATGCCTCGAAGGTGCAAAGCAGCGATCAAAGGTTGTGGAGGAACCACTAAATATTAAGATTTGTTTTCTGTTTGTTTTCGGTGTAATTACTTGTCGTGATAAGATTTGTTACATTGTTTATGACGTCACCATCTTTAGCTTCTGTGTGATCAATTCTTTTTGACCACCAGTGTACTTTTGCGTGAGCGAGTTTGAGGCTGGCGTTAGTAATAGAATATTTTCTTGTAATAAACAGCAAAAGGTGTATTTAACGTTCCTCCATTTAAAGTTTCTTTTGAGATATTGTCGTGATTGTGTGTTGACAAGCTTCTAAATTTTGTGTTCAAAGGCCCAGTCTAAAATCAACTTCTTTAAGTTCGTGCTCTGTGCTTTTAAAAATTATTCTATATCAGATTCAGAACGCTGATAAGCCTTAACTAATGACCACTGTTGACCGAACATGAGATCCGTACTAGTAAACTATTAGACCGATGTTTTAACCCATTTCGGTCCGTACTCGGTATTTTAATTTTACTTTGGCTAACGCCAGACGATTTAACTCTGGCTAATGCCAGATAATTCCACTCGTCAAGGGCAGACCTCTGGGGCAAGAGTTAAAAATTATCTCTTTAACTTATTCCGATCCATACCCGACGTTTTAATCTTACTCTGGCTGACGCGAGATAATTTTACCCTGGCTAACTCCAAACGATTTTACTCGTCAATGGGAGACTTCTAGGACAACAAGGACAAACCGAGACGAGTGCAGCAAGTCGAGGATCGTGTAAAAAACGAGCAGTAATATTTCACTATTACACACCGAACAAGTGAAGTCAAGGGGCAGTTTATCATGAACTCTGCATAAATACTTCACCGTGAACGCTGCGTAAATACTTTGTCGTCGTCGACATAGGCTTTATTTCATGCATTTCATTCTTTTGATAAAATTCTCGGTGACACTTCTTTTGACTTTGGAATGTTTGGAATTTCATGCGACTTTATTCTCAATAGTGAATTTCTTCCACTCATGTTTAAGACAGTTGAACTTGACATTTTTACAAGGTTTTTCTCCCTTCTTCCCTCAATATCAACATATTATTGTACTAGGTAAAAAGTTTAAAGGTGGTGACTGCAGACACGGTACTTACCAATCTTTGAACGTTTTATCTTATTTAACACTGTATACGCAGTTTACACCTTTCATGCAAGATATTTCTCTTGCATAATTGAAATTTTATTATCCCTAATTTGTAGTAGAATGGTGTTAATAGTCATCTGTTGGCGCTAGAGAATGCCCTTTAATGCAAATGGTTGCATATCTACGCTAGTGAGTATCAATTGAATAAAATGGATGTATTTTTGTGTTAATGAGTTTGAAACTGGCGTTAATGATAATATATTTTCTGGTAATGAACAGCAAAAGGTATACTATTTTTCTAACATTTTCCTCCGAGATATCGTGTGCAGAAATTATCTCCCGCTCATTAACCTATCAGATGACAGTTTTTCCACACAGACTTCCAAAGTGCCAGGGCCATGATGCCTTATTCCAGGATTTGTGCTCGTCCTCAAAAACCAAGAAAGTCCTCAAATTTTTTTTAAAAATTAAGTACTCAAAAGCCCTTAAGTTTTCTAAAAGCCCACCCCAATTCATGATAAGTCCTCACATTTTATTTGCCCTGCTGCCTTTCAATAAAGTTGGTGTTAATTTTAAATAGTTGTGGTTATTTTATATCCTGTATTTCTAGTCACTCATCTTTATTCAAATGAAATCAAAGATAATCTAGTCGTTATCATAACACTTGTCCCACCACTGGCTATTATTGCTGTTATACACAAAAACGAAGAAGATTTCTCGGGGGTCTCTCTCCAGATTCATATTCATCGTGTGCAATCCGATGTTTTTTTCACTCGAACTCGTTACTTGAGTGTAAATGGCTACTTTGAATCCGAAGAAAAAGATTCCGGATTGCCCTCGAATCGGCAAAAATTTGGTCTAGTTTAAACGTTGCGTAAATGGATTTTGTTCTTCCACTCAACTTCACCAGAAAACCAACTAAAGTGTTTATGAGTTCCAACTTTTCTCCAACGTCACGAAAATAAATGTTCACTAAACGTTTCAGGCAGAGGGAACAAATATACCTTTTGCTGTTCATTGCCAGAAATTATACTATCATTAGCGCCAACCTCAAACTTATTAACGCAAGAATACATTCATTTTATTCAATCGACATTCACTAACGTAGATACGCAACTATTTGAACCAAAGAGCATTCCATAGAACCAACAGACGACCATTACCACCATTCTACTATACATTAAGGATAACAAAGTTTCAATTACCGTAAATGATCGATTAAGCGCCGCCAACCGAATAAGCGCAGCTCTCGAATAAGCGCCGCACCTTTACCGAAAAAAATTTAATAAGGGCCGCTCTTGAATTAGCGCCGCGGCGCCATTTTGAGGATTTTTAAATAAACGCTGCACCGAGATATCATAACATGATTGAGAAAGGAGATCACGACCAATTCGAGAGTTCTAAAGTTTTAATGTAGGATATCTCTTACAACTGGGTTCGTATAATAATTCTAGGTGTATAAATTTCTCCTCCTTCTTGTTCAACTCTGAGTCTAACACCTGTGCATATCGTCGATTTACGGTGTATCCGGTAAACTTTACGGGAACCACCAGCCCAACCTCGCGCTTTCTCTTCCCCGTAACTTCAGCTAAGACGCTATTTGATTCGTCCGCTTTCAGAAAATAATCAGTTAGACTTGAAAGTTCTATAGGGACGTGCCCGACAATAATAAGTGCCTTCTTTATTCTCTATATTTTACACTAATTGTTTTACCCGTCTTTGAAATAAGCGCCGCTTTCGAATAAGCGCCGCTATCAAATAAACGCCGCACCTTTAACTGGAAAATGCAAATAAGCGCCGCGGCGCTTAATCGATCATTTACGGTACGCAAGAGAAACAGAATGGTGCTAATGGTCGTCTGTTGGTACTATAGAATGCCCTTTGATGCAAATACTCGTAGTTGCGTATCTACGCTAGTGAATGTCGATTGAATAAAATGAAAGTATTTTTGCGTTAATGAATTTGAGATTGGCGTTAATGATAGTATATTTTCTGGTAATACGCAGCAAAAGGTGTATGTCATCCCGTGCATCGTGGTGCAACAGTGTTGTTCGGGCATAACAGTAATATCTGTCATTTAAATCGCGTCGTTAAACAAAAGTTGTGCACTGTCAATAAATCATGTAGTAAATCAGTGATGTTGGTAGATCAGTCAAGTCAATAAATCAGTCGTGTCTATTAGGTGATCGGACCCACCTGATCTGTCCTAATGGACCATTTCAGTGCTCTATATTCCATAGTTCTTGGATTGATCGAGTGGCGTGCGCTTTGAAGTACATGGAAACCTTGGAGTGAAGCATTCTAATACTCTCTTGGACTCTAGTTCATTCATTATTTTTCGAAAACAAAATCCTCATTAGGATTCTCTATTCAAAGAATATTAATGAGGATTTTGTTTTCGTTTTGTTCAGTGGCCTAATTAGTATTTTCTAAGGTGACTGGATCAGGAATACTAATGAAGTATATAGGGAATATTAATAAATTCAGTACTCACCATCAATATCAATTTTCATCCCCAAGGATTTTCCCAGACCTCTCAGCACAAGTAGAAGTCATCGGTTCTGCCGCAGGGTTTAACTGAGGATCGAAACCATTGTTTACCGACAGCGCTACTTCAAATACAGCCACGATGTCTAGGATAAGAAATGATTCTCAAACTCACTAAATATTCATTGCATGTATGGTTCGTCAATAATTCATTGTGTACTCTGTCGATAAGTCTTCAGCATTTAATCACTTGAGCAATGATATATAGTAAATACCGGTAAATTATTTCCATCTTTTGCTTCAGAATACATGGCTCATCCCATAAATTCAGCACAATCTTAAGGATTTTCTATGGACTTTTTTGGTATATTTGAGATATTTTTAATATAACGACTCATGGCATATTTCACCCAATCTCCAAAAGACCTAGAATATTTATAAAACACTATATAGCCCTAACTATGCCAATCTTTGTATCACGGGCTGCAACGAACAAACAATGAAAAGAACGTTTTCGGTTGTCCTGGGTTACTTTCAATACAATTTGTGACTATGTACGTCCATTCCTGGACAAGAAAGCACTGCTTTAACACGAGCATGCATGCATTCGTACTTCTTGTGTAAATGGCCAACGACTCCGGACACATTTTTAGTGTTAATCCGAATACTTTTTGAACCCGAAGACTTTTTCCTGTAGTGTAAACGTAGCCATAAGTGAAGGGACCTCAGCCAATAACCAGAACCTCTTTCCTTTTCTTGAGGCTATTTACTGAAGCTTCGATTGGAGCAGTTCAAAACTCTCATCATGAGAAGTACTTTAATTGCAAGATCAATCATCCCAAGCAAGGATGACACAGCAGAATAGATGCTAAGAGAAGAGCGATAGCGTTCGGATTTCAAAAAGTCCACGTTAATTGTTGATAGGCGTGTTCGGGCAGAAGTCTCAAGAGTATTGAAATTAAGTCACTGCACAGACGCTTGGAAAGAACTTCCGAAAGGTTATCAAACAAAGTTTACTATGTGAATTGTGAAAGCATAATGAGTCCTGATATCAAATACACTCAAGGCTATTGAAGGACGGGCTGGGGGATGACTAGGCAGGCAATGAAGAAAGAAATGTAAAACGGTATACATAGATATTCATAGACGATAGATCTCCGTAGAAATAAATATACATAGATAGGCATGGATGTACATGGATATAGGTCCTCAAGGGTTAAAGTACCGGAAACTATTCTTCAATTCACAAGAGGACGCTTCAACGTCTTTTCACGATATGTTAACATGATCGATGTTGTACGGTGCGATTTTAAACTACGATTCTTCACGAAATTTTGTTTAGGCTACTTGTTACCAATTGCCACTCAAAATCGTCCTGTCTAATATTAGCCTGCTCTTCGGGTTGCAAACAGGCTAGTCCAATGTCACCATCATAAGCGTTCATAGCTGATTTGAATCGTAACGCTTTTGGATGTATTTTTTCTTGAAAAAGAAGACCTACATATTTGTAAAATTCGTTCCTCATCTTGACTAAAACTATTGCATTCATTCATTTCGTTTGTTGATAATAATTGTGAAACTAAACTAATCTGAACTACTCCAGTAAAATATTGTTTTACAACTAATGGTTTAGCCAATTGATTATAAACATATCCAGTATACTGTTGTTTAGTAAAGTATGCTTTTAGATTATCATGTCCAGAGCCAGTTAACAAGGCTTTGACTTCACCTGTACAGGGAGAATGCACCATGCACAATATCGGTGCACCGTCTCCGATTTATCTTACTTAGATCGAAAAACGTTTGAGTATCACATGAAGTAATATCGAAGGATGATATGCTCTAATACTGCGAAATGAATTCTTCTCATATAACCAGTACAACTATTTCTCAGGACATGCATTTCAACAATTCTCGCATCATTGTAATACGAAGTAACTACCTGCAAGGACTCTGTACTGAGTTAAACGTTAATTGACAGACCAGTTTATGCCGCTCTACATGCTCGTATATATCTTTACGTCGTTCAATGAAATATTGAGCGGTTTCTCATACTATTAAGATACGCGTGGGTGAACGAAAAGACTTCTATGTGGTATAGGTATAGAATTAATTAAGAATTACTCCCGATTTCTTGGCAACACTTCCGGCAACGAAATCATTGTCTCCAGATCTGATAATTGACCGGTAAAATGATAGATACTGCCTTGATCAACTGAACAATTAGTGTACCAGAGTCACTGGAAAACGCGCTTTCGTATTTCCAGAACGTGGATCAATCAAGCTACCGTCAATCGAAGAAACGTGGAACCTATAGTGCGGTTGTATCTTTAAAATGTAAATCTTTCGGCGATTTTAACACCTGTCCAAGAAGACACGCTGTATTCTTATTGTACACTATTTTTCTCATGTTTCCTCGAGGGTGATCCAGAATATAATTTCTTTGCGATTGAAACTCAAGTATCACTAAGCGACACACTTGCCTATGGGCTTAGGTTCTTAAATACTAAATATTTTATCCAATGGCAATGTAATCTTGTCTGTGGTATGTCTTTAAAAATAGGAACGGGGTAAGTTGCATTCTCTTTGGCTGCCACGAATTAATGTCCAGCTATGACAATCTGTCAAAGAGTCAAAGACGTTTTTGATATTTTCGAAATATTCAAATTTCGAACTAACAAAGATATGAATATGTAGGTGATATCAACTTGCGAATGTGGACAACAGGCAAACAATGAGAATTCCTTCTCCTTCCATCCGTTATTGATATGGAGCTAGTTTTAGTTTATTCTGACAGCGGATTTCTCATGCTTTTCTTCACCAATGCCAAATAAAATAAACAGAGGTATAGAACACTTCAGAAGTAGACAATTTAGAGGCTAAAATACATTCTTTGTGAATTCTCATGAAAGCGCTATCTCTCAATGTCGCCCGAGATACTTCAATTGCTTACGTTCCTTTCTGGCCACTGTTGACAACACATACGAGCCCGAGCTTCTTTGATAGCCCTTAAAACGTCTGCATTTCTTCATCATCGACTGCCGATGAACTGGCTAATCGTTTTTGCGTCGTTTCAGTTCTAAGGTGAGTTCGAAGTTCTATGTCATTCTTCGAATATGTTCATATTGGTCGTATTGTACGATGAATGAAATACAGAGCATTTTAAAAGGAAGTCTTTTTACGCTCTTTGTGTCACACAAGACATAGCGAGTGCAACAGCACTGATACCTTATACCACTAAGTGCCTTTTATATCAAAAGTGGGTCGAAACGCCAAAGGCTTTGGTGGAAATTGGTGGACAACTTTATGTAATACATATTGTACATATTACTGTAGAGGTAAGAATGCTACGATATATATTGTTGAACAGTGAAATCAAGAGTAATAAACTGACGAAATTCATCGCATAAATAGTTGAACTAGAGGTGTTTTCTTGACGATTGAACTTCATGAGGACAGTAAAATCCTTTACCTAGATAAGCCATATTTCCTAAGGTGGTCCATCATCACTTCGGAACTAGATAAAACAAAACTCCAACAGTTCACACCAGTGTGAAACGTAAAGCTACTGATTTGTTATTCAGCATAGGCTGTAAAGAAAACGCTTTTCTTTTAATTAACTAGCAAAAGTCTTATCAGTTGATAAGATAATTTAGAAATTCGCTATTACCCATTATCCAAATGTTGCCTCCTTAGAAACGCTACTTTTTTCTTCTTCGGATACGGAGGAATATTTAAAACAGAATACTTGATTTCCGATAAAAGGACTTCGAGAGATGTATCGATGTCTTCCTTTGCATTTACAATCTTGCCCTGTGAGTGGAACCTAGAATTCTGAAAGCTTATTTAACGCTTTCCAAGCAGGAAAAGTCTTTTTCTATTTTACTCGAGCTAACACCAGACCATTACATTCGAGTGGAGACATCCTGAAAAGGTTAATAATTACTTCAAACTTACTCACATCGACTTACAAATTACTACAGGCCAAGATGAGTAACTTTAAGATTAAATGTATAAATATCGACATATCTAAAGCCACGGAAGGCTGGTAATCGTTGTCCAAAGAGAGCGTGGGATTTACAGTGCATGGTGGATACTTAATTTTCATTTGAAGGAAGTCTCAATAATTCAATAAAGAGCCGTCGGAAGTGAAATTTAAAGGATTGGCACTAAATTATGCACATAAATTTTGTCTACACTTAGTGCTGCCAGCAGATAACTAGGTTAAGGATGCGATTCAGGTATTTTGAGAGGTTAGGGTCTTAATTTAAGTTTGGTGCGAGTTAAACTTAGAAGTTGAGTATATCTTAGTGCTTTGAGTTTTTTTTATCGGGTTTAAGCTATGGTTAAGTTCAGTTTAAAATTGTTTATACCTGTGCGCCGACTAACGACTACATTTAATAAAAAGTTTCAATTATCTGTTATATACATGACCAGCACGTGTACGTACGCTTACACGCATACTATCGTGTGATAATTAGCAAAAACAGATAAATACGGTACGTCGTATCCAATGAATGTTTTGGCATATATATATATATATATATATATATATATACGTGATCATTTGTGCTGTAGTTAATATTTGCAGGCGGTTATATGTTTTAAGACGAAAGCGAAAATGACACTTAGGAGCATATGGATGCGAATCGAGCCCGCGACCCTTCAAAGTTAGTGCAGCGCTCTGGCACTATAGCTACAGAGACCGTTGCCACGAATGCGGCCGCAAGTTCAGTATTAAGTGGTAGAAATGCCGATGAAGTGAAAGGTTATTCAATACTCGATCACTTGCTTTTGTACAAGGTTAATAGTTGGGGAATGAAAATTTTTCAGTGTATGACACTCGATTCCCAGAGACATTCAACTCCCAGACATTCAACTCCCAGGTGGATAACTTACATCATATCAGGAGCTAATGACGTAGTTTCATTTGCATAGATCATGGATCACGTCATACAGTTGACATTTTTACTGGTTTTCCATGTCCCAAAAATTTCCCGTAAGCTCTCAATCTCAATCATAAAGAAGTCAACCTGTCCTATAAACTCACTGTTCACAAGTTTTAAGGTTTTTTTGGTTTAGTTTTCAGATAGTTTGTGATGGCTGAGACGTGGGAAGTGATACTTTGGGTAATTGCTGCAATAGTTCTTTTGGTTATCCTTCTTGTGGTTATTGCAATCATTAGTGTCTGCAGGAAAAGGAACAAGCGGAAAAGGAGATTGAGGTGGGTACATAAGACTAGCATAATTCATCATCGAGTCACTAGAAAGGATCAACGAAGCAGAAGGAACTTCATTTATTGGTCAAATGCGATGCCTTTTGAAACACTTTGATTTGACGCTTAAATTACAATAGTTACCTAAATGCTTTGCAAAATTTGACATTTCCACGTTTTTCGTTGCGAAGTTATTTGAATGATAAATCTTAATCCAGCGAAGTCAAAACTGGATAGCTGAACGTAAATCTTAAGGTAAAAGCTTGAAAAGTGCAGTTTTAACGATAATTTAAAAATCCTAGATCATTTTTCAATTCAAATCTGAACTGCATTGTCAAGAACAGTGTACCAATTGCGGCGTCACAAATTTCGGGTTGTCTCCTCCACGCTGACCCAGAGTCAAACGAATGATTTTTTAAGACTGCTATTTCACGGATACAATTATGAGCAGCAGTCAGAGCTACAAAAAGTATCCATATCGATAAAAAAAAATATCAATTGCTGTTGATCCTTCCAGGACTTGAATCTCTAGCTTAACTTTGTTAACGCTTCAGGTTTTCAAGTAATAGTTCAAACACGAATGTTTCATCAGGGGACTCCAAAAAACTCGAAAAAGGTCAGGGCAAAGTCAAATGGACTTCAACAGTGTCAGATTATCACGAAAACTTCCTGTTCATGTACATCTCTCTGGATGACTCTGAAATAGAATTGAAACACTGCACATCATCTCATGGATGAGCGTTAAGTTGTCGCGACAATATCTCGTGCACTTAAATTCGATAAAAGCTCGACTCCAATCCCTGTGGACTGGATAGCTCAAAAGGTAGAGCGGTGGACAGGTATCCGGAAGGTGCGAGTTTAAATCCTGCTCGAGTCAGTTGACTTCAGCAGTATCAGATTATCATGCTACGCCCTTCGCTTTTCATTATTTAATCGTGTGTTGAACCCCTGATGAAACACGATAAACGAGTGTTTGAACTAGCTTCCCAAATGAGTATTCCATTTGATTTATTGCAAGTGTGTGTTTTATTGATTTTAATATGTAAATTAAGAAATGTGATGCAGCTCACTAGTGATTTTTCCACAGGTTGTTATTGGATGTTAAAATGCATGCATGTGATGTGGTATGTATTACTCATGAATTATTAATGAGTTTGAGAAGGTTCCGTCCACATGAGGGAATTTTCAATATTTTTTCCCAAATCCTTGCGGTGTTTAGAGAATACATAACCTACTTTCATACAAGATCTTGCGTACTTTATTTTCTTTGGCGTTAGAGAAGGTAATTGGGGAACCACACTGGTGTTATAGTTATGTAAATGTAATTGTTTAACAACTGGGGATGAAAATGGTAAGAAAAGAGCGCTTTTTAGCCTTGGGCTATAATGAGAGCGATGTGGCTAAGCAAAATAGTTCGTCGTGTGAAATTGAATGAAAAAGTACGAATTTTTGGTTTCAGAATCAACAGACGGGCGCACGTGGGTTTTGTAAAAGTGCAATAGTATGTCCCAAACGAGAACAGTCAGCGAATTAAAAAAACCAAGCATATGACTTAGGGTTTTATAGTGAAATTAATGACAACGCAGTTGGCAATGCCACGTAGAATTGAATAAAGAGGTATATATAAATGCAGAGTAAAGGAATAAAAGACAGTCCGTGGTCTGAACAGAGCTTGTTATGTCAAATCTGGGTATCAGTGTTTGGCTCTACAGATAAGTAACTTGCAAACTTCACTATCTGTCTGTTCACTTCTAATCATTTACCTTGTTCGTCCTGGAGTATGTAATGTTGTACAAAAGGCATAATTCCGGCTTTCGATTTGCTCACTGATGTAGCAATACGTCTGAAACATTCCAGTGAGTCAATCGGATAAATGAGAAGGAAGAATCGCATACGGCAATCTTATTGTGTAAATATGCATGAAAGGAAATGACGATTAAGTTGCATTAAGGCATATTAACTCTTTCCCGCGGAATAAGATCTCTGTTACTTTACTCAGGTCAATGCCAAACGATTTTACTTGTCAAAGGGATAGCTCCCGTCAGGAAATAGTTAAGGCCCCTTCCTCACGTATTCATTTTAATTTTGTTTGAAAACGCAAAGTTTATTTGAGGATTGCTTTCCCGTCCACACGTGTCCGGCGTATACGGCCACCGAAAACGGAACTTCAAAAACGCGTGCATCATAGTATGGCATCCCACGCAAGATTTAAAATGGCAGACTGACGTATCACTTTTGTGTCGCAGTTGCTTGGACTTTTTTCAAGCCTAATAGGGTGTTTTGAGATCAATCTAGCTTTGCTGAATGTTCAAGCTGACTATGTGAGGAGTAGGCTTAATATTATAAGGTACTCATCACTCCTGGTCTCCATGGTCAATCTGTAACGTCTTGACAGAGGACGAAGACGAACAAAACCTCGAATATTTTGGGTTAAATTAGGACGTACTAGTGCTTGGTGGGATAACTTTGCTGCCCAAGTTGGCTTTAATGGTTTTCTAATCGTGTTAGCGTATTTCTGTGTACGGGTGAAAACGATTCGAAAACGTTATCGTGTGGAGGGAAATATCTTTGAAAATGGAGAAAAAATATTTGCGTTTACAAACAAAAATGGGTACGCTTTGACAGGGCCTAGATCGTCATTAAAATGTTTTATAGTACGCCATTGCTTTTAACGTTACTCTAACGGTTATGTTTTCCTTTGCTTATCTCTTTATTATTTCCTGCTTTATTCTGAGGTTTTAAGAGAATTTTTCAGAACATGAAAGAATGTATAACCCCACATAACCAGCATTCACTTGTGGAAATTTGACTGGGCTATTGGAAAAACGCCAAAGCATGCTTGGTATAAAATATTATCGTCGAGAGCCAAAACAGGCCCAGGGGAAGGTAGAGCCGCGGGCAGCCTAAATTTTTCTAACATCAGAGGTGGCGGGGATTTGGGTCAAATTTTTATACGAATTCATATTGTATAAATGGTATTTTTTTGACTGCTCTAAATTATTTGAATACGCTCAAAGTTAATTTGTCCCGATATTCTGGTAACTGATAATTCTATCATTGGCGAACCTGCGGTGAGAAGAGGCGCTTTAGGGCTTATATGTTAAATTCAGTTGTAAATTAACGTCTTTTGGTTGTGTACTCCAATCACTTGTTTCTTGTTTTAATTACCAAGGAAGGTTTTTATTTATACAGGTATGCCTTGACGAAGATGGATTCTTCTGAAACATTGATTACTTGATTATTAGTATTGAGTTTTTATTAAATTTCATATTTTGAAACTGAATGGATTAGATTAATGACGAGTGGATGAAAGAACAAACGAACGAACGAACGAACGAACGAACATATGAATGAATGAATGAATTTGTGTGCGCGTGGGTGGGTCGGTTAAATCGCACTGTTTTCTTGTAGTTCTTCTAATGTGGTTGTCTATTTTTCATGTTTGTTCGCCATCTATTTAGGCAAAAAGGACTGGAGTGGGGAAAGAGCGACGAAACCGATTACGTGAAAAAAGTGCAGTACAATAAGAAAGGCGAGGAGGCGAAAATAATAGATGAAAAGGATAGTGGTTCACAGAAATTACAAAAAACGAAAGTTCAATACAATACAAAAACTGGAGAAGCAAATGTAGTGGACGTGGTCGACAATGAGACACAGGCTGCAGGACGAACAGAAGTGCATTACGATGAAAAAACAACACAGAGACAAACTCAGGAAGTGCTTGTTAATGGTACACAGACGTCAGAAAAAGAGGAAAGTCAACAAGCTAGCTCTGTGCTCAATGAGAAGTTTCAATCAACCAAAGCTGAAGTAACACGGGCAAAATTTGACGAAAGTAAAGATCGCTCAAACGAGAAACGAACCGAAATCTCTCAGTCCAAAAGAGAACGCCTTCAACCCATTGAAGTTGTGCAACCACAACGATTGGGCTATAATTATCGCTCTGTCAATAACTACACAAACCTGGGCTATGACCAGACTTCCTACAGGACCCATGACGTTGCACCGACAGTCCAATTTCAACAACCTGTGGCTGTTGTACGGGCCATGGTTCATCCAGGACCTACCAGAAGATCTAGGTGAAATATTACTCTATCCAGCAATTTTTATTTAAACCGTATTTAGTATAATTATTCACGTGAATGTCAAAAATTCTGCGTGGTGATTGGCTGAAAAATATAACGTCATATATTTTCTCGATAATCACCCAACAGGTGAAAATACTGTAAGAGTGAAGGCATTTACCCATAATTTCAATCTTCTACAACCTTCTGTTCTAATAGTTTTCTTTTTTTGTTTTCACTGTTTCAAGGACAACAAAGTCGCTTCCGAGAAATTACTCTAAGTTAAGCTATAAGAAATCGTTTGGTTCTTCAACGATTCCGAGACATAAGCCTCTTTCGTATTATTTGTCTCTCCAAGCGAAAAAGCCCCTTGGTCCTCAATCCTGGATTAATGTCCCCATTAGGTATAAAGAAACTCACCATCCAATCAAGAGAAGAAAGATGGCCAGACATGTTTCCTTGGAATCGAGGGACTTTACTATTCAAGATCCCGATTTTCGTTTGGAATCACAACATAATCTTACCAGAGGAAAGTTCACCAAAACTATTCCACAAAGTACGTCCAGGAGATACGTGCAGAGGCGCAGAACGAGAGAAAAACGCCGGACTGACCTACGGCCACCACCGATGTTCAACGACGTGTTCATCATGGACAGCCAACCTTCACATAAGCGTCGTGTTACACACGAAAACCATTATGAGCGTGCATCAAAACCGGAAACTGGGTACCATCAACGCAGATTGAGCCAGGATAAATTTAAACCAATACCAGAAGTTCCCGACGACATTGTCTCCACAACTTCGAGCAAGCCCACGGTAAATGGAAGAAACGTCGGGGATTATTATGAAGAAAGTTACAAAATGGTTAAAAGATCTGAATTTCCAGGAAAACCACCTTCAAAAATTCACCGAGACGTTGAACCTGACATGGTTTCCATTAGCGGGAGTGAGTTTTCGGATTACTTTGTAGGACCACCACGTCCAAGTGACAGTCATTCTGATGACCACAAAAGTTGGGAAGGAGAGTTGGAGAGAAAAGATTATGCGGAAAATTCTGATAATTATACCTATGGTAGCTACAAGGAGTACAGCAGTCGGCTTCAAAGCGAGGAAAAGGAGGCCAACCTAGAACTGGAAAGTGAAGCAAAAGTTGATGCAAGAAAGCAGCAAACTGAAGATCGTGTAAGGCACGCAACAACATTTCAGGATACATTAGAGGTATGAAGTTGCTGACCAAGACCCTTCTTGCTGTTCATCTTATCGACAAGGCTGTATTTGTCAAATTGATAAATATGCTTCAATGTATATATGAATTAAACGAGGGGATAAAAGAAAATGACATTGGTTATGGTGTTAAAATTGAAAAGGGTGGAACAAAGGAACAAAGGAAGTGTAGAAGGAAGCAAGGAAAGAAGGAAAAAAGGAGAGAAAAAAGAAAGAATGAATGAATGAATGAGTGAATGAATGAATTAATGAATGGAAGAGAGAGTCAAAGAAAGGAAGAAAGATGGTAAGAAGGAAAGGAGGGAAGGAGGGAGGGAGAGAGGGAGGGAGGAAGGGAGGGATGAACGGACGGACGGATGCAAGTATGTTTAGAAGTCTGTAAGCAACTTTGAAGGGAAATTTGATAAAAAGTTTGCAAGGAAGCTATTGGGAAAACTTGTAGCGAAGTTTGGAAAGAAGTTTGGAAAAAAGTTTGGGAGGTAGTTCAGAAACACTTTGGAAGGAAATTCGGATATTCAGAACAAAGGAATGGGGAAAGTATGGAAAGAAGAATGGCAGAACAAAGAGATACAAATAAAAATAAAATATTCTAAATGAGTTGAACTTAAATTCACTTCATGTAAATTAACAGCATTTGAACTAGGATAGGCCCTGGTCACGAAGAAGAGATTTATAGCTTTTACGATGTGATAGGACAGTGATAACTTGAATTTGCATTTAATCTTGAATATAATCATCAATAAAGGTGGGTGTACCATAGATAAAGCTGCTAACTATTAGAAGGCATGCAATGACATGAAAAGACAAACATATGTCAGTTGCTTCGTATAATAGTTAAAACTATTTGACATCTATGCCAGAAGATTGCTCACCAATTTCTATTCCCAGTATTAAACAATCGACCGTATCTTACTTTTGTAGACTTTATCGTTATCATGGTAAAACACCATTTTACAAAGTGTACTTTTACCATTCAACGATAATCCTAATAAGTGAATTAATGAGTGAGTGAGCTAGTTAGTGACAGTGAAAGTGAGCGAGCGTGAGTGAATGGGTGGCTTGGTGAGTGGGTGGGTAGCTGGGTGCGTGAGAGGGTGAGTGAGTGGATAGGTGAGTGAGTGAGTGAATAAAGGAATACCACATAATAACAAAAAAAATTGCTTGATAAAGAATATCATGTGAAAAATTATTTAGACCTTAAAGAACGGTAACCATCAGAGTCGTGAGACAGCAAAACAAGAAATGACAACTCAATCAGGGCAATCACCTTGGATAAACAATGACAACAATTTCCGGAAGACTCACGGTGTTCCACTCTCTGGTGTTCCTGTCTTACCTCCCGAACCAGTGTTTATTCAAACACTGGAAACAGACAACACAGATGACTAAATCAAAGAGTATAATTGAAAGGACTGATCTAAATGACACGCATTACTTATGAAAGGCTCAGCTGAGTACTGAACACAGAAAGGTATACTTTGATGTGTTTTGATACGGATCAAATGACGTGTTACGAAAATAATTACTTCATAACTCTTCATGGATTCAGTATCCAGGTGTTTTTAAATACTTAGCTAGTTAATTAGTTCACCATTGTGAAAGGCATCCGTAGCCTGTTATGAATAATGCACCAGCTCTGTTGCTGTGAGATGCGGTAAATTTGATATCATTTGATTTAACGAATAGAAAATTGTTTGAGTGATTCGGTGCTGTTACAGAGACATGAATGACATCACTTCAGCTGGAAAAATGCCTAGTGGAAATACGAGGCATAGTCGAGTGTTTTCAGGTATTTTTTCGGTTGAAATGGCGTCATTCATATTTTAATCACACCACAGAGACACGAAAGCTATTTTCTATTTGTTTTATAAAATAACGAAAGTTTTTTCGAAATTTCGTGACGTCATCCATGTCTCTGTTCTCCGAGAGTTAACGAGGTTCGTCCAATCAGAGGGTGTGTAGGAGTGCAAGTGTATTTTATTTTATAAAAACGAAATGCAATCCAAGCAGAATCATCTTGAAAACCGAAATAATAATGAAATATATACTGTATGATTATATCATTTGACAACTTTTAGGTACAGCCTAAATGTCACTGATTCATATTCCAGTTGATTCTGACTCGTACGTTGAGTTTTCAAGATGTTCTTGATCGGATTGTGCTTTATTTTGTACTTTTTCATTTTAGATTTGTCAGCAGACTCTATTTTTTTAATTGAAAGTAAAGCTGCTCAGTTCGACTGTTTTATAATGAGAATACGCGCAGTGAAAACAGCTGCGATTGTCACGTCTTAGAATCTATTCCGGTTCAGCTGTTTAAGTAATAGTACTTTGTTTCAGTATTCTATTCTACTTAGTTCCCCCAAACTATTTGCACATAAACGTGTTTTGGAAAATGTACGCGAATGCGCCTGTAAGAGATCAAAATCTGTGAAGTGGATTTATATATGAAGAATATGAACATATTAAATATACGTATATAGTTAGAACATTCCATATTGCCAATTAGAAATTGCACTGTTACAGTCTTCGTAGTTTAAAAGTGGTTTTGAAAAGTTCGTGTTAAAAGAACTGTCAAAATGACGAAGGAACGTCTACAATTTTTCAATTCGTCGCATCGTCTTTTTTTTTTCCTGACACGTAATTATAAAGCAAAGAACTGAGTTTTTTCTTTTTCAAGATGTCTAAATGCTGAAGCCATTTGTCGTGAACATTGAAAAGCCCATGACCTTGCTACAAACAAAAAATCATATTTCATGGACATGATATACGTTAGACAAGAACATCGATATGCTAATATTTTAAAGTGAACTTGTTCGGTTTCGTAAACTAAACTAACGTATTAAATTTCAAGTAATTTCGTGGAATAACCTCAAAGTTAGTTTACTTTTCGATTAGTCAAAATGCTTTGCCAACAAGATGACGTAAGAAGTCGTCTAATTTACATATCCAACAGCTTTGGATATATCAAGAAAAAGGTGAGAAATGGGAAATCTGTCGGCGCAGAAAAACCGCCGACCTTTTAAGATTAGAGTTGGGATTAGGGTTAGATGGGTCGGCACTAGAACAGAACCACTGAGACCAGGTAACCGTGTGGAGACTGGGGCTGGAGAGTTAAGTATTTTATTTACTTGATCACTTTTTGGTAAAAAATCGTTGGGGTTTAGGTTACAATGTCACCAAGGAAAACATGTCAAAGGTTAGAATTACGGTTAGGATTAGGGTCGGAATTAGGGTTAGGATTAGAACCTTAATCCTAACCATAGTATGCAGGATAATACTGAATCATAGAATCATTGACATTTCTGTAATATCCTAAATTTTCGGTGGAAGAATATCAGGTAAATACTTAATTTTCCAGTCTCAGTCTCCATATGATTACCTGGTCTCAGTGGTTCCATTCTAGTGCCGACCATTAGGGTGAGGCCAGCACAATCTCAAATCTTAAAAAGATGAATATCATCAATTGACAAAACATGGCAAATAGATGTATATAATCTGTTCAAGGGAATAGAAGGCTCTCACATGTCATAGGTACTTGCTCAGGTAATATAGTTGCAGAAGTGGTTGCCAGGCAGTATTTTTAAAACTGGGTGAGACATAGGTTCACTGTCACTGGGGGCTGAGTTACTTGTTAGGTTACCTAACCCTAACCCCTAATTATTACCCTAACTGTAGTCCTAATCTTATAGTATTCTGAGTTTCCCTTGGATAGATATTTGTTTTAACCCATTGAGAGGCAAGGGCACAATCTACTTTTACTCTGGCTAACGCCAGACAATTTTACTCGTTATGGGGATGAGCCCTGCTCCTCAACAAGTTTAACCACACTTTGTCAGTTGATGCTATTCATCTTTTCAGGGTTAGACTGAGTTGATTAGGCTTAGGGTTAGGAGGACTGAGCATTTGAGCCATCTGCTAAAGCTTAATATTTACTTCATAAGCACTTTAAAAATTGTACATGAGTTTCTCAAATTATTATCACTCTTGCAACAAAGCAAACGTGATTAAGGATGTTCATTCAAACAACGAGCAATTTGATTGGGTCACTTTAGAAGTAATCATGCAGATTAAGATTGTGTGTGTTCACAGACCTTCTTTTGACATTCATTGTGACTTGCAAGCTCACTTTTAAAAGCAAAACAAACCCGAAACTCTATTTGTTCCTCTTGCACTCTTAAATTTGCCTGACAGTAAAAAATAGCCTCACCTTTCATCTTACATTCATGTTTAATAAAGATTTTAAGAAAGATTATCTTTTTTTTATTGTAATTTAAAAATGGTTCTGTTTTTGGGGAAATGTTATATGAAATAATGGAGGCACATAACCCGTAGGCTTACATCCAGATGCCTTTTTTGGAGGGAGGGGATGTTTTATACAAATTTTGAAGGGCTCATGCACTTATATCCAGAGAAATATGGTAGAATAGAAGGCCGTTTCCTTTGGAATAACTGGTATTGAGTTTTTAAGACTAACACTGATATTAATTTTTGTAGTTAGCCTTTCAACAAATTCACTATACATTAGTAGTTGAATTGTTTGGAAGGAATTCCAGGGTCCGAATAAGTGCTTCGTGAATCGCAATTTGCGAAGCAATTTTGAAAATTGCGAAAATCTGCGAAGCGATTTTTCTGAAAACTGCGAAGCTTATTTAGCGATGTTAGTTTTTGACTCAAGCAAATATTCTAATGGCGCTAACAATAACACGACGACCACGCTGCTTAGCTGATGCCGTGATCGTCGCTATGATAATTTTTAAAGCAATATGTTGCCACAACAAATCTTGTTGATTATCATTCACAAATTGCATGTCACTCGCAATGATTTTTTGAAGGACATACGTTGCGTTAAGCTTCGTAGATATAAGACAGAATCAAATAAACACCTAATTTGAGCTGCAACGCTAACGTATTTCTTTAACAACAACACAGAGTAACATCCATCACGCAACTAATCTAGCGACGATGCGACTCGTCGTCCAATAAATTACAAATTGTTTTTGATCATCTATCGCACTTTGTTTCTATTGCTGCTAGTAGTCACTAACACGCAGCCATTACGAAAAAACTTTCTCACTACGAGTTATCTCGCAAGTTCTGCTTCCGTTTTGATACATCAAAAGCTCAGTAGAAAGTCTCACCTAAATACTGCTTGGTGATATCTCACCTTTCTGTTTCGAGGTTTTACCATGGAAAGCCAGTCAAAAAAAAACTTTATCGCAAAATATGAATTGCATTAGGCTTGGTCTAAAAGATTGCGATCTAGCTTGTGGCAGTAGTTCTCAACGTGGCTAAACGAAAAACTGTACAAAAGTGGGGATGGGATTTGGTGTAAACTTGATAAAACGCAAAATAGCGAAACTCCATTTTAGATGTACGCAGACTGTGCAAGTAGTTCACTTAACGGACAGATAAAGAAGACAAGACGTTCAGGAGAATCTGTGAACGTTTCTCTTTATCCTAAAAATTTTATTCTTGGAAGGGGGCATAGGGCGTGTGTGTGCTAAACAATACTTTTTGAAAAAAAACTTGCGAAGTTGTTTTGGACCGCTAATTCGAACCCTGAAATTCATGCAAGTGTGTTAAACTAGACTAGTTCAACCACTTTAATCTTCCATATTTCTTATCCTCTTGGAATGTCACACTGACTTTACCTGTGACTGGGGCAGCAGCACCAAATTTAAGTTGGGGGGGTAAGCATCCCCCTTTGCCCCCCCGTGCTGCTGCCCCTGCGTGAGTAGTATTTTGGCATTAAGAAGAGAACAGGCTTGGACTGGCCATTGTGCCATCATACTGTAGAACAATAGTCAGTCATTGTTCTGTAGTGTGATGGTACAATGGCCAGTTTAAGCCTGGATGAGAATATTTCATACATGGAATTGAGACATTTTTAGGTGAAAAATTTATGATTCATCTGCAAAATGCTAAACTTTAAAATTCCATGCAAAGTAAATCCTTGGTGCATATAATCTTGGGATAGTCCATGATGATAAGAAAAACAAGATCTAGAAAGTGTCTTTAGCTACCAAGGCTTTGATGCAAAACCCTTCCAAAATGTTTCGAGATGTCTTAACTGTGATCTTTTCCAAAAAAGGATGCCAAGAAAGGTTTGAATTTGTGCTCACATTCCAAAACAAGAAAATCACAAAGCCCCCTAAAGAAAATATATTCAAACAAACCAATTTCAATAATTTATCTAGTAAAAGCACATCAAATGCTTGTTCTATGACTATGGAATTTTAAGCTTCATCAGTCATTTAACCCATTCATTGCATGTGACTTCCCTTGCTCAGTAAATTCTTCTGGCAATTTACCATAAGTGGCCAGAATAAACAGCTGAAGTGGTGCTTTGGTTGTGACAGGGTTAATCAACATAAGGTATGACCTCCTCTGTTAAACTCTGAATGGCTGCTTTCATAGCAAATGTATAACATATCAGGCTAAATCATCTCATTGTACTTTATGTGTTACTGTAAGTGGTGACATGCTGTCATAATAACTGGTTCCATTCAACATGTAACTCAGTGAGTCTTGTCTTAAAGTTCTACCAAAAGCCTGTGAATGCCATACAAGTATCCTGTGTCAGCCACACCTTAAGAATGAAACAATATTGGAAATAACCAATAACCACACCAAGTAAGACGTCAGATACATGATGCCTACCCAGAACCACGCGTGATAATGCAACCAAACTTGCCCAGATAAAACCCAGGATGACATAAAAAGTATTTGTCCAATATAAAGAAAAGAGTAAAGCCACCATTGCTGCTCTAGTGCTGTGTCCTGAGGGGAATGAGTACCTATCAAATGATACAGTAGCAAACATATCATCCATGTTGTAAAGAGGTCTTTGTCGACGTACAATCACTTTTAGTAATCCGACAACAATGAGGTCGAACAGCAAACCCAGCAATAAATTGCAAAAGAACTGTCTGGTTCTCATATCACGTTTGATATATATCATAAACAGAGTACCACCAATCCAAGGAATGCCATGGCCAGAATATTCCAAGAGCAGTGAAACTGTGCGTGCAATTTTTACTCCACTTTCCGATTCTTTCTTCTTTTCACCAACATTCTTAACTGACAATTCTCTGGAGAGTAATCGATCGTAATATAGTAAGGCCTCCATGACGTTCGTTGACTTCAGATTGTTTTGTTACATTTGTATTCCTTTACCAAAAACATTCAAGAAAGTCTAACAAGGTGTTTTAAGGTATCACTTCTGCTTACTCTTACCTAAGGAATAGTGCATCAAGTTAATAAAATTTCTGGCTCAGGTGATACATTTTAGTGGTGTCATTGACCACTGTATATCAGTTTCAATTAGATTGCATCATTGTACGAATACTTCCGAACATTCTCTGTCTAGAAATTAAGCCACAAAACCTTACATATCATTTTTATATCTATAAATACAACTGAAGAACTTCAGGACGATTGGTTTTTCGTTTTCAATTTTCATGGCCAATGGTTATGTAGTTATTTTGGTGTTCAGTCTCAATCTGTGTTTTTTCTTCCCTTCTAAGGAGACATCCGAAAGCCTCCCGAAACCTTCGATAAATGCGATATGCTGGAATGTTGACTCGTACCCAGTGTACCTATCCTCATTTTTGGTTTTACCGGTGATTCCATTGATGCTGTGCAAAGTGCAGTATAAGTTGTGTATAAAATATTTATTGTAATAGTGAATGTAAATGCTTTTGAAACGTCAAGGAACCCTTTATGGACTGGGAGAGGATATATGACTTTTAAATTTTTATTTGTCGGTCATGTTTATTGGAAATCTGAAAAAGTTAAAGTAGTTCAAGAGGATTAAAGGACCACCATTCCTTATTTGTTCACTTCATTGCTGTCAGTCTGTCGCAAGAGAAGATGCCACCAAAACGGTACAAGAACGATTTTTCGGCAAGACCAGGGCGATCGGAACGGGTAAGGCCAGTGAGTCAATCGCAGGAGAAACAAAATGTTTATAAGAATTCTTGAGGGCTGTACACTTTATTGCTAGTACTTGTAAAAAGAACGGAAGTCATTTAAGACTGTGAATAGTGTGGCAAGGTGAAAACCAACCAAGACTTAAGGGATTACACATGCATAAAAATTTTCCATGAAATCGAATCCTCAGTACTGTCAGCCGTACATGTAGATAGTAATCTAACAATCGCAACAGTTTCCCTTCACGTACTGAGGGAAGGTCTTGGAGAAAATGGGGCAATGGTGTGTATAAGTATACTTTGCAAAGAAGAATAACCAGGAGTAATCCGGTGCGTGAAGAAACATAACTAATAACAATAATCATTTCTGCAGTATTGTATAATGAGGTCTTGAGGCTATGTTTCAAATCAATTTATAGTTAGAGCTAAATTTAGGACAGCTTCTGGGCAATGATTCACAGCCCATCGAATTACAATGATTTTCACCACCCAGTTCCGTTCTTTCTCCTTTCCTTACTTTCTTGTGGAAAATTTTAGTATCTAGCAATGCTGTTGTCAAGTTCACCTTATCAAAGTCCAGGTCTAAGTCTTTCAAGGGCAAGTCTAAGACTGCCACCCAGATCTAAGGTCACTTCTCACATGTCAAAGTTGTAGGTAGGACTGGGGCATTTGGTAGGGCTGGGGACGGTAGGCTGTCAAGCCATGAAAATGGGTATTTATATGGTTTTGCCAAAAATTCAGCATAATTACATTCTTGACTCTGTTAGTGATGTTTGTCGCTACAAATTGGATGAAATTAGCGAAACATAATATGGAGATCAAATTTTGTCAGAGTCATGGCAGACCTGGATTATGTCCTTGAGTTTGGACAAGTATGAGTCCATGTCTTAGTCTCATCCAGATAAGTTCTAGTCCTGCCTAGACAATTATTAAGGTCCAATTTATTGATCAGCTCAAGCCTATAGACTCAAGTTCTCAACTCAAGTACTGGAAGACAAGTATCTTGTCATAAGCCAGTAGGAAAACTGGCAAGGCAAATGCTAAACTATATCTACAGGTACCAAGTGTTCCTTGTGAAATAGTTGAATTTGTTACATATTTCAAGTATGTGGTATATTGTATTTTTTAATGCTAATATCAACATAATGTAAGTACAGTAAGCTTTCAAACTTTAGAAAGCCATTATTATTCTTGTATTTTAACACTTTTAGACAATAATGAATATAGACATCTATTCAAAACTGTTTCATTTGGTCATTGCTTTCATAAAAAGATGGGAAATGACATATTTTATCCAAAAAATCAGAAGGTATACAGTATCTACTGCAGTGTTAAACAAATTGTTATGTTTATGCTTTGCAATTACATGCAAGTCTTGATTCTATTTCCTATTACATCAGGTGCTTCAGCATACTGCACATTGGATGTTTCAATGACCATTTACATGTAGAGCCTACCTATGCTAACACCTATTTTTAGTCATATTTTCTTGGACCACATCTTAATTTGCAACCCTGTTTTCTGGAAAATCTTCCCATTTGCTTATTCCTATGTTCATTTGCAGACTGAATTAAAAAGGATCATAAAGCATACAATATGAATTACTTTATTTCCTTCTTTATTTTGAAAACTGACCATTTGGAATATGGGTAGGGATAATAGGCAAGTATCAAATGCAAGCCAGAAGCCCACATTGTGCAAGATTGAAGCCTGTCACAGTTGCATATTCATCCATCTTGGGTTGTGGTGACACTGCTTTAGAATAAGTTTGGTTTCCATTTTTTGAGAAACAGGGTTTGAATTTTTTGCCTGCTTTTGCACATTGTTCTCTGTATGTAACACTATACTATATATCTTGTCTTTAATTCTAGTTTGAAGAGAAAAAATTACTTAATAAGTTCATATCATGTTTCCTCAAAATCCTTCCAACAACTTGCACTGTACCTTTGTGTACCACATTTGTCCCCCCCAAAACAACTCAGTGGATAGTTCAGACTGGCTCAGTTACCATGCATATTTTTAATTTACTTAAATAGATGTGGCCAGAACCTGCTGAATAAACATGAATGCATGGCCTTTTAACTAATGTGCAACATTACATGTGCTGTATTGAAGTGTATTCAGAGTAACCATCATGCTAAGTCAGATATGGAAGCCATTTATGGACTTATTCTACAATAGAATTTACTATGCAGCTGAGCCAGATAATATTATCGTTCTAGTAAAGCATTCTGGGTTCACACTGGAAGTGATAACCTAACTGTTTTAAATTTTCTTGTGGCAGGCTGTTCTTCTGGATTCTGATGGTGATGAAGATGAAGATGAAATGTAAGTTGGTACAGTATTGGCCCTGAATATTAAGAGACAAGACTCTGTGTGAGGAGGAATCCCAGGCAATGAAGGGTAGCTACAAGGGGTTGTTTGATGACATAGTTTAAGCTGCTGCCAGTATGAGTAGTTTCAATGGTCATCAAGATATAAGGAATAGCCAGGTGTTTGTGTACAGTATATATGTGGGAGGAGGGGCTAGATTGAATTTTGCTTGGAGCTGAGAAATGCCTGGTGCTAATATTTACTTGATATGTCCTTTTGCAAAGTTGGTATAGAGAATGCTGCATAAATGTACATTTACATGTAGTGTAAGGGTGGTTCACAAATAAACACTACAGGTAAGCTTGAGTCAAGTGAAAGGCTTGGGAAACCTTTCATTTTAGTCCACTGAAATTGCTTGAAGTGCTTCTGAACTTGAGAAGCATGAAAATCACCAAATTTTACTGACTAAAAAGACAGCTTTTAATGAAAGAATAAAGAGTTGTTCTGACCTTATGCTCAGATAATCTTATCATACATTGAAATAGATGTCAGATAATTGTATCACACATTCAAATACAATTGTTTAATGTCATGCACCAGTAACCCAACCCATTCAAAAGATGTCTTTTTGATGATGTGAATGCTGTGTGAGCTTTTCCACACAATGGTGAATGGTTGAAAGAATACAGGCAGACACAATAAGTGGAATTCCTGCCACAACATTGGCTATTATAAGTTTTCTCATTTATTTGTTTGTCATGTTGCTGTAATGATGATTCTGAATAGGAACTGATTTGCCGCTTATCACGTTGAAAGACATTAAGTATAGTAAATGTAAGAATTTTTTGTGCATCTCAAATACTGTTTCAATATGACTCAATAGCTCAACTGGAACAGCAGAGGTCCAACAAACTGAAGGTACAAGTTCAGTCTGAAATGATGAGCCAGAAATACATAAATGGACTGAAATTCTACAGTATCTTAGCAATAGAAATTCAGCATTTTTGAGATTGAAAATAGAATTCTTATCAACCATAGGTGGTAACTGTCATTTTGGTGTTGTTGTTTGTTTGTTTGTTTATTTTGTTAAATCTTTTTTCACTTTATTATTATTTTTTGTCAGCTTCCCTAGATCGCATTCAAATACAAATAGGAATTCAAAACCAGACAGTAGTTTGTCAAAAGTAAAGGAAGATATACTGGGTGTCACAAAGGCAATGCAAAATAATATCTCCAAAGTTTTGGATCGAGGCTCTAAGCTAGAGGACTTACAAGATAAAACAGGTGAGTGCATTCTCTATTGTTTACAAAATGGCACAGAGCAGGTAATAGCCCATTTTCAAAATACTTTTTCTGTCTATTGTTAACAAGGCTTTGTTACAGACCATTTGAAAGAAAATGTTTTTATTCAAATGCAACTAAAGCTGATTTTTGTGTGAAAACTGTGGCATTAGGTATCGTTTTAAGACGGAAGGAAAAGATGTTTCGAAAGACATCCATAACATTCTGAAGCTGAGGATTAATCCACAAAAGGAAATTAATACATTTTCACAGTGTTGAGAAATTGGTGAGGGGGGGGGTGGTACAAAATTAAGGAAAGTTTGAACATTTGTATCGTAAATTCGTAAAAGCTCTTCCTCATATTTCTGCAGACAGCACGAAGAAGCCCAGTTAAAAACCCAAAGAGAAAGACAAGATGGAAAATCTCAAATAACTAGTTCTGATATGTTATTTACGAATACGGCTTTAATTTTGTGTGAAAGTCTCAGCTTTTTGCGGCTGCTAATTTTAGACATAATCTGAAATTTATTACATTACCTTGCAAAAGGTACTGTGTCTCCCGTACGCTAAGGCTCGCACGCAAAAGACAGTTCTCAAATACCTATCTTACTTCGGGTTTGTTTTTTTTGGGTTTTTTGTTGTTGTTTTTTTTTTTTATCGTAAAGTTTTTATTTTTCCTATCCATTGTTCAGCAAAACGTTATACGACATCGAAAATTAGTCAATCCAGAAAGAAATCTGATTGCAATACAAACATGTCACTTTTGCGAATACTACATTAGAATTAGTCAGCAAAAAATTTAGCTAACATTTGTTGTAAGTTCGTTTTGACAAAATTTAGATTTTCGTTATGACGCAAATATATATATATATATATATATATATATATATATATATATTTTCACATAATGTATTCTCAAGTACGTTTTGGATGTCATTTTTGCTGTCAATATTAAAGAATCTGTCAGAATGTTGTACACTAATATTTTTTATATTTATCTGTTACTTCACAATGATTTTTTTTATATGTGGTATATTCGTGAGAGAGATTTAGAGGTTTCAGGATTGTTCTACATGTCCCTTGAACAAATATCAAGCGATCCGAAACTGAAAAATTAATGTCGTTAGTCGCCTCTACAAAGCGTCTAAGACAAATTGATATTTTTGCATATTAATACGTAGTATTCTTCTTTAGAGGACCTGGATTTAAGTGCTTTTAAGTTTGTTCACGGCTCAAGAAAATTACAAAGGAAGATGTGGTGGCAAAACTTCAAGGTAAGTTCATTGTTGGTTAGAATTGTTGTTGGAAGGAAGGTTGGTTAAATGACACGATTGTTATTCGCGATGTTATTGTTCAATTACGTGTTGCAAAAACTTGTTTAATGGTGTTTTCGACTTTGGGCAGTGGCAATCATGTTATAACCTTTCCCGGAAATCGTCCAAGTGTGATGCAAATTAATTTTTATGTAGTTCATTAAGTTTAATACCAAATAAATTGGTGAAGGCAGTAACATTTTTGAAACGAAAACTTCACAATTAACCCACACTGCCGAAGTCAACTGAAAAAGTTGACTCGAGCAGGATTTGAACTCATCTTTTTCAGTTGACTTCGGCAGTGTAGATTAATTGTGAAGTTTTCGTTTCATAATACCCTGAGGATGATTCTGAAATAGTAACGTTTTTCTTCTCGAAATTTGTTGACTTTCGTATCGATCATGGAGTTCTGAGCTTCTTCCAGGGACAGGGCAATGTTTTCAGAAGTACGTGAGCGTTGGCAGAATTTCCCCGAAGGTGCGGAGGGTTATAGAACCAGTTGAACTTACTTGCCATGATGAATGACCAACCGAAGTTTCAAACGTCTCGCCACGGTCGGCATGGTGGAAGTAAATTGACTGAAATGAGACAATGCTGCTGTACGCTCAACATTACCAAATGAAGGCGGATGAAATATTTGACAAACAGTCGAGGAACACAGCTTTACATTTAAGTCGGATGTACTTTTAACCGCGGGAATAGACAGACTGGCAGTACAGACTGAAGTTTACTGTGAAATTAAATTCCTACAGATTCAACCCTAAACTGAAGTCCAATTATCTTGACCGTAGTTCCTTAGACATGTCATGTCCAGTTACTATGATTTTGTGCAACGTTTAGTAGTTGTGTATAAGTATTGTCATGTTTCCAACAAGTTTGTCGTGTAGTGAACTTGTTTCTTGTTTTTTTTTTGTTGGATTTTTTTTTTTTTGCAAGCTATGTATTCCGTTGTTGGCCAATGAAACATTACATTACCACGGTGGTGTTTCTTTGTACCTCGATTTTAGGGTATCACTTTATTTTTCAGTACGTTTTTGGTGTGCTCACGGCCTATTTTTGCTTCTTCCACAGCTTAAGCTGATATTTGGTTTAATCATTTTGGCGTTGCTTCTTATATTAATTGGTAAGTTATGAAATCTCAAGTGGTTAACTAAATAGTGTCTTCACACCAGTCTTAAGTAAATGTTTGTAAAACGAGACGTCTGACTGGTATGCGCACGATCGCCGAAACAAAATCATTTTAATTGGTGCCATTTTGTTTTTCCTTCTCATCCATGATGAGTTTTGGCACAGGGAATCTGTGTTTTACTTGAGAATAATGTTCATATTAAGCTTTGCCGATTCTTTTAAGCAAGATTTTACTGCGGCTTGAAAGTCAACCGAAAAGTATTTCTAAGCATAATTTATTTTTAGTTGGGCTCCGATGTAGATACAATCCAAAGTTAGTGCAAATCTTGTACGGACGAAGAAAGTTTTTGGGAAAACAAGCAATTCCGTTCAGCCAGTTCATTTGTCTTGAATCTTACACAACATAACTCGAAAACTCTTAAGTCTTTTGATAACTTTCGTAACTTAATAAGCATATCCTGTCGTAAAGATACTTTAGATCCCACATTTAATTTGTCGGCCGTATTGCACTGTAACACATGGGAACAAGCCAGCTCGCCTCAAGAGGTACCGTCCGTGTTTCAGGTCTGACAGTTGTGAAGTTAGTCCTACAAGGTCCAACAACTGTGAAGTTAGCCTTGCAGTTACTTGTAATTATCCAGTGAAAGTGAAATTATTTCAGTGTAAAAGTTTACTCGCCCAGGGTAGTGTCGGGCCTGAGGTGCCCTTTGTCGACTGCAGTCAACTTTCTTCGGTACAGACTGGACCCTGGTTATCACACCAAGCTGGATCAGTACTGGGAACGAGATATAACCACGTTAATTGGCGATCGCATTTAGGTCTTTTAAACGTAGCAACTTAAATGTACCGACATTTAAAATGCGTTTCTTTTATTTTATTTAAAACGTGTTTTAATCCTCTCCTTTACTCTTGACGAGTAGAATCGTCTGGCGTTAGCCTGAGTAAAATTTAATTTGGGTACGGAGCAAAAAGGGTCGATTAAGATCATTTTTGCCAAGTCTTTTTGATGTTATTTATTTTGATTACTCTGTTAAATATTTTTGCCTCAGTGTATAAAAGTTTATATATGGCCTGCTAAGGATATGGAGAGCCGTGTGGTAGTCCCGTGAAAATTCTGAAACCAAGGACTTGTGATTTATTGCAATCCCTGCAAAAAGAACGGCCACCCAGGGTGGAGTGTTCGTTTTCCCTTTTTTCTCCTGTTGAAAGAAAGTATTACTGATGGCAGGTTTCTCCTCTTGCGAAAGTAAAAAGATTCAGATAAACCGAGGCTTCAGAGAGGACAATTTGACCACAGGGAATGCAGAAATGTGCGAACAAATATCTTCTCAATTCATTTCGAATATCAAGCAGTGTTGCACAGAACGATTTTCAACAGTGATTCGTAAGGTAAACAGAGTTGCACAGAAGTTGTACACGAGCAAATTAAGGCCTTGGGCGACGATAGAAACGTTGTTGTGCAAACAATTGAGATTTTCGATGTTTCCTCGAATGTTTCTCCGTTTGCCCAAACGTGGAGACATTTTTAAGGAAGAAAAATGAGCTTTCCGAGAAGCACAAAATCTTTCTCGTTGAATGTAGAAATAATTTTTGCTTCTTTGCGTCGACATCTGCTTTAAGGCCAGTTTACATGTGCAATTTTGCACGTTGCGATTTTCATCCTGGTGTATATCATGACAGTTTATGTAGCAAGACATCCGCTTATGATTGGCTCCAGTTCGTCCTCGACGCTCTCGTCAGTTAAACCCACACTCCAAGATGTCAATCGCAAGACGCAAAATCACACGTGTAAACAGCCTTTTAGAAACACTGTTTGTTTGTTTGCCCAGCCGAGAAACAATGCTGCCTGTTGCCCAGGGCTTCGCCGTATACAGAGCGCTGTGTACACTAATTTACACTTCTCGTAAGTGTGTCTCATAAAACGTGTCCTAGTTTGGCCAAGTTTAGGGAACATTGCAGGGAAATCATGTTTACGCAACAGCGTCTTTGCATTTGTCGAGGGTCTAATTTGGGTGGCGAATCGTCTTAAAAATTGTTTTGTGTAACATCGCCGCATTAATGCTTTGCGAAAAGTACAGATTTCCTATATTTTTTTCTTTCTCCTACATCTCAATTCTCTTTTCTCGTGCTCTACGTGACATTTTAAGGTCGTGGCTTGGAAATTTTTGGTGCTGGCAAATTTATGATTCAAGCGAAATGGGACGGAGTTTTTATTCATGTTTGTTCTGTTCAGAATAGTAAATATTTGTTTTACAAATTAAACGAAGTTTGAAATAGGAAGATTTTTGTGGTTTTTATATTCAGTATAATTCAATATTTACTGAATTCAATTTTGCACACTTTAATACAATATTTACTAAATGTTGTATCAGTAGACAAGACGTTTATTTATAATGAGTGTCGATTTGTAGTACCGGTTACATCCGACTGGTTGGTTGTAACCCTAAAAACGTTGTCACTCCAGAACTTATATAATTACTGAAGCACTTTATTATTTTTCATTTTCAGTTTCCTTGGTTATTAAAAGAAAGAAAAGCTAATGGATGTTTCAGGAATTGAATTACAAGTAATGAAATGTCAGTGCCCTCGTTCCCTAGTTCTAAGGCCTTGCTTAGACAAAGTGTTCGGGCAGCGTTGCTTATGTATAGGAACTAATGGCCGGGCAACTTTTTTCCTAGTGCCCGAATCGCAGTGCCCGGACTCGGGCACTGGATGAAAGGTAGTAGCTGATGAACGTACAAATCTGCCCACAATTTCTCCGGTGCTCACGCTGTTTACTGATGACTCGTTGAAGATTTGAAGCCATTGGTGGCGGGCGTCAAATGTTGTAACGAAAAGCACTCCATGCTGAGGTGCAGTTATTCATAGCACTATCACGAGCCCGTTTAACGACTTTTCTAGCTGTCGTGTTCTGGCGCCACACTCGGAAGATTAGTCTGAACAGGGCCTAAGGTGGTAAAGCACAGTGCATTGAGCGCTATTCGTGACAATTTTGATGAATTCATCTATATGATACAGTATTTCAGGCATTGGTTCCTGGGTCATATGTTAGTTTATTAAATGTTAATAAGTATATACTTAGTATTGATTAACTATACGTGGCGTATTCGTGACAACTTTGATGGACTCATCTACTGTACAATGTATTTGCTGTTTCTGGCATCGGTCCTTATAGGTCGTATGTCAGTATTTTTATGTGTTAGTTGGTAGTACTAAGGAAATACAGTAGAACCTCGCTAACTCCAACTCCCCGCTTACTCGAACCAAATTCAATTTCCCCTGGATTTGAGTACATTTTCCCTGTCATTTATTGTAAGTAATGCCCGCTGAGAACAATAGAAACCGAGGTGATCATGGTATTACTACCATATAACTCGAACCTGGTTAATTCGAACTCCCTACCATCTCGAACTAATTTTATATTCCCTTGGTTTATTTATCCCGTTAACTCGAATTCTATTTTGGAAACGTCGGTCCATAAACCTCAAAGTGTCAGGACGTAGTTGCTTGACTAGTCGCAATCTTGAATCTGTACTGATAACATCGTGACAATGTATGGAAACCTAATTCAAACCCAGAAAAGACTATCTTTCCGGAGTGGCGCTGTTTAAAGGTCCACATAACGAATTGATTATCCTGGGTAAATATTGCGCACACAATTATAATTTGATGAAATGATTCTTAGATTGTCACACAAATTAGTCTTGAGTAGCCCGTAGCAACTGTTCTAGTTTATCCAGTTCATTTTTGTAGGGCTTTCAGGAATTTGTACAGCCGTATGCACACGACCCAAACATACACTGAACCTGCACATATATTCTGGTATAGTCATTTCATCACAAACAGTTATTCAACTCAATAGTGGCAGACATTAAAATGTAGTAATATTTCTATGCATGGTAAAAAATTAGAATATTCTGAACTGACTGGACCAAAATGACTGGCAATTGTAGATGCATCATAAAACCACAATACCTTATTAATTATTAACAGGATACTTGAAATCCAACGCCAACCCCGCTAACTCGAACTATTTTTCATTACCCTTGGCAGTTGGAGTTAGCGGGGTTCTACTGTAGTACAGTACTAAGGAAATATCAACCACACGTGCAGTATTCGTCATAATTTTGACGACTCATATTTGCTGATCTGGCATAGATTCCTATGTCTTATGTTAGCTTTTTATAGGTTGGTAAATAGAGTACTTGACGAAGACCAACCATATGTGGTGGGTTTTACTAAACACGAGTTTCGTTTCCATCATACATGGTACACGGTGTCATTTTAGTCGCATTATTATTAATGTAAGACTCTATGTTGATTATTTTTTTCCGTTATGCGAAGCTGTTTTTTCACTTTGACGTTTCTGATGCATTCATTTGTTAATTTTTAAATCAAACATAATCACAAAATCGTATTGTATTGGTGAAGTATCGGAAGAATTTTTGTCGGAATGAAAAAATTGTTTGAAGAGAACTGAATTGGAATTGTTAATATTATTAAAAGATGAAGTATGTCGGAAGAAGGAGGGTATGCTATTAAAATGGCAGCGAAGAATGGCGTCTTTGGAACTGGAAGAGGATCGACGTGTGGTGGAGGTTGTTAAAGAACGGTTGGACAGAAGTGCTGAAGAATTGAGGGCGGAGTTGACGGAACGAAGACGAAGAAAGATGTGTGGCTTCTTGGGTGGTGAAAGAGAACGACGACCGAGACTATCGAGGAAAGCGATTTTGGACTTGGGTGGTTTATTGGAGCAAGTTAATTCTTCTAATGAGGCTTTGATGTCGCAACAAGGACAGGTGGATGAAAGAAATGGGTACGGAGAGGAAGGGCAAGAATTCTTGAATTCAAATGAGGATACATCGTTGGAGAGAAATAGAGAAGTTGAAGGTATAAGACGTGAAACAGGTTTTATGACGGACAATGTGGTGAACTTATCGAAGCGTATCCTCACAGATGATGAAATTAGGCTATTATCGCGTGGATTAAAGTTTTGTCCTACGCCTAGAGAGATCAATAATTTTAAATTGGATGAGGATTTTGCAGATTTCTCGAGAAGAATGAAATGTAAAGCTTTTTTTGAAATGGAAAAGGAAGGTTTAGGATATGCAATTACGAGAGATAGTTTAGATAGGTTTAAAGAAACTTCTAAGTGGGTACCTACAAAAGTAGACCCAGCATTAGAATTATTTTTAAGGAATTTGGAAGAGCACGTGTTTTCGATCAGTGCTAATGGAAGGTGTTATAGCAATTTGAGTAGGGGTGAATTGCTTGCACTTAAGGAGTTGAAAAATTGTCAAGATATAGTTATTAAAGCGGCGGATAAAGGTTCGGCTGTAGTAGTTTGGGATAGGGAAGATTATTTGAAAGAAGCACAAAGTCAGTTAGGTGATAGGGATATTTATGAAATAATAGATATTGATCCTGTTAAAGAAGTTGCGGTTAGCATTGATCGAAGACTCGCGTCTCTGCAGATAGAAGGAAAGATTTCGGAACTGAATAGGAAACATCTTCTCGGGAAACACCATAAATATAAGTTAGGCCGTTTTTATCTTTTGGCCAAGATTCATAAAAGATTAGTTAATGTACCAGGTAGGCCGGTTATTTCCAACTGTAGTACGGTTACGAAAAAGGTTTCGGAGTTTGTTGATTTTCATCTACAACCAATGGTGGTGGATTTACCTCATGTTATAAAAGATACGAATGATTTTTTGTGGAGATTAAGAGATTTAAGTGATATTCCCGAGGGGGCAATTCTCTGTACTATGGATGTTGTTGGTTTGTACCCTCATATACCTCATGAGGAAGAATTGGAGAGTATGAATAAAGTTATGGACGAATTTTTTATGAAAGGTGGCAGTTTGCAATCAAAGCTAGATAAACAAGGTTTAGTTAGATTGGTTAATGATATTTTGCAAAATAATTATTTTAAGTTTAATGGCAACATCTATAGACAGAGAATGAGCACGGCAATAGGAACAAGATTTGTACCAGCATTTGCGAACATTTTTATGTCAAGATTGCAAAGAAGGATGTTAAAGGAATCATTATTGAAACCGTAGGTTTGGTGGAGGTTTTTGGACGATGTGTTTTTGATCTGGCTGTACGGTGGAGATGCTTTAATTGAGTTTTTGAACTATGTTAACTCCGACCACGGACAGATCAAATACACATGGGAATATTCGGATAAGCAAATTACATATTTGGATGTGAAAGTTAAAATTGTGGATAATAAGATTATTACTGATGTTCACTCTAAGGAAACGGATACGCATCAATATCTTGACCATAGATCGTGTCACCCGAAGCATGTTAAGGTGGGTATTCCATATGGACAAGCTCTTAGGCTAAGACGAATTTGTGAATTGGATGATGTTTTTGAAACTAGGTTAGAGGAATTGCGGGGATATTTATTGAAGAGAAGGTTCAATGATAATCTTATTGATAAGCAATTTTAGAAGGTTAGAAGGGTTAATAGGTCTGAGGTACTTGATCAAGCTACAAAGGTAAGAAGAAATTTGAATGGTCGAGTCCCTTTAGTCTTGGATTTTCATCCAACACTATCGGGAATAGGTAAAAAGGTTCGTGAATTGCTTCCCATTTTGCATACTTCGGAAGAAATGAAGCGTATTTTTGGAGAAGCACCGTTGGTACGTTTTCGGAGGCCAGAAAATTTGAAGGATGAATTGGTTAGAGGTAAAATTGGCGGTAGAGTTATTCGGGGTAAAAGGATGAGAAAATGTTCTAAAGTTCGTTGTCAGATTTGTAAATATGTTGGAGAAGGAAGAAGTTTTAAGGATAGTTCTGGAAATCGGGAATATTATGTTAATTACGATTTTGATTGTGACTCCAAGGGAGTAGTTTACTTGATTGAATGTAAAAAGTGTATAAAACTGTATGTTTGAAGCACAACCACATCGTTTAGAAAGAGGTTTAATAATCTCAAGAGTTCGTTAGTAAGATATGGATAGGGTCAGAGGGGAATAGCTGGGGAGCATTTATACGCTCATTTTTTTCAGCAGGGTCATCAGGGATTAGAGGATATTAGAATAATGATTATTCATAAAACGGATGTAAGTAAGCCTGAAGAAAGGGAGAGGTTTTGGGTGTATAAATTGAATACGTTCATTCCAAGTGGACTCAATTTTAGGGATTTTACTTAATTATGAATTTTAATTAGTTGTTTAATTTATATTTAAGTGGACTACTGGCTTCTGTATTACGACCTTGAAAAAGGGGCTTGCCCCGAAACGTCGGAGAAGAAATAAAGATTTTTAAATGAGCTTTTTTATGGTTATTATATATATATATATATATATATATACTTGACTTTTTATAATATATATATATATATATATATATTAGATAAATAAGCATGGGTAATTTCCCGGTAAGCAGAGTGCTCAATGCAAAGCTGCAGAGCTTTATAGTAATTTATTTACCAAGAAGTTATTACCATGTGTATATTTCTAAAATTCGTTATTAATTCATGAGGAAAAGACAAAAGAAAATCATAAGCGTGTCGGGTCTATATATGTGATAAAGATACTTGTGCCTTTATACGCGAAGAAGAAGTTCAATTTTCTCGGCTTACGAAAGATAAATTTCCAAACCTTCACGAATTAGCGTATTTGGAGGTTCATTTTAGAAGACATTTAAAAAACTCGCAGTTAGTGCTTTATCGGGTCTAAAACACTCGGCTATCGCCTCGTGTTTTAAATCCCGATAAAGCACTACTGCTCGGATTTTAAATATTACTTATGAAATTCATTAAAAATTCATGAGAAAAAGACAAAAGAAAATCATAAGCGTGTCGGATCTATATATGTGATAAAGATACATGTACCTTCATACGTGAAGAAGTTCATTTTTTTCGACGTATGAAAGATAAATTTCCAAACTTTCTTCGCGAATTAGCGTATTAGGTGGTGAATTTCATAAGACATTCAAAAAACTGCACGTGCTTTATCGGGTCCAAAACACTCGGCCATCTCCTCGTGTTTTAATCCCGATAAAGCACTCCAGCTCGGTTTTTAAATATTAGGCCCGGGCCAAAGGTCGCTCTTCTCATGTGCTGAACCTAATACAGTTAGATTCGACATTAGATCGACAGTGGAGCGGCGTTAAGTCAGACGTCGAACGTAATATGTCGCTCCTAATCCAATTTAGTGTTTTTACATGAAGTATTTTCAAATAGTTTGACACAAACTGGTGCGAAAATTAGAACTTTTTAAGATGTTACCAGCTGTAAAAAGTGTTTTGCAAAAAAAAACTCGCTAATGAACGTAAAAAGCGAAGGAAGCTGCTGGATGTGAGTATTGCATTGGCATCGTCGCGAAGACGATTGGTACTAGAAGCATGTTTGAATCTCGCAGTGCTTTCACTGTTTCACACTCAAATAACTACCTAAAATTTCGGCAGCGTTCTTGTAGAAGGTTGATACGAAACAACGGTTGATGGGACTTGGTATGGAGCACATACTCTGATGAACGTTTCAAGAAAACTTTCCGAGTATCCAGATAGACGTTTAACTTCATTCTTTCTTGTATTCGCCACGAATTGGAACGTAAGACAGTTACTGAAGAACCCATTTCGCCTGAGTGCCGTCTGGCATTATGTCTCTATCGTCTTGGAAGAGGTGATTATTTTTAC
This sequence comes from Heliopora coerulea, assembly GCA_030142905.1. Lineage (NCBI taxonomy): Eukaryota > Metazoa > Cnidaria > Anthozoa > Scleralcyonacea > Helioporidae > Heliopora > Heliopora coerulea. The sequence continues at coordinate 691,419 of JASJOG010000132.1, read as the reverse complement.
ACTATATCAGAGGTGATTGGCCTCAGTCGATCAACAGTTTCTACAATTGTTGGGGATGTAACCGAAGCCATTTTAACTTGTATGTGGAAAAAATGTATTAGTGCCCATATGCCAGTCGGTGAACAAGATTTTAAGAACAAAATATTAGATATGGAGGAATTTTGGCAGTTCCCATTTACCTGGGCTGCAGTTGATGGCTGTCACATCCCTATTAAATTACCACCTGGGGGAGCTGAGTCGATGAAGAAGTACCACAATTTCAAGAACTTTTATTCAGTCGTTCTAGTGGCAATTGTGGACGCAAAATTCAGGTTCTTGTGGGCAAGTTGTGGTTTCCCGGGAAATTTGCATGACGCAGTAATTTTTCAATCAACATCAATCTGGTTTGACATTAAAGAAGGAAAGTTTTTCCCGGATTTCAGTCAATTTGAACAAGGTATTTTCGTGCCTCCCCTCTTACTTGCTGACCCAGCCTTTCCCATGGAGACGTGGCTTATGAAACCGTATTCAAATGCAGTTTTAATGAAGCAACAGAGGTATTTTAACTATAGATTGAGTCGCGCTAGAATGGTGGTTGAAGAGGCTTACGGCCAGCTGAAGGGCGATGGCGATTTCTGCTTAGAAAATCGGAAGGAAACTATTTTGAAGTAAAAATGGCAACCCTTGCCTGCATAGTTCTTCATAATGTCTGTTTAGATCATGAGGATAGCCTTCCAGCCAAACTTGATTTGACCATTGATCCATTGACTAGTGAAAAAAGAGATCGAGATACTATTCGAGGTATTCTGCTGATGAAATCACGCAGCAATTCCGTCAACCCCAAGTCAAAACAAGCAAAAAAAGTGAGAGAAACAATCAGTAAAAAGTTAGAGAAGGAATTAAACAATGCAGTTGTACAACTTGTTTGCTAAAACACATCACACTACTGAAATAGCTAATGGTTCTGTATGGACAACAATGGTATATTTGCTATTACTTAAACACGGAGCGATCGCATAAGAAGAGGCTGAGTTTCTTAGCCTGTCAATTATGATTAAGGAAAGGTCGCATGTTATTCGTCAATTGAATTCAGACTAATTTCCGGTGGACGAATATCACGTTCAATTGAGGAGAATATAGGAGATGAATTTGTTTGCAACGACATTGCTGCCTGGATAGTATTTTGCGCCTGTTGGCCATTTGAACTGTTTTGACTGAGCCAACAATCCAAGAGCAATTCCATCACTTCAATATTTCCTGCCGGTTTTTCGTTGGACAGCAACTGATTCCTCACGGTGTTGATCTTTTTACGTACTTCTACCAAGCGCCCTTCCTCATCGCGTTTCACTTCCATTTCGAAGCCGTAGTAGGCCTTGCTCTCTTTAATTGCACTTTTATTCTTCTGGTAGTAGGCTTTATTGCGATCATACTTGCTAAGCCCCGCAGAAAGCGGAGTTGTGCTTTGCGCAGAGGTAGAAGTCCGAGCTGTTGGATGAGAGCAACCGAGCATATTTGCCACAAATGAATTTGAAAGTGGCCCCAGTTTTTGTTTATATTTATAATATTACAAGCTTCAAGAATGCGCCAAAAAGAATACAGATGGCTATGACACATTGCGGACGTAATAAAATGTGAATCGTGCCCAAACACTGCGCGGGTAGGATGACTATAAGTGAATGAAGATGTGCAGGACGTCTCGAATGATTATAATACGATGTATAACAACCAGAAAAATCAGTAAATGTGGCATGTTCAGCCATTTATTGCTTTATATATTGTTTAGCTGTATTTTAAAAACACATTTTAAAAGTATTTCCGTAAGCTTTAGGCTCTAGGACACGCTTGTGGAGCTCTACGCTGTCCAGTTCAGTCACGTTTCAACGTGTCCGCCATTTTGAAACATGCAACCGCCATACGAAGCCAGAAATGTGGGAGGAGCTTACCCTTTTATTGCGTCGCTCCGTATTTAACCCTTTATTGCATAGCGTCCACTTTTTTATTTTATTCTGGCTAAAGCCAGACGATTTTACTCGTCAATGGGAGAACCCCTTGCAACAAAGGGTTAAAACAAAAGTTCATTAATTAGTATGAAAAATAAATGTTTCTGTTTAGTATGTAAATATTAATCAAGTGGCAAACTTTAGTCTTCGATTTTAAGTTAAATCGATTAGGAACCAACATCAATCTAAAACAAAATTTTGTTCACTAGTTCTTAACTCAAACAAGTGTAACAGCAACAAACTATAGTGTTGGAAATGTTGTTATAGCTTAAAAAAAGTTTTATCATCGTTGTTGAAATTGTATTCTTGGTCACTTGGTTGAAATTGTAATCCATAGGAGAAAGGTTATGACATAGCCATAGGATGTTGATACTGATTGGGTTGTGCTGAATTCATCATAAGCTCAATCATCCTTGCTTCATGTTGTCTTGACTTTTCTGCTTCCTCACGTGCAAATTGGGTATAATCTTTCATTGGATCTTTCTCTGCCAGGTTCTTTATGGCTCCCAAAATATCTTTTAAGATTTACATAAGGTACACTTTAAGGGAGACTGCATGAGAAATTATTATTTTATTCATGACAAGTATTTAGATTGTACAGGCATCTACATTGCCTACCTTGAATTTTCATCATTTTCGTTAGTGCTGCAAGGCTGACAGTAGCTCACACATCTTCCAACAACCCATCCTATTGTCTCTTCGTCTGGTTCGGGTATTGAACATAAATTGCAGACTGGCATATGACAATCAATGCATCTATATTTTGTTTCGCGATAGCATGATACACGTTGTATTTTCTTGTTAATAGCCGCCATATTCACAACGCCATAACGAACCGCACTACGCATGTTCAGCCTGAATTTTCGGGTAAAAATAAATTACAAAAATTTATGCATTAGGTTCGGCACATGAGAAGAGCGGCGTTTGACTCGCAGTCGCTCCGGTGTCTCATAATGCAATATGACCTGTCGCTCCAAGTGTAGTCTGCCGTACTTAATTCCTTTTGCCGAACTTAAATCAAGGTAAACGTCGCTCTTTTACCGAACTTAATACAACTATTAGGTACAACTATTAGGTTCGGCACATGAGAAGAGCGACGTTTGACTCGGGCCTTACATACATATATATATATATATATATATAGATCGTGTTATAGTGGTGTAGTTGTGATTGTCTATCGATTGGGAGTGAAACTGTTAATAATGGAACGCTTTTAGCCGCGGGCTATAGTGAGCGTGACATGGCTGCACTAGTGGTATGCCATGTAGAGTTGAGTGAATGAGTATGAGTCTTTAGTTTCAGAGTAAATCGTGGAGTATACATTTGTGTTGTGAAGGTGTATTGGTAATTACCACAAGTGCGATACGGGAATTCACAACCGACCACCTGGCCTTAGGCTTTTACCGACAGTTAGACGGCTACGCAGTTGGCCATGCAGTGTAGAGTTTAATAAAGAAGTATGTATGGATACAGAGAGTAAGAGTAAAAGATGCGTAACATTGTCTCGTGCATAAATATCTTGGGACACAACCCTGGACGTACGTTTCGGCCTTCTGTGGCCTCTTCAGCAGGGATTTGGGGTTAGCAGTCAATGTTATACCGTCGGAAGAAAAGCGATAAATAGTAGAAAATGCAATAAAATAAAATATAAGTAGGAGATAAAATGTGTGCTTACCAGTCTTGTTGTGTGTCTTGGGAAGACCAAAAAGACGCTAATCAAGACAATGACACATTAGGAATGACACAAAAACTAAACAACAGAATCTTCCGCTTACTCTAACTTAACATCAATCTACCATAACATAATGCCAGTCACTATAGACCCCATGAGTCTATATCACAACATACCAAGTGACTAAGGCATCGACGCCTACATAGGTATGTTAAAAGAAGACGCTGGACCCGACAATAACACAGATGAGATCATAACTGAAACATTTTTACTATTAACGACGAAAAACTTTTTGAGATTTAACATGGGGTCAAACAACACATGAACCCAGCTCGCAACACTGCCCTCTTATGATCCAACACTCCACAGTTATCCTCATAGGACACATTTGATCCGCGCACCTTTTATTTACTGGTAACGAACAACACTACTCGCTTAAACTTCACATCACAATTCGTTCACGCTCCCATTCTGTCCAACGCTAACACGGATGCCCACCCTCTCTCAACACTATGTAAACTTCCCTTAAGATTACGATGGCACGCAGAATTGGTCTTCCCAAGACACACAAGACTGGTAAGCACACATTTTATCTCCTACTTATATTTTATTTTATTGTATTTTCTACTATTTATCGCTTTTCTTCCGACGGTATAACATTGACTGCTAACCCCAAATCCCTGCTGAAGAGGCCACAGAAGGCCGAAACGTACGTCCAGGGTTGTGTCCCAAGATATTTATGCACGAGACAATGTTACGCATCTTTTACTCTTTCTCTCTGTATCCATACATACTTCTTTATTAAACTCTACACTGCATGGCCAACTGCGTAGCCGTCTAACTGTCGGTAAAAGCCTAAGGCCAGGTGGTCGGTTGTGAATTCCCGTATCGCACTCGTGGTAATTACTAATTCACCTTCACAACACAAATGTATACTCCACGATCTACTCTGAAACTGGAGACTCATACTCATTCACTCAACTCTACATGGCATACCACTAGTGTAGCCATGTCACGTTCACTATAGCCCGCGGCTAAAAGCGTTCCATCATTAACAGTTTCACTCCCAATCGATAGACAATCACAACTACACCACTATAACACCACTATGGTTCCAATTACCTGCTCTAAAACCAAAAAAATTTGTTGGAACATCACGGCAAAAGTTTGTTGAAACATCACGGCAATGGTTTGTTAAAATATCGCGGCAAAAGATCGTGGAAACACCACGGAAAAAGTTTGTTGAAACATCACGGCAAAAGTTTATTGAAACACCACGGCAAATGTTTGTGGAAACATCATGGCAAAAGTTCGTGGAAATATCACGGCAAAAGTTTGTGGAAACATCACAGCAAAAGTTTTCGCGGCGGAAGTAAATAATTTCCGACCATAAATCGAACTGTTTATTGTTCAAAATGGCAGCAAACGATAACTTTGATGAAGGTTTGACTTCGGAGGAAGATTTAATTCGTCATTATTTTCGGCAAGGTTTCCAATACCAGGAAATGCTTGAAAAGTTGAGAAAGTTTCGTGATACTCAGATGAGTATCGCAACCTTGAAAAGGCGCATTAAATCCTATTGACTTAAGAGACGAAAACATATTTAAGGAGGAGTAGGACTACTGGGTATATCAACTTTTTCAAAGATTTGGAAGAAAGAAAGAAATTCAACAAATGCAATGAGTTGGAATGTGAATGTCTAGTTTTGTTTCGCCTTACTGCTTCAAGAAGACCTGAACCAAATGAAGGAGCCCTGAAACACGCATGTGATTCGCAAATCACGACATGACACAGTGACTGGTAAACCAGACAATCTCTATTATTTGCCAGAGCGTAATGGTGGCGTTCCCAACCTGATCTTACCTGTACTAGACGAAAAACTGCAATACGTGAGATCTCGCCTTACTGAACGATGTGGAAGCAGTAATTATCAGGAATACTTTGACTACGTAATGGACACATGCGAGTTAAGTAGACCTAACAATTGGAGGGAAGGTCTGGTAATTTATGATACCCTAACCGACCATGCGCTTGATGGATTTAAAATCTTATCAACATGAACAAATTGTTGATTTGTTTTATTCCTGTAAACAAAATAGTAACAGAATAGCAAGTTACAATATCGCACATGTTCATTTCGGAGCTACAGTAGTAAGGTAAAGGAATAACGAAGAAGCAATAACGCAAATATGTTGTATAAAGACGAAGACACGATGGAACGTTACACGCCGTGTTGTATGTCATTTCTAAAAATAAATAAAATGAAGCTGACATCAGTCTTAGCTTAACCTTAACAAAAACTTTACAATTAATCTACACTGCCGAAGTCAACTGAAAAATGTTGACTCGGGAGGGATTTGAACTCGCACCTTCCGGATACCGGTCCGCCGCTCTACCTGTTCAGCTATCGAGTACACAGGGATTGGAAGCAAGTTTTATCCAATTTAAGAGCACGAAATATTCCCGTGTCAACTTAACGCTATCCATGAGGATGAATTTGCAGTGTTTCAATTCTATTTCAGAATCATAGTCTGGGTATTATGAAACGAAAACTTCACAATTTACAGATCCATCCCAGTCGGACTTTACTTCATTGAGAAGCTTTAATTCCTTTGAACTTAAATGTTCTGCCGTAATGTTCATCATATCAATAGCCTTGAAAGTAGCGTCAAAACCGCACTGCTCTAAAAAACACGGAGGATGACCACCCTGGGCGAGTGATACAGCAGCAATTTCTCCACAGGTTCGGAAATAACCACTCTGTACGTGGAACGACGAGTCTATTGGCGTGCCATCAGGAAAAACTGCCGAACCCATTTCTTGAATAGACCTTTCCAGAAATTCTAATGCTATTGCTCCTGGATCAATCCCGTTTTCTCCGCTGTAATGGACTCTAAGAATGTTCGTAGGGTAAGATTTTGAGGCATGTCTCTGCCATAACTTAAGAATTCGAGGAAACGAAGTAGCTCTTTTTGCAACAGTGAGAAACCGTTCGTCCCTTTTGACCTTTGATTCTAGTTCACGGACAACATCTTCATGTGTTTTAATTTCTGGGTGTTGAGGATCAACCGCATTATCCTGCGAGGCATGTTCCACAGTCAAGTCAATACTTACCTTATCAGGAGGTGGCTCTTCGTGGTAAGGAGTTGTTTTATACATTGGCAGAAGAGAACTTAGTTCTTCCTCAAATAATTCGTCGTTCATAATTTGGTCTATCTGACCAAAATCTTCAAATAACGATTTACTCGCATCATTTTCGTTGGAGAGTTTGCTGATAGGTACCCGAGTTTCGTAAGACAAATTCTTTCTCATCGCACAGGTAGAACACAATTCTTTTGAAATCTTTTCCCACTTCTTCCCTGTAGTCTTTAAGGTTGAAGAATTCTTTCCCTTTACCTAAATTTAACAATCGCATGTAACAAAGTTAAAAGCTTTATCAAAACTCCCTGTACTGATTTGTCTTCATGCAACAGTAGATCTCTTCTCTGACTGTTTCAACTTAAAACTACATATTTGTAGTGATCATCAGATTTACCTGGCATGAACAATGCTTCACTCCCATCTTCCAAAAGTAGAACGTAGTCTTTTGAATAATCGAATTGGCGATCAAATCCAACTCATTTGCTCATTGCTTTCTCACGTAGAGTATGGTAGTTTGCTGATGTGGAACACAAACAGGCAAACGTTTTCCTCTCCGTTTTCAGTCCTTCCTTGCCCAGTTTTTTGAAGCCAGTGTTCACGGTGACTTCAATGTCTCCACTTTGGACCTTCAGTTTCTTCTGGCAAAATTGGCAACCTTTTTTTGTTCGGAACACTTTTTCTTTGCATAACTAGCAAATGATTTCGCTTTCCTTTTAGGCTGGCAATCGTTAAGTTCAGGTCTTCCAAAAGAGGTTGAACGTTGACAATCGTCGGCTTTTTTTTCACTCGACCAATTTAAAGGGCAAATCTTGGACTGGTCGTCGTTGCAATTCCAACAATGACGGACACTTTTTCTGATTTTTTCAGAGCACACGCTGCAAAAACTAAAAGAAACAGGACGTTCCTATGAAAAAGTTTCTGAGTACCAGCTTTTGGGCCAGGTATTGTTACACACGTGTCAACATATATCTATTTCCAGTTGCTTGTGTCTATACTGCTTATATGCGATGACAATGCAATTTAATTGAAAGTCTCTTACAGTAATTGTTTTACACCCATATCACTTTTCACACCAAGTCTTAGCCCAATTCAGGCTGGACTTTTTTTTTGTATTGCGGCAACTCAGGGTGGGGTTGTGTTGCCCCCTCCTCTAAAACTCAGAAAGTATGTTAAGTATATTGTCGGCAGTAATCCCCTCGCCCACCGCGCGAAGCGCGGTGCGAGGGTACTAATCTCGACGTGCGTGGAGTCCTTTTACACGCGTGGTGACTAGAGAGAAAAATTAACAATTAGATTATGAGCTCGAGATTTCTATGAGGTGATAGCTGACGAGGGCGAAGCCCGGGTCACCTATCACCTCATAGAAATCGAGAGCAAATAATCTAATTGTTTTAGTAGAAACACTTAGCAAAGAACATTTTTCGTCTTCTCTGGGATAGCACTTTCAAGTAGGCAATCTATTTCGTCTTCAGAAACTTCACAAAAACGAGAGGCAGAAGCCATTTTTGCTACTCGCTATCTATCTATAGATAGCGAGTAGCGTAGCCAATCAGAATGCAGCATTTGCAATAGTACTCGACTAAGTTTCTACTATATATATATATATATATATATATGTACCACAAGCGTGGGACATTTGAGTTGCCTATATAATGTAGGCTACTCCATCCTGCTCATCAGCACTACACTGATGAGGCCCAATAGGCCGAAACGGTTCCGTCTGTAGTTATATATATATATATATATATATATATATATATAGATATATAGATAGATAGATAGATAGATAGATAGATAGATAGATAGATAGATAGATAGATAGATAGATAGATAGATAGATAGATAGATAGATAGATAAGTGGGATTTTTGTTAAAAATCGTACGAAGAGAGTGCTCAATACCAGAGTAGAGCGAATTACAATAGCAAGACAAGGTAAACTTGGGTTACTTCATAAAGATTTACTACAAATTTGTTTCGTATGGCAAACTGGGCCTGCCACACTCGTCAGGTAGTGATCGCGTGTCTACTACCTGATCACTACGCGATCACTACGCGATCACTACCTGACGAGTGTGGCAGGCCAGTTTGCCATACGAAACAAATTTGTAGTAAATCTTTATGAAGTAACCCAAGTTTACCTTGTCTTGCTATTATATATATATATATATATATAGGTATATTTCAATGGATTCCGGCCACTCAAGAATGCCGTGTGCTAGCTATGGGACTGGTATGTTGTTGACTAAACCATTCTTAGGTACCGTACTGAAGCAAATCGATCTGGTCTCGTTCTTTTTTCCCTTGTATGGATCTCTCAGACGTTGTTTACATTATTTGAACACTGAAGCCAGTAAATGATTTAAGGCCGGCAAGGGAAATGGTTTTCTTGGTGCCTGCGGCTGGTTTCGCTTTTGAGGGCCACCTCAGTAACTGGACAATTTATGACTTGAAAGAGCAGTTCTCAAAGTTAGCTTCTTGGAACATGCATTTGTCAACTGTTCACTTTTTGCAGCAACGCTTTGTCTTGGTTCTTTCTGATTTATATGAACAAAAGACGTAAGGGAACTCGCTTGCCGTCAGGACATTTGCTAAGCGACTAAGTGTATTAAAACGACATTCTTCGCTGAAGTTGAACAGATGCCGAGTTGATCAAGAAGTCACCGGCAAGTGATGCCATTTTCAAGCGATTAAAGGAAGAAATGGCTAGTGATACTCCCGGTATCCGTATTCTTTGCCCAACCAGATGGACTGTCCGTGCTGGAGCTTTGAAAAGCATCCTTGACAACTTCGAAGTGCTCCTGAAACTTTGGGACGAATCTTTAGAATGCGTCAAAGACACGGAAATGAAGGCAAGATTTCAAGGGATTGCTGCTCAGATGACAAAATTCGTTTTTTTCTTTGGTGTTTCTTTGGGTTTGCTCATTTTGAAGCACACTGATAATCTGAGCAAGGCTATGCAAGGAACAGATGTGTCCGCCGCAGAAGGGCAGAGGTTGATGCGGATGACGGTAGCCACGCTGGCGTCCATACGAAATGACACCAGTTTCGACTTGTTTTGGCAGAAGACCGATTCCGCTGCTGAAGATGTTGACGTTGAAAAGCCCTCGCTACCTCGGCGTCGCAAGATCCCCCGCCGCCTGGATGACGGTTGTGTGCCTACGTTCCCTGACTCAGTAGAGGAACACTACCGAAGCATCTACTTTGAAGTGCTCGACCTCATCTTATCCTGCATCGAGGATCGTTTTAACCAGGCTGGCTACAAAACCTTTCGAAATGTGCAAGAGCTTCTCTTGAAGGCTGCAGCTGGAGAACCATACGACGACGAACTGCGTTCTGTGCTCTGTTTTTATGGCTCTGATTTCGATGCGCTACTTCTTCCAACGCAGCTGGAGATTTTCTCACAAGATTTCCAAGCTGATGGCAAAGTTACCTTACGTGAAATCGTCCGCTACTTTCTGAAGTGTTCTGATGCTCAATTGCAGCTGCAATCTCAGGTCAGTAAGTTGGTGAGATTACTGCTCGTGATGCCCGCTACTAATGCTGGAAGTGAGAGGTGCTTTAGTGCTTTACGAAGAACAAAGTCTTACCTCAGATTGACGATGAAACAAGGACGACTGAGCCACTTGATGTTGCTACATGTGCACAAGGAGCGCACCGATGACCTCGACCTGGTGAATGTTGCCAATGACTTTATTTTCAGTAGCGAACATAGAAAGAACATATTTGGCGCAAAGTTTAGGCCATCTGATCTTTCGTAATTATGTAGATAATTGTACTTCAAAATCTAGACTTAATTATACTGCTTGTACGTTTTTTACTGCAATATCTAAGTTGTATCATCGTTTGCCTGCTTATATATTATGTTATGCAATTGTTTTTGTTGATTTGGGAAAATGTCTGTACAAAATATTCTAATTTTCATATTTGCGACAATTTACTACGTTTGCCTTAGTGATACGTTTGTTTGCTGGGAACAGATTTGGTTATTGATGGTAATTGTAAATAGATCTTTGTATATAACTTACGCCTGTTTCTCAGTAAACGAAAACGAAAACTTGAATTTGAACAAGCAATCCAGCGGTGTACAGAGTAGTTTCACGCAAAAAATATTGCATACAAAGCGCTATCCTATTTGACTCGTTTTCTTTCATGTGCTTCTTATAGCCGCCCCACTTGCAAAAGGGTTCCGCCGGCCCTGGTTTTGTTCAGGAATAATGAGGATTCTCATTCGGTTCAGTTACGGAAATTCCTCGCAGGGTTGGTGTCGAGTATTATCTACTTGTATATGGGGGAGTTAGTGTTAAGGCTTTTCCGGTTTCCTAGCTTAGAATTTGACCTTCGTGGTAGCAGTGAGGGGTTCAACACCTTATTCCCCTTCTCTATGCCACACATCCTCACAGTAACCAAAACTCTCTATCATCTCCAATTTCAAACGTAACTGAAGGAATACTTTACAACAGTTTCTTCCATCAAATGAACGAACAGAAATAGTAATTGAATATGGAAACCAGAAATTTTATTTCGGAAGTCAAATTGCAGGTACTATTGGGGATGTGTTATTAACCTTTGGAAACTAGTCGAGCGTAAGTGGCTTCCTCTAAAGTTTCCATAGACACCGTGGTTTGAACCTTGTATTCTTTAGCTTGGCTCCCTAACTATGAATCTCAAAGAAACGAAAGAGTGCGCATGTAGATTATTTTCTGTGGTATAACGTAATTCTTTTCATTTTACTGATTTCCTGAAACTGTTAAATTTTTGTAGAGATTGTAAAAGTAATCCCGTACTTAATGAAAAAGAGTAGAATACTACGTAAACAGTAATAAGGTAAAAAGATAAAAGATTGATAACTGCCGTGACTAATCTCAAAGAATTCCAACGTTTCGAGCAAAGGCCCTTCGTCAGGAAAGAAACGTGTTCTGGGAAAAGCATTTGCTCGAAACGTTGAAAATTTATGGAGATCAGTCATGGCAGTTATCAATCTTTTAACATTTTACCTAATGAAAAGGTACTGTAACTAGTAACCATCTGGACTCACAAAACTATAGTGTAATTAAGTAATTTGTAGCCATTTTTTCTGATTACCTTTACACTACATTACTTTAACGAAATGTAAAGAGATTAGAATCAACTTTATTTTTATCTACAACGTTCCATGATCTTGAAATGCCGTTCCTCGTCACGGGAACCTTGATCGAAAGACATGCAGCGAAACTGTTCACGAGTTCCATTGGAATGTTTTTAACAGCAAGTTGCAGGACCTGCACAGACGAAGTCAGGAAATTAGAGTGGGAAGTTAGGAACTTTGAAGAATTCAAGAGAGACTCTGCAAAGGTTAATGGATACCTTTGCAAGTTTACTTATAAAACTCATTAAAAGTTAATGAGGAAAATACAATGGCAAAATCATAACCTTGTCATGTCCTTAAATGTAACAAAATTTCACTTTAAATGTGATAAATTGTGAAAAAAAAATCTCAAATCTTTCTAGAAAAAGAAAGATTTAAAATACAAAAACTGTTGACAGTTCACGAAACTATCGGTGATTTTTATCGTCGCTTTACTGCACTATCGATAAAACCCCATCGTGCATAATCCAGCACCATGGCCAGCTCTGAATTTTTTGTGACTACCAAGGAATGCGCTGAGAATTGTGACCCTGCGGGCAAACCTGCTATGCACATTTTTGTTTTATGCCTTGCAAGGCTGATACAAGGCCAACTTAGACTGGTTTAAGGAAAGATGTTTAGGGCAATATTTCTGGCTATAACGTAATTAGTCCATCAAAAGTTGGGAGGGGGTTAATGTCAAGATGTCGCTAAGGTGAGCTGTAAATGGTTCGATATATTTTTACATTTCCACAGCAAAAGCTGAGTGGTGGATGCGACTAAGCCACAACGAGTCTCTACACGTTAGACGTTCAGCGTAAGCAACTGCTCGCATATACCTGGTTATCGTTACATAAGGAAGTGCAGTGTCAGAGGAAGCTTACGAGATATTTGGCTCTTGCACGAACGTAGATATGTACTCTGCTACGTTTTATTTCATTAAACAAAACCTCGCCACGACTATCTGCGAAGTCGCGAACTTCTTGTGAGAGATCAAGCGTCAGTGACAGTACTTGACCATTTAGGGAAACTTTATTTTAGATTGACCTCTTGAGACATTAAGCAACAATCCTGAAAACTCATTCTCGACTTTAATAGTCACTCAAGATCTCTAGTTCTTCCCCTTCAATGGCAGTCAGCGTAGTTACCTGCGAAAGAAGCGTGTCAAAACGGAGGGCTGTCTTGTATCAAGTCAAGTACCATCCGATTGTCGACCTCATCGTAAGATGAGATGCAGTGAGGTTAGCGATAAGTCGGTTCCCCTTAAAACTCACTTTCTCAATTCTCTTCAGCGGCTCAACTTTTCAGAAACTTTTCAGAGTTAAAGTGTAAAGATCGTGAGCACTTGTGTGGACAGACAGCAAGCTGTATCACATGCACAATATACGTCATAGTTCACCTAAGTGAATTCTTGAAATATTGAGATTTGCTGACCATATCAGTACAAAGAAAAACAGAGTCGGCTGTTTGGGCAGTTTTGAACGAAATACGGAAAGCTTATTAAGTAGGGGTTGACCATTACCGTTAAACTTTTTTCCATATCAGCGAAAATGCCGCTACTATTGAAAACTAACAAGTCCAATATGTCACCGTGTCTTGTATCTCACCGAAGATGAGAAGGTTTGAGGCTAGCTCGATTTTGTTGAAGCTAAAGATATGTACAAAAAAGGTGTTTTCGTAACTTCGTTCTTGTCTTCCATCTTAGAATGGTGAACAACGTCATTAGAGCCCCCTTACTTTCCAATTACCTTGAAAGAGTGGCCAGAAATTCTAAATGCCAGTGGTAGCGGAACAGTTTGAGTTTCGTGGGGGCGAGGTCCAAATGCTCAAGAATATATAGGGGACTCTGGGATCATAGTCTATAAATCACCAAATTCTGAGGCGTGCTGTTACTTTGATCCTTATTAAATTTTTGTATTTCTAAGTTTCTCATAATGTTTTATTCTTTTTTACAAACAGAACGTTTTTTGTTTTGTTTTGTTTTGTTTTTGTTTCTTTTTCTGTCGACGCCAGTACCAGAGAGTCTTGCAAGAAACAGTTATGAATATTTACAGCATTTCATTTTCATTTTATTAGTTGAATATATTTCGGGATTCCGAAATACATCCGGCTTTGTCGCTGGCCAAAATAACTCAAATGGCATTAGAATGTTAGAAAAGGTTTACGGTGAGAACAATAAAGGCCTTGCTTCGTGGTGTTACGGTTAGGCACATTGTCACTATTCGTGGGGGCGAATGCCCCTAATGCTGCCACCCCAGTTCCGCCGCCCTTGCTGGATACCATGAACAGATGTATTAAATATCACAGGCCAATATGATAAAATATACTTTATTGGGTCACCCCTTAATATTTGTAAATCCTAGGTTCTTTTTAGAGTTCCTTCCCTGGTATCTTCTTCGCACTCTATTTTATTTTACGACTTACGAGCGTCCGCGACAGGTCTCTTTCTTCCCCTGATTTGTTCGAGACTTCCATCTAACGAGCTTAGTTTATGGTGGCAAAAGTTTTGCTGTTGTCGCTTGTGAAGCCAATCCCGTGAATTTTCACATGCAAAGCCAATGCGATCGTGGAATTTTTAGCCGATGACAATTCGTAATCATTGGTCCTTTTAACCTTCTACGTGTCGCTTCAGAGTGCCTAGGCAGTACTCTAAGTTATATCATTGTTTGGAATTTCTGGAGTCAGCCTTCGTCTCGTGACAAACATTAAGGCAAAGTTTTCTGAAAGCATTCTCTGTATGCTACCCAGGAAAGAAGTCAAGAGTGGTGAGGCTAAGTTAATATAATAACCCAGACATATAAATAAAGTTGATGATTGAGGCTACATCCACACGTACACGTTTTCAAATTTATGTCTTCATCTCACTAAAATCGCGTTAAAACTATTGCGCCCTGACGAGCGTTTTTGCGTCGTATTCGTCTGTCCACAAGACAACGCTGAAAACGACGGGGTGTTAACTAAAGCACTTCTGGCCAATCAAAATTGCTGATCTCTATGGTGGTCTTCGTGTGGGAGAACTGAATCCAACACCGTTTTCAAAAGTCCCCGTTTTCGTCTGTCCACGTTACAACAAAGCGTTTTCAAATGTCTCCCAGTGAACTCAATTTCCATGTCTGGAATGCTAACTCCCAGTCATTTGCTCGGGCAAAAAGTGAAACCAAGATGGCCGCCCATAGAGGAAAGTTTTGCAGGTCAGTTTCAGTCCTTTTTGAGGTCTTGTGCGTCAGTTCCAGTCCTTTACATGACTTTAACTTTCAGTTTTTGTTTGGTTCGACTTCGAAAACATTCATAACCAGGGAAAAAGTGCACAGACGAAATATTACTGGACCAGTTTTACATATGCGAGTGTTTAAAAGGATTCGTTATTGCCGTGTGGTCTAAGAACTGTCCAAAATTTTCTAAAGATGGTAACCTGACAGTAAAAAACTGAGTAGGTCCATTTAATATTTTCCTCAAGTAACTTTTCGGGACCGTTTTATCAGGTTTCTGGTCAGTTTGGTAAATTATTTTCGTGAAAATATATAACCTGTAACTCGGTTTGACTTTGTCGAAACACATTTGAAATTCTTAAACCCATTCCTGTCTTTTGAAGACATGTTTTGTGTGTATTTTCCATAATGAAAATTTTCAGAAAAAGTATGGTAGCTTGGGAGACTAAAATTGATGTACAAGCCCGCGTAGGGGACTGAAACTGACGTCCAAACAAGTGATATCCAGCGAACTCTATAAAAAGACTGGAACGATAATTCCTTATGCCCGGCCTTATGACCGGATGAAGCCAAATTTACAAGCCCCTGGGGGCAGACATGTACGTCCAAACGAGCGAAGAGCGTAGGTTTAGGAAATTGAATGCAAATTTATTTTATTGTCAAGTAAAGTAACATACACGTAAAAGTGAAACATTTACAGAAAGAACTTTTAAGTAAACTAACTTCAATCGGGTGAACAGCTTCAAAACTTTCTGATGGCGAATGCCAAACGATCAGAGACTAACAAGATAAGTATCGAAACCGTCTGTTTGCTTAACGAATGTTAATGAATGCTTAATGCATTAGTTCAGCTTGTTCTGTCTTTATCATTAACTTCTCTTGTAAATCATCAGTTATCTGTGTCATACTTTCTGCTTTTTTTTTGCTTCTCTTCAATCGTTGCTGTAAATGTTTGATTTTCTGTTTTAATTTTAACTCCAATGCTGATCGGTCTGGTACAGTATTCTCTTGTGGTGAGTCTTCATCGTTTTTATGTCTTGCATAGTTATGGTCACGTTGAACTTTAGCTGATGGTGACAATTCATCATCTTGAAATAGGGATCGTTTCTGGGGGTATTTCCAGTCGCTTTCTAGCATTCTCTGTTATGTTGTAGCTCTGTACACGAGAGGGGCATGTGAGAAACGCTGAGGGCACTGCATTGTTTTTTAATCTGCAGGTACTATTGTGTGAAGGAAGCAAGGTATAATCCCATTTTTGAAAATGGTTGCTGCAGATATGACTGAGTTCAGTGGTCTTCCATGCATTTCCTTCTTCATTTGTCCTTCTGACAGCATGCTCCCACTTTTCGAGCAGTACTGGGTTTTTTCGAGGAAATCTGTATTGGCATAAAAACTTGTTCTTTGAATTTGCATTAATATATTGTGTTTGCAATATTTAATTATTTTCATTATATTGTTTGATGTAGCGAATGATGAATGTGACTTTTGTTTTACTTTTTTTTGAGTTAAATATATATATATATATATATATATATATATATATATATATATATATATGTGGGGGGCCAAGGTATTATGACTACTTTGTCTTTAAACCCCCGAAATAGTCGCCTTGCTAGACAACTGACGAGCCTTTTGTGGTTTGTTTTTAACTGATAACTTTACATGATTGTTTGGATAAATGATTGATGTGAACTTGTATACAACAAATAAATATTTTCTAATCATTTGCTACTTATATAGCTGTATATATATATATATATATATAGCTGTTTGCTACTTATATAGCTGTTATATATATATATATATATATATATATATATATATATATATGTTATGAGTGGTTTTAACAATACTCTTATCTTATCATTTTCATGTCCCTTCCATTTAAATATTAATATAATAATATCTCACAACATATATGGATGGAGTAGTTACTTCAGACCATATTTATTCAAGGAAAGCTTTTTAGTTTTTATTTTTTCAATTCCGCTGAAAAATGAACCGACGCAACTTTTCTGAACCTTTATAAAAACAGCTCTCACCTGTGAAATGCGATGTACATTTTGCTCTCTTTAATTTGCTAGTTTTCTGCGTTGTCGCACTTTCTTTGCTCGATTTTGCACCCGTAGGGAACACATCTCAATAGCATGTTTCCTTGCTGTTCAACTTGTAAGGAAATAAACTTTGTTTTTATAACTTTCAGGATTATTGTCGAGGCTTGTTTACAAATTCGATTGAAAATTTTCGCTCTATTAAACGAAAAAGGAGTGGGGAGAGAAGGAAATTACTGGATGTTGTCGAAGATGTTTTTCACAACTTTGCTGCTCATTTTAACTATTACAATTAGCACCTCTCTAACTAAAAAGTAGGCAAATAAGTAGTTCTGACAAATTGCTTGATAGATCTTGGCGATATATGGTCAAAACCCTCACAGTAACAAAGAATAATGAGAAAACCAAAAATTTCCGCGAGGTTTTTCACTGGAACTTTTCCTTCCTTTGTCAAACAATTCAATATTCCAACGACAATTATTTCTATGAATGGCATGAGACAAAAGCCCTTCTTATACTGTTATTTCCTGAGGAAAGTTTAACTCTATCATATAACTTTACTCCTCATAGTGATCTAGTTTCCAGTTCTTAAAAAGGACTGGGTTTGACGTACATGGCGGCCTCCATAACCGGCATTATTGGCTTCAAAATTCCATCTCGAGTTATCGTTCCAGTCTTTTTATAGAGTTTACTGGTCCAAACTTGGCCTCTATGGGCGGCCATCTTGGCTTCACTTTTCATTGGCCAGTTAGCATTCCAGATATGGAAATTGAGTTTACTTATGTCTCCACGTTCGAAGTCGTTTTCGAAAGTCTCCGTTTAGCGTAGAAACGACTCCACCCACTCGTCGTCGACGTGTGGACGGAAAGCTAAACCGGATAAAAAAGTGCGTTTTGCTACCAACATGCGTACGTGTGGACGGGGCCTGACTGTTCCAAAGAACCGAGGAAGATTTGCCGAAGAGTTGAAGTAGACGTCTTCAGACCAGTCTGTAGGAAGTCTTGGACCAGAATACTGTGAACAGCCAGTTTCATAATCGACCAATTTAACTTCGTTTTTATTCCCATTTTAGAGCTCGTAATAACTCTCAGGGAGTTGTTTCTTTATTCCTTTTTTTCTTAAGTCAAAGGGAAGTGGAGCTTGCATTAACCCTTCCCTGGCAGCAGTGGCGGATTAAAGCATTCGTGGGCCCTAGGCAATTTCGTGGACCCTAGGCAATTTCGTGGACCCTATGCCCAGTTAGATCCGCTCTCTGTTTTGGGCTTCAGCTTTAAATGTCATCGATAAGATTTCTATAGCTATATTGAATGTGAACATCAATTACATGTATAAAATAAAACATATTCCGAAGAATAAAGTCATCTTGAGAACTCAAGATATGAGTCAATGCAAGATAAAACTATTGTTGAAACTGTGATATTTCGACTTTATTCCAAAGTCATCTTCAGACAGAATGATAATTACAAAAACATGCCAGAGTTTATATACAGGAGGTGTGATGACATCATCGAGACAGAATTAGGAAACACTTCCGGTAATCCCTAATTTACATGCTGAGATGTTGAGATACTAAGTGCTAATTAGAAGTTCTCACCACCATTAATTAGCACTTAACATCTCAACATCTCAGCATGTAAATTAGGGATTACCGGTAGTGTTTCCTAATTCTGTCTCGATGATGTCATCACACCTCCTGTATATAGACTCTGGCATGTTTTTGTAATTATCATTCTGTCTGAAGACGACTTTGGAATAAAGTCGAAATATCACAGTTTCAACAATAGTTTTATCTTGCATTGACTCATATCTTGAGTTCTCAAGATGACTTTATTCTTCGGAATATGTTTTATTTTATACTTTTTGAAGTTGTCGGCTGGTCATGGTAATTACATGTATGAATCGGTAAAGTTATACAACAAGTCAAGAACAGTCTTAACAAGCAAAACAGGTCTACAGTACCTGCCCCAAGTAACACGTACATCAGTGAAAATTAGTAATATTACCCACAGGGAGGTTGCACTACCGCATAATGATGTTCATTCTACAGTTTTACTATGTGCATTTTCTTCATGGCAAAAGAACTAATCATATCATCAACTAGGATTGAACGCATCAACTCCGATTCTTTAGATACGAATGACGGTGGCAACAAACAGGACTGACCCATGGTTGAGCTCTGCTAGGTCTTGATAAGTTTCAGTACGGAGCAAGATAAGTACAGGAAAATGATCATGCGAAAAATGTAAAGTTCATGCGTAATTGTAGTAGGACACTATCCAAACAATACTCAGTGAATCACTTGGTTTTCTTTAAAGGCTATTTTATTCTTTCTAAAAACCTTACCGACCGACTCTAGAGTTCAGAGCCCTCGCTTGAAATCGACACGCAAGGAGCACGCCCAACTGTCCATCAAACATGCGATATCATATTTCTCTTATTAATTACGAACTTAATATGAACAAGTGGTATAGTTCCACTACACTTTTCCCCCTCAAGTGAAGCGCCGTCTCGACATTACAATAATACATCAAGTGTCCGAGTTTAACCAGTGGACCAGAATGTCTCGGATAATTCCTTTGTTCGTCTCGTTGACCAATGACAGCAAGGTTGTCATCTTGCAGCACAATACAGCAGTATATGCCAAGCGGTAGGGTGCGTGGCGAATCCTTGTAGGGCGTCGCTGTACGCTTGATCCCTCTGGTGGATGTTGGTCTTCTGGTAGAGGTTGGTCTTCTGGTGGAGGTTGGTCTTCTGATGGAGGTTGGTCGTTTTTCACTGTCTCTTGGATTTGTTCGGGATTATCCGTCTGGGTGGTCTGAGGCTCACGCCGGAAAAGTGTGGGAGCCGGTGTCTGGACATTTTCCTCATCATCAGAGCTCGATTCTTGGTTAGTGGGCGAATTTTTGGGTAGATAACCTTCACCACCGGTTAGTTTCTTAGCTGTAACAGGTGGGATTGAGTTAAATGGTAAAAGGAGGTTGCGATGAAGGGTGCGATGTTTCCCTTTGGTTTCTGACTTTACCTCGTACACGAGAAGCCCCTGGATTCGTCTTACCACTCGATGACAGTCTCTTTCCCATCGATCCTTCAGCTTTTGCTTTCCTCGTACGCTGAAGTTTTTAACTAGGACACGGTCGCCAGGTTCAGGCATGTATCGCGGGCTCGCTTGTCGTAGTACTTCTTGTGTGTGCTTGCAGCCTTCGTCATGTTCCGAGAGACTCGCTCATAAGCAAATTCCAGTCGCCTTCGAAGATTCTTGACATATACTGCAGTCGTGACCTGTTTTGGGTCTTCTGGGTTGACGGCAAGGGCGACATCAATGGGTAGCCGGGGATGTCGTCCAAACATCAAGTAAAACGGGGTGTAGCCGGTCGTGGCATGCTTGGACGAATTATAAGCATGCACCATAGGAGTTAGGTACTCTGGCCAGGCTTGCTTTTTCTCTTCATCAAGTGTACCAAGCATATGGAGCAGTGTCTTATTGAACCGTTCCGTCTGTCCGTTCCCCTGCGGGTGATCAGGTGTCGTTCGGGTTTTTTGTATACCCGCAAGTTTGTGCAGTTGTTTGATGACCTTTGACTCAAAGTCCGTTCCTTGGTCTGAATGGAGACGCCGGGGGAATCCGTAGTTCGCCAGGATGTTGTCCCAGAGAATTCTTGCTACTAGATTAGCCTTTTGACTACGAGTGGCGAACGCCCAAGCGAATTTCGTAAAACTGTCGGTAACCACCAACACGTTTTCGTATCCACCTTTTCCTTTCTCCAACTGAAGGAAGTCCATGGCCAATAGTTCAAAAGGCTCTGTCGTCTTTATTGGTAGCATGGGGGCACGGGTTGGATCAGGTGCTTTACGACGTATGCATCTTTCACACCGGGATACGTACCAATCGATATCTCGGGTCATGGATGGCCAGTAGAAACGTCGGCGAACTGTTTCCAAGGTTTTATCACGGCCGAGATGACCCATGTCATCATGCAGACCTTGAAGAATGCGGTCTCGCCACTGAAACGGAATCACCAGCTGAGTTACATCTTGTTGATCGATGGTAACACGACGATAAAGAACACTGTTGAGGAGAACCAAACGGTCCCACTGGTTAAGAAGCCGCGTAGTATTTGGGGGCTTGTTCTTGAACTCCTTGCAGGTGGGAGGTTTGCCCCGTGGTAAGTAGGGAAAACAACGACTGAGGCTTGGGTCAGCGTCTTGGTATTTCCTCCAAGCAACAGGGTCCATACACGGGGAACTTGTTGCTTTGGGATTGTTGATGGTTTGAACGACATCAGTCACAACTTCTGGTGATGTGCTGATGGTCTCAACAGCTGGAGTCCATTGTCCGTTAACATGCGTGTCGTCTTGATTGATCCCATGGTAAGCACACATTGCTTGAAATGCCGTTGCTGGACAACAGACTTGGCTTTCCCTAGAAATGGGTCGAGTCCTCGAAAGAAGTGGGCGTACGCGACCCTCTTGTGAGTCTTGTTGTTCCACGACATCAGTCGTGTGCGGCGTCCTCGACAATCCGTCCGCGTCGCCATTGCGCTCTCCCGGCCGATAAAGAATGTCGAAATCGAAGGGGGCCAAAACAGCTAACCAGCGATGATCACTTGGGCTAAATTTAGCAGAAGTCGACAAGTAAGTGAGGGGGTTGCTGTCAGTGGCTGCCGTGAACTTCCGGCCATAAAGATAGTCACGAAACTTGTCTAAGATCGCCCACTTAAGTGCGAGGAACTCACGTTTATAAGCTGAATAATTTCGTTCGGATGCGCTCAGTGTCCGACTGCCATACGCAATTACGCGGGGCGTTCCGTCAGTGCGTTCCGTCTTATACCTGATAGAGTGTAGCTCCCAGACCTTCAGCGCTGGCGTCCACATGTAATGTAAAAGGCAAGGTAAAATCATGGTACGCTAAGACGGGATGAGATGTTAACCGTTGTATGATGGCTTCAAATGCATTCTTGCACTGCTCAGTCCAAACAAAAGGTGGAAGGCTGGCTCGCCCTCGTTTCGTGTTGCATCTGCCTCCTACTAAGCGGTATAGCGGTTCAGCTAGCTTGGAGAAATTGTCCACAAACGAGCGATAGTAACCCGCGAAACCGAGAAAAGTCTGCAGTTGTTTGTGATCAGCAGGAGGGTTTGACCACCATTAGCGAAGAGCCGAGATCTTCGATGGATCTGGTTCAACGCCATTTTCCGACACGACATGGCCAAGGACAGTAACTTTCTTCTGAAAAAAATGGCATTTCGAGGGCTTTAACTTAAGTCCAAAGTTTGCGAGGCGAGTGAGTACCTCCTCCAATCTTGCCAACATTTCTTCAAAGGTTTTACTAAAAATAATGACGTCATCTAGGTAGACAACGCAGGTGCGAAATTTCAAGCCCTCCAGACAACTTTCCATCAGCCGCTGAAAAGTTGCAGGTGCATTTGTTAAGCCAAATGGCATTCGTTGAAGCTCAAATAGTCCAAATGGTGAAGTCATTCCAGTCTTCTGTTGGTCTTTTTCTGCGATGCGGACCTGATGGTATCCACTTTGAAGATCTAGTGTACAGAACCATCTAGATCCATTTAATACTTCTAGTGTCTCAGCGATTCTGGGGATTGAGTAAGAATCCTTGATGGTCTTGGAATTGAGTTTCCTGAAGTCTATGCAAACACGAATGCTTTGGTCTTTCTTCCTCACCAATACCACAGGTGAAGCATATGGACTCTTGCTCTTTCGGATAACACCATTCTCTAACATATCCAGGATGGCTTGGCGAAACTCTTCCATCTGCCCGGAGGTACCCTTCGATGAGGTAGTCTGAACGGCACATCGTCGCTGAGATGAATCTCATGCTCAACCGCTAAAGTACATCCAAGATCTCGGTCACTGTTTGCGAAGGAGTGCGACAGGCATTGCAGTAGGTCACTTGCTTGCTTTCGCTGCTCTTCTGTAAGAGGGGCATCGTGCAGATTGACTTGAAGAACAGAATTTGATGGGTGTGGTTTCACTGGAACCGGGCGCTCGCATTCGACGACATGGGCGGTGGCCAAAGACATTCTTCTTGGAAGTCTAACTGCTTTGTCTGAAACATTTCTAATCTCTACAGGTACACGGCATGTGGCTTTACCAGGTGAAAGAGAGACCAACCCCGGGGCCACAGATAGCTGGGAATAAGCCCTAATCCTTTCTGATGGCTCTAAAATGACTCTGGTAGTACACTGAGGAGCGCCGTGGATTATACCCCAGGCGACTACTGTTTGGAACGCCGCCACAGTAACCGGTTGTCTGCATCGTACCTTTACGCGATTCTCTTGGTCACAGACTGCGAAGCTCTCCTGGAGAGACAAGGTCTTGTATGCTTGTTGCCAAGGGCGGGATGTGTGTACTTTTCCAACAAAGTCTTCCCCATACCGCTCTGAACACTTATCTCTGTAGTGCTTGGTCACATTTGTCCCAATCACCACAGGAACACGTTCGTTGTAGTAATTGTTGGGGACGACTAGCACCAGGGCAGTAACAGCGGCGTCAGTGCCAGTGTCATATTTGGGAAATTTTACTTCTACCTCGATAAAACCACAAAGGGGGACTTCTTGACCACCAGCACCAACTACTCGTAATAAATTCTCCACAGAACGTAACGGTTTAACGGACAGATACTTATCGTAGTACTACTTAGCAATTGTACTTACTTGACTTCCTGTGTCGATCAGTGTCATGCACGGGTTCCCATCTACCAAGGCTTTGGTTTCATTTGCTGCAACAACAAGTTCGCTAACATTTCTTTGTGATGTCGTGGGCCTTCCTACTGCCTCGGACTGACCCTCATCGGAGGCAGGTTGTCGTTTCCCTGAGCCTGGGGTGCCGGAGGGTTCCTACATCCTTTCTTCATGTGACCGAGCTGCCCACACCGAAAACACCGCACGAGGTGTTGACCCTCATCCGCACGTTTGAATTGGTTAGCACCTTGCACATACTGCATTGGGTTACCATGGAGTTACAAAGCTCTGTCACCCAAGTCGGTTTAGTAGCATCTGTTGGCGTGGGAGTTCCTTTCTTGCTTCCACTAGCAGTAGCCTGATGTTGCCTAGCGACTCGCTTACCTTGATGTGTCACCGCAGCTTCACGTTCACCATGACAAGCGGCGTCGATTAGTTGGCGAAATGTTGCACAGCTTTCTTTTTTATGACGAGTTTTGTCCTTGATATCCGCAGCTAAGCCTTCCCAGAATAACAGCTTTAGGTGTTTTTCTAGCCACTGTTCGTCGGGAATAAGCTCAGTCCCTTTTTCCTTCGCCATACGCAACTTGTTGTCGAGTCTTGAGGCGTAGGCGGAAACTTCTTCGTTTTTTTTTGTTTCATGGCATAGGCAGCTGTCAACAGTTCCTCCCCGGTTGCTATGCCAGAGTCGCTGTACAACTGATCCAACCGTTCCAAGATTTCGTTTAGCTTTGAGCCGGGCGCCAGACCAACAATCTTCGTTTTGGCTTCTCCCTGAAGCAATCTTCGGACTTGTTCGGCAATCACTTCCTCCGCGTGAAAACCTTCCTTCATTGCACTGTCGACCTCAAAGCGCCAAACTCTGTATGTCACTCCTTTAGCTTTGTCGCCTTCGGAGAACCCATAGAAGGGTGAAAACTGCGGTCGAGAGAAATACTGCGCCACACTTGGCTGTGGTTTGTTGTTTACGGCGCCACAGACCGACGGTTTACACAAAGAGACTGTATCACCAGACACATCCAAAACGCCTTGGAACCCGTACGTAAAATACGCCTTGACGCTGACGAATTCTTCTTTCAAAAATTTCATTCCAATTCCGTGCTTCGACGAATAGGCGTCTGCAATCGATTCGATTGTCATTGAGTCCCCTGTACTCTTCACTAGCGAAATAATACGTCCCCACTCAATCTTGAGACACTCTCCTTTGGATAGCTCCATTATTGTTTACATAAACGGGTCTCGGACAGTCAGAGAGAGACTTACTGAATTTAAGACTTGTCCCCTATCGGGCTCCAATTATGCAGTAGGACACTATCCAAACAACACTCAGTGAATCGCTCGGTTTTCTTTAAAGGTTGTTTTATTCTTTCTAAAAACCTTACCGACCGACTCTAGAGCTCAGAGCCCTCGCTTGAAATCGACACGCAAGAAGCACGCCCAACTGTCCATCGAATGTGCGGTATCATATTTCTCTTATTAATTACGAACTTAATATGAACATTGTGGTATAGTTCCACGACATAATGCATTTTACGTCTTTGTCGATCGAATTCACGGTAAGTCAAATAGCCAATAGGCAAAAAAAGAAGAAAGCCAATATGGCCGCCAGATAAATCGATCAAGTGTCAGTTACGGCTCACCTGCACAGTTTTTTCAGTTTCATTCCTTTTAACATGTTTGCGCATTTTTTTTTGTTAGGATCTCTGTTGAAAAACATTTATATAAATAAATGTATATTAGCATAATGAATAATGGAATACTTAACTCTTTGGAGGAGGGGAGCTCTCCTTTTGGCGTTAGCCAGAGTAGAATAATAGAAGAATAGAATTAAAAATAATTAATAACAGAAAGAATAAAATTGCGAATTCAGTCATTTAGGGGTATTATTTGACCGTCCATCAAAAGTACGTCGTCCTGTTTTCGTCAAAGTTTGAAGAATCGTAAAAGGTAATGTTTAGTTATTCGGAAATCAGCCTTTCTCTTGTATTTCTCTCGGAAATACATTATGAATCCTTTCATTCCTTTGAGCTCTGTTTGAATACTCTTATAGTCTTTACTTGTAGTAGTTTCCTCCGGTCAACACGCACGTAAGACTTGCAAGCTATCAAGTACGAATCCCTCATAGATGAGTGTCTTTACTTAGTTATCTTAATGATTCTAAAATAAAAAATAAAACATAGCCACATAGACAAACATCTTCGTGGACCCCTGACCTTCGTGGGCCCTAGGCACGTCCCTAAAGTACCTATTGGTTAATCTGCCACTGCCTGGCAGGACCCCTCCGTTTTACAAGTAAAATCGTCTGGCTTAGCCAAAGTAAAATATGGAAATCTAAGCCCGCCGGGAAAGAGTTAATGCCATATTAACGGAAAGAGTAAGCTATAAGGGTAACTGTAACTTAGTCTCAAATGGGACAATAAACAACGAAGGGAAACAGGAATTTGCTAAACTACCCAAGGGCGACAATCGCTTCCTAAAAGTGGGGGGACGGGCCGGCCAAGTGATGTGGAAGCATTCCCTCCGAAAGTTTGTTTTTTATCTTTTTTTCAAATCTAATATTTATGAAATGCCTTTTCCGGCATTTTGAAATTATTTTTTTGGAACAACACTTATACCTTGTTTTTCAATTGAAACAAAGCCATGTTTTGTTTGCTATTTACATTTCCGCTAACAGCAATAAAGACGTTATAATATCACTAAACGATATTTCCGTAGTTTCGTAATAGCACAATAGTAGTCAGACATTTCAAATAAACGACAAATTTTTTAATCGTAAACATGTTTCGGCATACTTATGCCATCTTCAGTACAGTGGAAGATGGCATAAGTATGCCGAAACATGTTTACGATTAAAAAATTTGTCGTTTATTTGAAATGTCTGATGACTAAACGAAGTATTTATGATTGTTTACAAAATGGGGTCCAAAGAAGGACGATCGGACGACTATAAAATAACTTGGCAAATTTTCATAATTTGTCATGTATTCGAACCAACAATACCTAGGTAAAAATTGGGGCTGAAAAACGATATGTCGGAAAATCGTAAAGGTAAAAATGGAACCATAAGCGCCGAGGGAACAGAAATTAGGCTTCAGTTGTCACGAACTTTGCAAAAAGTGAGGGATATGTCCCCCATCCCCCCAGGATTTACGTCCTTGCAACTACTATTCGGAAAAAAACGACAAAATGTGCGGTTACAGATGGGAAGTCGATTAGATACGTTTCCTTAGGAAAATGTTCCATTTTCGCAGATCAGTTTTCTCCCTAGGTATTACAAGGGTGGACTAGTACTATTAATTCGGATCAAGAATCCCTGTAAAATACTCATAACGTCTTTGACTGACTTCACAATAAAAATGCTAAATGCAATCCCATGTTGTTTCATGAAAACAACTTCCTTGTTTCGACTTCCCGTCGTGACAGCAACAATATTTACCTTGTTTTGCGCTGTCCTGAAGGGAATTAATTGCCTTACCCGATAGGTTTGAATAGTCTTAAGGGCAATTCCTTTCTGGGCTACCTTTGTGATTAGTTAAACAAGAAATCATTTTTAGGTCATCTTTCAAGGCCTCGTTTGGGCGACATATGGAGGCGGAAATCGTTTCGGGCGTTTCCATGGTTTCTGGTCTTCCTATGTTCCATCCATTCTGTTTGCTGAAGGCTGATAGGGTTTCCGTCTTGCACACGGGTCATCATACTGAGGAAAGGATTACACCATGGATCATCAAGGTATGTCTTTTTAAATTTGGTAAGCTATTTATCGCTGTAATATACAGTTTCTGGATATTTTAGAAATGCGCTCTTGCTTCTTAGGTGGTAAAGCATATGGCAAATTGAAGAGTGACCAAGAGCAAAAGCTTGACGAGATAAACAAGGTATAATGACCCTTGCCCTTCAGCAAGTGAACGAGCAACTATAGTGATGATCATTTTGTTAAGGCACAATCCCCGTTTACTTTTTACAGAGTTTTATAAGTAGTGGAGACTACGACGACGAAGAGGAGTGGCCTGATCTTGCTGGGGCACTAGAGTCATACAAAAGTAAGTAATATGCAGGGTAGGAGATAAATAATAACCAGACGTGCCAGTGACATGAGGAAGCATGTGATTTATCTTGCGAACTTGATCAAGGTTTACAGAATTAAAATTCAAAAGCTAACATTACGACTCCTAAAATCATTAATTTACTTTAATCATTTTAGAACAATTCATGGATTTTGACGAAGACAATTCAGGCGACATCGGTAAGATTGTATATATGCAACTATTTATCACTTGGCACGGGTGGAGGCCATGTTTGCAATTATAATTCAATATTAATACTTGTTATTTAAGGATTAGGTGATTGTTTGTCCATCGCTTGAGCTACTGTAGATTAAGTATTCATCATCATTTATTCAAAAATGCATTGAAAGTCGTTTGAACTTAGTGAAGTAAAGTCGACGTAATGAAGTGGAAACTCGATACTGTTTCTTGCTTAAGTAATGTCATGCTAACATAAAGAAAAGTACTCCAGTAGCTATTCTTGGTTCAAAACGTGTTTATTTGGAGACAAGCGATCTAACTGACATTGGAGCCAGTAACCTGGGAAGGTATCTGTCCAGGGTTGCCACACAGATCTTCTTTTACCACCTCAATATTTTCAAGCTCAATGTGGACAAAAGGAGATTCCTAAAATTTTAAGGCGTCACCCAAGTTGGATGATGGGAACAACAGCCCCCAAGTGTCCATATTTACAGGGGTAGTAGTGAAGGAGAATGGTGACTAAAACTTTGTAATTCAGGCCTCAGAAAATAAACTATGGGCCAGCACACTTCTTTAACTTTATGACCATATAAAAACAACTTGTAAAGGACAAATACAGTAACTGCTAGACCACATCATATTGAGGGAGGGGGTGTGATGGCTCCCCCTTGACTACTTTATTTCATTAGAACATTATGCATGTGTTAAATTGATACACTTGTTATTACTGGTATAAAGAAAACTTCTTTTTAGAGTGGATCACAGAAACTAATTTATAACAAGGGTGCACCGGAACCAGTATTTCAGGTTCCGGCCGGAACCGGAACCAACCGGAACTGAGCAAGAAATCCGGCCGGAAGTTCCGGCTGGAACCAGAACTGAGTTATTTAGGCCATATATGGTAATATTTGATTTTGTCTGATGCCAGTACCTGACTGGTACTTCCCTGACTGGAATAAATTAAAAGATTGAGCAATGTAAACGTCTTCATAAAGTGTTCATATATTAGTATACAAATGCATGTATCCTTGTATAGTTTCTTCCTTACAATCATATAAAAGCTCTAAACAGTGCACATAGCATTACTTGTTTTTAAACCAATTTCCAAACTTTCTAATCGATACCCTCACTGGACACCATGTTGTATCATATTATTTATGTAGTTTAGTTCACATTTTAATGATTTATCTTCTTAGCAACGAAGTAGAAATATGAAATGTGATCTGTTCAGTCTATTTGATGTTCTTT
This sequence comes from Heliopora coerulea, assembly GCA_030142905.1. Classification (NCBI taxonomy): domain Eukaryota; kingdom Metazoa; phylum Cnidaria; class Anthozoa; order Scleralcyonacea; family Helioporidae; genus Heliopora; species Heliopora coerulea. Next base: position 662,071 of record JASJOG010000132.1, on the reverse strand, counting down.
CTCTCTGAAAACAAGAGTTCCGGTTCCGGCCGTGCTTTTTTCAACAGTTCCAGCCGGAACTGGATCTCTGAAAAATCGGGGTTCCGGCCGGAACTAACCAGCCAGAACCGAGGTCCGGTGCACCCCTAATTTATAATGCTGTAACTTTCAATTTTTGTGGGCTTTGGAGTGAGCATTAACCTAACCATCTACTGTAAATTCTCTGTGATGACATTTTTTGAACATGGATCTTTATAATGTGCATGTAGACCACACATGACCCTGTAGTGGCTTATGAATTGAGGTTTCACTTGCATTAAGCTATTAAGATTACTGTTAGACTTCACTCCATGCAAAATATCAATATAAGCTTCATATATATATATATATTCTCTGGTTTTTCTTTCCATGGACAAGTGTGCAAGTCTCCATGCTGTGGCACCAGTGTAATATATATATATGTTATATCACCTGTAGTTTGGAAAGAAACACACTAACAGCAACAATTCAAATCCATGCTTGCAATATAACATGAGGAGTTTGCCTTTGGCAGTGAGTTCTTCCACTACAACCTTACAGTGGGCAAAGTGTTTTACAAAGCAGATTGCTCTTATAACCATTTTGTCAACAACGACCTTTGTAACTCAGTTGGCTGAACACGGGACTAGATTCACACCTGAAACAAAGTGTTTTGAGAAAAGTTTGGTCAATAGTGGAGCCAGACTATGAACCATGATAGTCAATAGAAGAAGAATGACTAGTCTTTTTTGTTACTAGCATTTCTGGATCCAAACCGCACTGATACCTGTGCCTTATTACATTTCAGTTGTATAACTTGTACATTTAAAATATGCATTATGATAATAATAATGCTAACAGTAACTGTAATTAGTAGTGATGGTGGTAGTAGAAGTAATAATAATAATAGGAGTAACTAGTAGTTTTAGTATGAGTAATAGTAATAATGATAATTTAATCTGGGATGTAAATTAATGAGTGAAATCGGTTATCAAAAACAATAGTACTGGCTGGAAATTTTAATTTGCAGTCAACTCTCTCTAAGACAGACACCATTGGGACTGGTTCCAACTGTCTGTCTTAGAGAGGCGTCTGCCATATAGAGAGTCAAGGTAACCTGACACCAGTGATCCAGAAGGCAGGTATAATAAATAAACATTGGTTTGGGATGGGTTTTTTATTGCTAGCTGCAAACTGGAACAACACTAATACAACATAAAAAATACCAAGGAAAAGATGATAGTTGAAGTCACTATTGTTGGAAATCAGGATACAAGAACTGAAAAGAAAGGAAAGACAAAAGAAAACTCAAGTGGGGCTAGCCATAGTTGACTTAGAAGTCCAAGAACTTGACTGCTGTAATTTTTTGGGCACTAATTTTATTCCTTCTGTGTGGTGGTTGAACATGGCATGATTGATTGATTTCTAAACAAGCACTACAGTAAAATTGAAGGGAAAACAATATCACTGTTGTAAATTTCTGGTTATTAATGTACTATGCACTTTTACACCTTTTGCTGTTCATTACCAGAAAATATGCTTTTGTTAATGCCAACCTCAAACTCAGTAGTGCAAAATTACATTTATTTTACTGAATTGGCACACATTAATGTTTTGTCATTTTCAATTAAAATAATTGCATAGGAAGTCACATTCCTTAGCATAAATATGCAACCATTTGCACCAAAGGACATTCAGTGGGGGTCACAGGCAACCATTAACCCCATTCTCTTATGCTTTAAGGAACTTTTCTGAATGAAAACACACTTCTGAAGTGTCTGTTGACTGCTTCAAAGTGTCCCTTGTCTGTTTTAGAGAGGTGTCCATCTTAGAAAGAGTTTGGGAAAAGGAAAACAACAGAGATATGGCCAGGACCAAACTAGCTGTCAGACTTAGAGAGGTGTCCATTTTATAAAGGTGTTTATTAAGAGAGAGTTGACTGTATTTAGATCTAGGCTAAAATTGTTTATGAACCTCAAGCTTGTAGAAAGGAATTTTTCTTTAGGGGGTTTTGATGTCAAGCAACTTTTACCACTAGAAATTTCCAACTCTCAGAAAATGTGGTACCTTCTTACTGTATATGTTAGTTTATCACATGAGACATTTATCTGAGCATAATGGCAAATGAGAGTTTGGCCTGCAATTGTGCCTTTTAAAACCATTTGTTAGTCAATTTCACTTCTATTTGCAGAATTTTGGTCTTCTTGTCTGGATGTTTATGAAGATTAATTCTCATATTTTGTGCCTGTATTTGATATTTTAGTTGACAAGAAGCACAAAAATATATGGCTTGAAATGTTTGTGTAGTTTAAAAATGCCTAGTTTAGGCCTAGTCATGCAGAACTAGGTGTATGAGTCTCATGGGGGCATTCATGGTTAAATACAATCGACAGTAATGCCATCAAACACCACTCAAACACCACTAGGGAAAATGTTTAGCTGCAGAAGAAGAACGGTAATTTTGGTAGCGCTTTCTTTGTAAAAGTGTCAATAATGCACACTAAATTTTACCAGTAAATGATTTAGAGCAGCTGCTCAGAAGTTACTTAATCTTAACCTTTGATGTTGGATGTTGTTACTATATGCTAAAGACATGCTTAACATAGTTTACTATGTTGACAGGTTTTGCCATTTACTGTAATCAATAGCCTCCTACTGCTTTTTGCCCAACAATCAACATTCGTTAGTGATTAATATTAATTCAGTATCCTGCTAACAACTGACCAGACATTCACATCCTCACATCAACACTTCAGATAATACATTTCAATGATTTATCACATTGCCAAGAGTGGTTTCAAGCTCACAAATCAAAGCTGGCCTGATTGTGATACTGTTTTATGACTCATTATTGAATTGGGAACTCAAGTTCATTGTAGCTATGGGGGTTGTTTGAACCCCTAAACATCCACCCCTCCTTGGTTATGCCACTGATGAATATTGCTTAAAAATGTTTAGTTTTTCATGATTTTATTTAGAATTTATGTTTTGAAGTGATAAATTGTTTAAACAGGGTTAATCTCTCAATTTTCCTTTTCAAGGTGTTTTTCTAATTGTAATAATCATACCTTAAATAAATATATGTGCGTATGCATGTATGTATTTTATGTATGTATTTGTGTACAAGTATGTGAGTATGGATGCATGTAAAAATCCAAACTGACAAAGTAATAAAGTATTCAATGCCTGGTTTTTCTAAAAAAATAGTCCTTAACAACAGTCTTGTAACTTTTAAAATTTATAAGCTTAAGACACCTAGGAAGGTTGTTCAAAACGTTTGCATTAGATTTTTGGAAAAGTTTTTGATTTGGGGGACTTCAAGCATCAGACAGTTCCACATTACTGTTGCTCTGAAGAATTCATGGTGATTTTTTAACTTTGAATTGTAAATATCTTGGCCAGTTAGGGTTTTTTTAAGTTTGGCTTGCTAATGTCACTATGGGAGTCAATTCTTTTATTGGTGGCCATCCCAGCACAATCACATCTGATGTTCTTGATATCATATCAAGATATCAATCAAGTCTTAAGTAATTCCCCAATATCCTGTTATATTCATTGTATAAATTCATCTTACCTCTTGAAAATAAGAATGTTGTTTTAGGAGTTCAACTAGTTATAAGTAACTTAATTTTACTTACCGGTACGTAATGAGCTACCCAATTTTGCTAGTGTGTTAAAATCCAAATTACAGAAATAAGGACTTGAACTTGATAGTACTTGAACAAAGGAGACAAAAATTCAAGTTTAAATAATTTACTAATTACCTGCAGTACAGAATTACAGATCACGGAATATGTATTTGGATATAATAAAAGAGAGTGGTTTCAAAGTGAATGGTTTGAAGCCGGGAGAATCAGTACATGTTGGTGAAAGTAGACTGTCCAGGTCAATGCAGTCTTGAGAAATACGATACTGTTTAGTTAGTGACTGACATTTCGACCGTCTCAGCAGCGGTAAACTTCAGAGTCAGAACAAAGTCTTCTTTTAAACATAAACCACATTGTCTTTACAGATATCATGGAACTTAAACGCATGATGGAGAGGCTTGGACAAGCAAAAACGCACTTGGAGTTGAAGAAAATGATTGCCGAGGTCGACACCACAGACTCAGGTATAGAAATTATATTAAACATAAGTTCAGTGGCGTAGCCAGCACAAAATGTTTGGTCACGCAGATTTGGTTTAATGTTCGCCCACGAAGCGCCACCATGGTTGGCGCCGAGCGGGAAAATTTTTAAAAATTCAACCCCCTAGATCACCGGAAAATGCACCTTTTTCGCTGATTTTAACAAGTCAGAGCAACAGGCTTTCAATGAACAAGTAAATTTTTATTTCACTTAATTTTATACAGTTGGGTTTAAATACATTACATTACAAATAACTATTGAAATGCGTACATTAAATGTAGTTGAAGTCCGGTCAGACGGAAAACATGCGCTGTGGGCTAAGAACAAATACAGCGCAAATGGATACATATATAACGTAGCACACAGTGCGCTAGTATTAGTATACATTCATTACAGGGGTGCTGGTGGCACAGTGGTAGTGCACGTGTCTCTCACCACTGTGACTAGGGTTCGATTCCGGCCGCATGCAGTAATCTGATTAAAAGTTACCTTGGTCACATGTGAGAAGAGTGTTGCCCAGTTTGACTCTCCCAAGCATCGCAGGTTTTCTCCGGGTACTCCAGTTTCCTCCTGTCATAACACTGGACCCATGAGGGTATGCCCTTACTGGACCTCTAGGGAGAACAACTTAGGTAGCTGATAGGATTATCCAGTATTAATAAAGACACTTTACCTTTACCTTACAGCCAGTAACTGGTCAGTTGAAGGCAGAAAACATTTCAAACAAACCAGTATAACACACGAGGTCACCACATTTAAAGTGGTTAAAATTTTAATTTTAATTTTAAATTTTAATTGGTTTTAATTTTAAATTTTAATTTAAATTTTAATTTTATCTCCCCATAATCATACAAGACTTGTATAATAATACAAAGAATGATTTTAACATTATTAAAGGAAATTAGAAGATATGAGATTGGTGTCACCACATTCTAAGTGGGTATCTCCCCATAATAATACAGGTATATTAATACAAGGATTGTGACACTGGAACTGAGGGTAAAATTGAATTCATTTCACCACATTTCCCTTATGCAGGGACACTAAATCCAAGAGAAGATAACAAAATGGTGAAGTTTGTTTTACAAGTCACAACACCTTACACCTGCTGAGAAAAAAATTTAATGTTAGCCTATTATTGTGTTTACAACAGGAACAAGTTGTGGAAAGTCATTTATATAAAAATGCTAGCCTTCTGGGTTTCTCAACAAACTTTTTAATCACTTCCTCATGGAAAACATTTGCTTCCTCCTTCTCTTGTAAAATATCTCTATGGATGGAAATCGTACAGAGAGAGTTAAGTCGACCTTGACCCATGGTGTTTCTCAAATAACTCTTTACCCTTTTTAAACAAGAAAATGACCTTTCAACAGAAGCACTTGTTACAGACAATACACCATTCATTTTAAGCAACTTCACAACTTCATGAAGGCTAGATTGAAGATTAAACTTGAAAATATACTTAAGCAATTCCATGCTAGTATCTTTATGAAAATCTGTGTCATTATAAACAAATGCAAGCTGACTTTTAAGCATTGGTAGCTCAAATATGGCTCCATACATGTCTTCGAGAAGACCAAGTTTATCAGAGGGTACTTTCCCTTTCCATTTCTTAAATGCTGAGGGATTTATAAGATCTAAAAACCCAAACCGTTCCATATCATGAAAACGGTCATTCAACATACCTACAATAGCATCAAGAATTTCAAAGAAAATTTGTTTATAATTGTGTTTTCGTTGTAATCTGGATTCTGGATGATGACCTACTTTCTCCACTGCTTCATCATAAAATGCAGAATATTTCACATCAGTCCTCAGAGAAGAAACAAAGTCCTTGAACTTTTCTATCTTTCTCATTCCAAAACAGAAATCAGTGCCTGTGTTTTGTAGAATTGCATACAGTATGCTTGACTTCTCCAGAATTGCCTGAAAAACACAAACTAAAAAACTGAACAAAAAATCATCCAGGTACCCAAGTAAGCCACTTACCTTGCTCAGGGTATCATCATCCCATCCATTTGGGTGATCGACAACATTTTCAAAAATCTCCAAAAGTTTTTGATAATTGTCATACAGAACATTCACAACACGAGCTCGGACTGGGAAATTCAAGATTATGTGAAGAAAGGAATGCCTTTCTTCTAGGAGCATTACTTGTAAATGTTGAAAAAGCTGCAATATTAACAAAAAAAACTTTGACTGGTGAAATAAATTATGCTGACTGGCACAATACAAGATTTAACCTGTGTGCAGCACAATGAACAAAATGTGCAAAAGGATACTCCTGGCGTATTTGGGCTTGAACTCCATTAATGTGACCTGACATTACAGATGCACCATCATAGGTTTGGACAATCAGCTTTTCCTTTACATTAGTGTGATTACTTAATGTATCTTTCACCACTTGAGATATAGCAGTAGCATTCCTGTCAGAACTAGCATCAACCAAAGCAAGCTGCCGTTCAAGAATTTCACTCCCTTTATCTAAACGAACTATAATACTTAATTGTTCTTTTGTTGATACATCTGTAGTTTCATCAACCTGTACACTCAAAAAAGTACAATCATTGATCTCTTGGAAAATTTGATCTTCAATTATAGAATCAATGCAATGGATGAGATCATTCTGAATGTCAGGGGAAACCCCAGTAAAACGACTATCTCCTCCCAATCTAATTTCAGACAACCTACCATGCAATCGCCTCTCAAACACTGAATCCATCTTGGCAAAGGTCTCAAGCAATTCTCTATAATTTCCTTTATTTAAACTGTCTTCAGATTCATCATGGCCTCGAAAGGCCATTTCTTGATATAAAACAGCTTCTGTTATGGTCTTAAGTATTTCTCTGTTTTGCCTTACCTCTTCATTGTGTCGTTGAATCTCATCACGGCGGGCTTGGGAAATAAGAGAGTCTACACGAACTCCAGAGCCATATGTTTTCCACGTCTTGTACGCACCCATGTGCGATTTTGCCTTCTCATGCTTCTTACAATCAGAGAGGAAGTTTCTTAAGTTGGTGTAGCCAGTATTTGCCCAGGTAGCTGAGTTGCTTGGACAAAATAAAAGACAAGGCCAGCAGAACATCGCCTTCAAACTCAAACTTCCACAAAGCCAATCTTTCTTCTCATACCAGGAATCCCTAAAACTCCTTTGGCCAGTGGTCAAACTGAGATTTGGCGTAGGTCGCTGTTTCACAATAACATTTTGCTCCGCAGATGGTCGAGCAGAGAACGGTTTCTTTAACAAACTACTAATGACATCGGCTTCAGCAACAGCCCGATTTGTTACGCTTGATGATGAAGCCATTCTTTTATTTCTTTAAACAAATTAACCACTAACGCCGAACACACGAGTGTAAATCTCGCAAGTAAAGAGGAATTACAAAGTAGTCGCGCTGATTTTATTTAGCGTGACTAGATCTTCCAAAACAGCGCATTTGAGCATGCGCTGAAGCCATTAACCAATCAGAATGCAAGTATTTCTTCTATAAAATATTAGAGTTGGTCACGCTGAATTTTATGAGCACGACCAACTCTTAAAATACCACGAAATACGTGGAATAAGTGGGTGTAAACGAAATGTGCCGAATAGCAGTGGAAGTTACTGGGAAAGCTATGGATTTGATCTTAACAGAAACCATACGTAGGGCAAATTTGCGAAAAACTTTGATGATTAATTGCAGTTTACATTTGAAAATTCAAAGGGACATTTTCCCTTTTTTTTTTGGAAATTTTTAGTCACGCTCAGCGTGACCAGCGTGACCGCTGGCTACGCCACTGCATAAGTTAGCGGTAGCTTGCCAGGAATATCGTCGATGTATATCGAGATAAACTGTGTATGACTTGATGGATATTCACTCAGGGGTGGATCCAGACCGGTTCACTGGGTTTCCAGAAACCCATCAAATTTTAAAAAATGAGCATGCACAATGTATTTGCTTTTATTGTGTTTATTGTCGCTTCTCCCCGCTGGCACCACCGGGCGCCAAATTTGGCGGAATTCACCGCAAAATCGAACCGAATGAGCGCAGAGGATTCGCGTATGGCGTGAGCCATCGCGTGGAAACTCGGAAACCAGTGCTTCTTGCGTGGGAACTCGGAAACCAGTGCTTCTTGCGTGAAGCCCACGGAAACCCATCGAAACTTCATATTATTGGCTAAAACCTCACAGGCAATTAAAGTGAACCCATCGAAACTGTATTTTATTGGTCAAGCACCTTGAATTAATTAAGGTGAACCCATCGCAAACCCATCATCGATTAGTGCTACAACGTGGCTGCGCGTGGACAGTCCGTGTGTCCCAAATAAGTTGTTCTCTTTTTGATATTGGGCTCGTTTACGTGACCATTGGCCGGTTCTCTCCCGCAGAAAAATTGCGCTTTATTCAGAATGTCTGGAAACCTGACCAGCTCTTTCTCGTTCTGGCGACTTCTGAGAGTGATGGAAAACATCGACGGTTCAGGTATGAATGGCTAGTGCGCTTCTCATGGCTATCAAATGATTTCAAACTATTTGGCCATCCTACCTGCAATTCTTCAGCGCTATCAAGTTAATTTTGAACTACATGTATTTAGCCTTCCTACCTGCCATTCTGCTGTTGTATGAAGATAATTTTGAACATTTAGCCTTCCTACCTGCGATTCTGCTGTTGTATGAAGATAATTTTGAACGTTTAGCCTTCCTACCTACTATTCTGCTGTTGTATGAAGATAATTTTGAACATTTAGCCTTCCTACCTACTATTCTGCTGTTGTATGAAGATAATTTTGAACAATTAGCCTTCCTACCTATCATTCTGCTGTTGTATGAAGATAATTTTGAACATTTAGCCTTCCTACCTACCATTCTGCTGTTGTATGAAAATAATTTTGAACATTTAGCCCTCCTACCTACCATTCTGCAGTGGTATCAAGATAATTTTGAACTAATCAGCCTTCCTACCTACCATTCTGCTGTTGTATGAAGATAATTTTGAACATTTAGCCTTCCTACCTACCATTCTGCTGTTGTATGAAGATAATTTTGAACATTTAGCCTTCCTACCTACCATTCTACAGTGGTATCAAGATAATTTTGAACTAATCAGCCTTCCTACCTACCATTCTACAGTGGTATCAAGATAATTTTGAACTAATCAGCCTCCCTTCCTGCCATTCTGCAGTGGTATCATGATAATTTTGAGCTGTTTAGCCTTCCTACCTACTATTCTGCTGTTGTATGAAGATAATTTTGTGCTGTTTAGCCTTCTTACTTACCATTCTGCTGTTTTATGAAGATAATTTTGAATATTTAGCCTTCCTACCTACCATTCTGCTGTGGTATCAAGATAATTTTGAACTATTCAGCCTCCCTACCTGCCATTCTGCAGTTGTATCAAGCCATTGAGGTCAATTTTGAATTAGTTCAAGATTTTGAAGTACTGTTATGCACCTCTTGCTAAGCTTGGGTACGAGATCCACCTGAACCTAGCTGTATGGTACAGCTATTTGTGATGAAACTTTTGGGGAGGTACTCCATAAATCAGTTTTGCAGCCTTTGTGCTACAAAAATGATTTGTGAAACACTATCCTTGTAAAATTGTGGCCTCCAAGGTTTGTACAGTATATCTATTGGGAGATGTAAGTGATGCTAAAATGGTACAATTTGAGGAATAAAGGTACCTGCATGTTTTCATGAAACGTCTTCTGAAAATGCAGGAAATTACATTTCCGAGCATCTAAAATTTCAAAATTTTCCGGGGGAGCATGCCCCCGGACCCCCCTAGTATTCTCGCGCCTGCGGCACTCGGAAAACCCTCACTAAATTTGCTGGATCCATCCCTGATTCACTAGTGAATGCATGAGAATCGCTGTAAGGATAGTTGATGACTAGAAAGTAGAATACTGCGTAGACAGTGATAAATAAGGTGAAAAGTTAAAAACTTGAAAACTGCCGTAAATGATCTTAAAGAATATCAACGTTTCCAGCAAAGGCCCTTCGTCAGGAATGAAACATGTTCAGAAATAGGAGTAGCAACTAGACTGAACTGAACTGAACTGAACTGTAACTTTCATTTAAACACGCTACCCTCATCATCAAATGATTGTTTTCATGAGGGGCGTCACACAAATTACAAAGATAACACTGTTCATAAAAAGAAATAATCTAAGTCCTAAGGTATACTGATGTTTAAAAAGATAAAATTCACAGATGCTCGATTTCTGACTCAGTCATAACAGTTACTGAATCAAATTTTTGAAGCTGGTTATCGACTCTGTCAGCTTCGCCTCCATTGGTAGGCTATTCCATAGCACAGTTCCACTATACCCAAAACTTTTTTTCAAATATTCATTGTTAGGCTTAGGAACTGAGAGGTTAATGTGGGCATTCTAAGATTGTAATTATTTAAATTTGCCTTTTTTATAATAAATTTATCTTTTAAATTTGGGGCTGAGTGGTTGTTTAATATTTTGTAAATCAAAACTAATTTATTCAATTTAAGACGGTCGTTCAGATTTTTCCATGACATAGCATGGAGCAAATCTGACGACTTCACATAATTAGCACCTGCCCTAACTCTTGCTGCCCTATAACTAGGTTTTATACGAATAGGAGTCATGTGATAAAACGTTAACAAATGAAATACGAGAAACACATGACTCCTTTTCGTATAAAACCTAGTCTAGTTGCTACTCCTATTTCAGAACTCGTTTCTTTCCTGACGAAGGGCCTATGTTCGAAACGTTGATATTGTTTGAGATTAGTTACGGCAGTTATGAACCTTTTAACTTTCTACCTTAGTTGATGACTATAATGATAGCATTAAGCATGACATTTCGTTCATGTTTTGCAAGTACGATGACGCAAAAACCATACTTTAGATATAACTGGAAAATACCCGCGACTTTCTATAGTTCGATGAAGCTATTCAGTGCTCGACCATAGCGGTAGTGCACTAGTAATGTAAAACAAACTCCGAAAAAAGGCATCTTGAAACTCAAAATATGAGTAAAAGCCCAAGACAAAATTGAGAAGGTAATATTTCGACTATATTGCAGAGTCATTGTCAAACCTAACTAAATCCATGAGCTTGGCAAAGCCCTATCCAAACGAAGCAACATCGCGGTTCAACATCGTTCAACATTGTTCAACATTGTTGAACGCAACATGTTGAACTCGTTTGGCCACCATGTTGCATCATATTGCATGATGTATGTTGTTGAACGAAGTTTGATGCAACATCGTGCAACATTTCTTTTGTCCTCATGTGTGACCAACAAAGTTGCACTCCTTTGGCCACGCACTTCAACATCAGTGACTTCAACATTTTTGCATTCCCACACGCGCAGCAAGTTCTCTAAGGCGAGGGCAACGGGTAGATTGGCCTAAAATTCAGGATCATTATTCGTCTCAGATTTCCAATCTCCACAATTCGAGTCTTCTCCGCACATGTTGCATTCGCTTGGCCACGCAGTCCAACACCATCCAACAAAGTTGAATTCGACAATGTTGAATGATGTTACATTCGTTTGGCCAGAGCTTAACGACTTATTTGATAAGGACGCGATGACACCGTCACTTGTTAATCTAACAGGAAATGTGTCGGTATCGCAGTCAACAGCATGAGAAATTATTAAGGTCGCACTATCGTTGCATTTAATTCAGATGAATTTAATTCAGTCGATTTAATGCGACGGTTATGCGACGTATGAAACGAGTTAGATTCGTCAGAGACGTTTTATCCGTCATGATCGGACGGATACAACGTCTGAAATGCATGTTGGTTTTAGAGGACGTCGTATTGTCGCATCGAATTAAATGCATGAAGTATAATATACGTTCTTTTTAGCCCATGATCAAATGTTATGTTCTTTCTCATGAGCATTGATTGTTGTTACGATGGTTTAAAAAATGATTAAATTCGTCTAAATTAAATTCATCCTATGGAACGAACACGCATTTACTTCGGCTAATTGACGAAGCTAATGTGAATGAAATTCGTCTCAATAAAATGCGGCAACTGTGCGACGTATGAAACGGCCCAAATTGTCATTTCTCAAACTGTTGACTCCGATACCGACATATATCCTGTTACATTATTTGTATCCCTTTAATTAACAAGTGATGATGTCATCGCGTCCTTCTCAAATAGATCGTTACCCAGACTCATGTATTTAGTTAGGTTTGAAACTGACTCTGTAATGTAGTCGAAATATTACCTTCTCAATTTTGTCTTGTGCTTTTACTCATATTTTGGGTACCAAGATGCTTCTTTTCGGAGTTTGTTTCGTATTATATTTTGTAAAGTTGTCGGCGTGCACTGGATTTTGGCTACTAAAATTTGAGAACTATTAGGACGTTCACACAGTTACACAATCGTATTGCTCCGTTCCAAAAAATTGGTACGAAGAGGAGTTACGTTCACACAGGAACGCTTCAAATCGTACTGTTCCGTCCCCTTGTGAACAGGTAAAAAGGTTTTGATGCGGATCAAAGAGCAGGACATTTCAGAAGCATCGCTTTGAACATGCGCATTACTGTCTCTTAGGCGGGAAGATTCCGGAACAGAACGACTCCCTCTCCTTGTGAACACGAGTATAAATCGGTACGCAGTCGTACCGTTCCCTTGTGAACAGACAACTTTTCCATTCCAAAAACTGGTACATAAACTGACGATACACTTGCATACCTGTGAGAAAAGGGGTCCTAGTTAATGGGCCAATCCCATTACAAAATTTTTTAGAAAGGTAAATAAAGAAATAAACAAACGAATTCCGTTGATCACTAACTGAGGCATGTATATCCATTTGATCAATAAACTGTCACCATATACCTGTCATAGTAGATTCTTTATTTGATTAATATTTTGTTTTATTTTCCCGCTACCACTCAGCATACACATTTACTTTCAACTCTTCACTGAATATCTTCTTTTCCTGTCATCGCTCATGGGCAGCCAACAGGTTAAAGACAAGCTCCGTATGATTGTTTAAATCTCACCAATAAATCAAACGTTGTGACGTTTTAGGTTTGTTAGCAAATAAAGCAGGTGATGCCCTTTGGCTAGTAAATTGTGAACCTCACTTCACCAGGGACTAGTTAGGGGAAAAGATAAGGTCGAGCACTGCTATTAATGTCTCGTTACTGTAATTTAACCTCATCCTTTATGAAGGCAAACAAGGATATCTTTAATGGTTGCTATATTCCGTTCCGTAAATGGTCGTTGCCAACCGGAATTGTCGATGCCAATATAATGTTCTCGCCATCCCCAACTGTACCTTTCTCGCCCTAACTCCATAAGTTGCATCAACCAGAAACACGCCCAAAATCTTTTAACTGTTTTTATCCTCGACTTTAAATTCAACGACGAATTATCTTTGGTCACTTACCCAAACCGAAACCATAACCTAATCGTCCCAGTAGCGAGTTTTCCGCCTCGCTTGTACCCCAATTTGATCACTAGTCGCTTAATTTTAATTTTAAAATCTTGACTGTACGAGTGTTTGAAGAAAATAAAACACTGCGGAGTAATAACAATAAAAGCCCACTTTGAGTACAAAGAAAATCAAATAATTTCTTCACGGATTCGAACCCACTCATTACCGATTGCTTTTGGTCACACTAACCACCACACTTGCTTTGCAAGTTCAGTTGATCCTCGTTAAAATCGAGAAATTTACAAACATCACATCATTTAGAGAGGGTTCTCAGAGTAAACTTAAGGATGGCAAGAACATTATGTTGGCATTGACCTTTCCGGCTGGCAACGATCGTTTACGAAAAGGAAATTGCGCCGCTGAGAGACGGCATGATTCTCTGGCCTAATATGAATTAGATAACTTATTCGAATTAGTCATGGGAGTCAACGATAGTCGAACCATTACTGCGACAGAAATAAACTTTTGTCCTCCCGGAAAAGCATGGCTGGGTACGCCACTGCCAGTTATTTGCATGTGAAAAATGAAGTCAAAGGCTGTGCACACAAATCATAATCTCCACAACTTACTGACCAGTTCAAATGATATGTAGTGGTAAATGACGTCATTGCCGATGATTTTTCTTTTCAGGAACTATCACCTATGACGAGTTCTTACGTATGATGCTTGGGAAAGGGCCGTCTATTTTAAAGAAGTAAGTGAGAAATAATCAATGTAGTTTTAGGATCTGAACGTATGGCTCTGGTGACCATTTAGTTAGGGGATTGCAACAAGTGCTTGGGGACAGATTTAGGTAAAGTTAGGGTTTGTTTTCATGATCCCGGGTGGCCGGGTTGTCCCACTAACCGGGAAACTCTGCATGCCAAAATGATGTGTTTATATAGATCGAAAATTCCTCCTGCTGGAATAAACTACGTATTTTGCGCGAAGACTGAGCGAGAAACCAGCTCGGTTAGATAATATAAAACAACGTTTTCGCATTTCTCTTCTTTATCCAATAGACACCATATTCGCGGTCCTCCAAATGTTTTTGGGTCAAAAGAATGGAATTCTCATCTCAAGTTTGATATCTGTCTTGTTAACGAAAAATCTTGTCGCCATTTCTTTTCATAACCATTCATAGTGCACAGCTTTGACAGCGTGAAAATCAGTGTCCTTCACCTACAACGCACTTTTTTTTCCTTCTTGAGTTCGAGGTTCGAGTTCTACGATGCTGTCTGCAACACTAACTGCCAAGTTATTCATTGCACTATCACGTGATTATGGAAGCACGCACGCGTTATTGATAAAACTTCTCCCGGCTTGCCGGGTTTGAGTGTTTATATGAGAGAGTTTGTAATTCGGCTTGCTGAGTTCCCCGCAGTCGGCGAGTTGCTTGCCGGGATTATGTAAACACATCACTGAATTACAAACAACAACAGGATCTCGCCAGACGGATTGTTCCGGTCAGTGGGGATGATGTAAAGAGGCCCTAAGAGTCAAATACTGTCCTGCCACTCGAATTCTACGGTTGCTGTTGTTGCTGCAATGCATTTTCTGTCGAATAACGCGGACGTTCAAATGCGAAATTTTTGTGTTTCAAAAAGATCTTGTCTACTTGACAGAAGATATTGCGAGGATTTGATTGCGGTACGGAATGTTGAGTCAACCGTTGATCTCGAATGGCAGTTGCAACTCCTTGAACCGAACCTAAGAGTTAGTAAGGCTAAAGCCTGGCTCACACTTTGGACATAAACATAAGCATAACGACAAATGCAGACGCAGTTAGTGCTTCACTGTCAACTGAAGTCGTCGTACTTGCCGAGTACAAAAGGATTTACCATGAAGTCCTTGCTGTGCCTGCTTATGTCGTTATGCCTTCGCTTATCTCGAACATGTAAACCTGGCTTAAGAGAGTACGGTCTTTAGCTATTGTGATTTTCCTTTGTGCTGTGTCTCACGAGGCAATAACTTGAACATTTGTCCCAAGTGACTGTTTTACTTTTAGATGAATTTTCTTGTAAATGTTGAACATTTTCTGTATTTGTTTTCTCATAGAATTTTGATGTTTGAGAACTTAATGAAAGAAAAAGAGAAGCCAAAAGGCATCCCTCCAAAGCGAGATTTGTCTAGTCTACCATGAAAATACTCGACGAAAATAATAAACATAATAAAGTTTAAATTCTTAAAATTAAGTAATTGGTTCATATCTTAGACTAACGATGAATTTTAAATGAAGACATTTTTATTTTGTAGGATGTTAGTTTGTAGGCTACCAATTCTTTGTATTTTCGTTTGTGTTTGTGTTTTTGATTAAAATTATAAGAGTAAAGTAAACTTTACTTTACTTTACTTTACTTTACTTTACTTTACTTTACTTTACTTTTCGTTTGTGTTTGTGTTTTTGATTAAAATTATAAGAGGGCTGTAAATCTGGAATATCTTCAACTGTCTTTAGGTTTCTTATCTCTCGTCATGGTTACAAAATTGCAATTCCAACACTGCAGAATATTGCTAATAAACTGAAGTATTGCTTTACTAGTAAAACCTGTAAACTATCAGAAAAAGCCTCAGCTAGCCAACGAAATGTGAGGGTGAATCATCGGCTACATTATGTTACTTTATAGTCTTCGTTTGATTGGTCAACAATGTCTGGTTCTCCTTATCTGTTGAATGCAGATGCTTTTTGAAATATCGTTTTATTTTTCTTACTCCGAGCCGTTGCCTTTCTTTTTTCTTTGGAAGCTTAGTAATTTCGGGTAAATGAAAGTACCGTGAAGAATTATCGTAGCTCTATTCGGCAGACTTAATAAGGGGATTGGGTTATTCTTGATAAGCAAAATTATGACGAATTCATTGACGCATTATTAAGCAAAATTTGTTGACTAAAAAGAATAGAAGAGTTACGTCACGTAACAGTTGCCCAAAATAAACAAAATTGGTTAAAAAAGGAAATGCAGTCGAACCCCTCTTAAGCGGCCACCCTCGGGGAAATGGCCAGTGGCCGCTTAACGGGGTTTCGTCAGAATTTATCTGAAGGCGTGTTAGAAACTTCAATTTATTTGAATATGAACACGCATGGAGGCTTGTCACAACTGTTGCGCACAATACAGCCTATTATCCACAAATTCAAAGAGTCTAATAATTTTCGAGAAAATTCTCTATCCTTTAAAAATCATTCAGTTCATCTCAAGAAAATCCCGTGATGAAGTCTCGACTATATCAATGCCCAGCAAAAACACGAAGTAGAGCCATAAAGAAATAAAAAAAGTGTAATCTGACGTTTCATTGTCAACAACATCTTCAGAGATTATCATATTACATCATAAGGGTAGATAGTAAATGTTACAAGCAGAAAACTAACACGACGGACCAATCAGGAGAGGAAACTAAATGTAGGTAAAGGATGAAAAAGAAGCGACATGACGTAAACGATAAGGTGACGAGAAGGAATTATGAAAACAGGTAAAGAGGTGTTGAGCCGATATTGGCGTTAAGAGTCGGTTTCAGTTTGTTAATTAATAAACTCTCTCGTAGCAGAAGTTCGGATTCAAATGATACCGAGGAAATAATGCTGAAATCCTCAAAAGTGATAGGGTGTCCCGTAGATTGATAGTGGGGAAAGGGCTTGTTGTAGGTGGATTTTTGCGTTTTTCACCGGTAATGGGTGAGATTCCCATATGCTCTTACATCTTATGAATTTGGTTTGACCTTTCACAAATTCGATGTGACCAGTGACGATTTTGAATTAAAAACGATGTAGTGGCAACTTTATAACGAGATTCGACTAGACTAGATCAAGTTGCTTGACTCGAGTCAGACCACTGACGGGACTCGACTTGACTCAATCACACACACACACACCTATGACTCTATGACTAAGGGGCACTAGACGTCTTGTAATGATGATAATTTGTAGAATAGGTTTTACTTATTTTAACAATTGTCTTCCACTTGAAGGGTTTTTCTTTTTTGCTTTTGCTTTTTTTTTTTCTTTTTTTTTTTCATTCTTTTAAAAATTTGTTTAATATATCTTATTTTTGCCGGTTTAAACGATGAATAAAACCTTTTAACGCCACTCATCTCGACTCGTGACTCGACGCTTCTGACTCAACTCTACTCGTCACTCGGCCTTGGGTTGACTCGTTACGACACACTGGACTGAGGTAGAGAAGTAATATTTCATAAACGAGTGCGAGTGTTCTACCAGGGGTTACAAACACGAGAGAACAATGAAAATCACGAGGCCGTGAACCGAGTGATTTTTGTTGTTCTCGAATGTTTTACAAACGCGAGAGAACATTGAAAATCACGAGGCGGTAGGCCGAGGGCTTTTTATTGTTCTCGAGTGTTTGTAACCCCTGTTAAAACACGAAACACGAGTTTATGAAATAGCTTCTCAATCGTATATTTTGAATTTGTAATCAAGAGATGTCGTAATAAACGGTTCTATATATGAGCCGTTTATCATCTGATTTCTTAATTATGAATTGAGTTTACCGGGTTTCAAAACACATGCACATTGACCAAATATTTTAGTCTGGTTGGTTAATTATGTCATGAATTATTAATGAGTTTGAGAATTAAATTTGTTGGATGAGGGCTCACCAAGCTCCATTTCCATTTAGTGCACGTAGTCGCGCGGGCGACGTTCTCTCTTTGTCTTGGGTATTCTCAAGTGGAGCAACTGGAAATCCATTCAATTTTTACAATTGAGCAACCATGCGCATGACCATATTCACTTAATGAAAAACAGCATGGATAAAGCTTGGTTCACACTGGCGTCGCAAGCATAAGGAGAAGATCAATACGAAACATAGCATATCTCCTCTTGGGACTTGCGAACATAAAACAACAAGAATTTTTCTTTGTTTGGTCTTTTGTTCTGCTCTTGGCTTATGCTTATGGTTGGACTATAATCTTCGGAGCTCTCAAGGGGAGCCAAGTAGAAAACTATTCAATTTTAACAATACAACGGTCGCGCACGCGACATTTTGCACCAAATGGAAATCCGGCTTTACGCTTATGCTTATGACGATCCTTATGTCACAGGCTTGACTTCATTCCTTTCTTTTGCCTTTTGTTTTAACCTTGCTTATGATTATGTTCAAGCGTAAACCAGGCTTAAGGAGAAAAAAATTCCAGACTTTAATGACACCATGACCCACGACAAGTACGGAAACTTGATTGATGGTTTGCATCCAGTCCCTTGAGATTCAAATGACGATACGGTAGACATGTTGGCGCCAAGTACAATAGAAGTTTATGAGATTTTTTGGTTAAAGTTCCGCCAACATGGCCACCACGTCACGTGCAAACCATCAATTAGAAGGACAGCTGACACACTGAACCGCGATTAACGTTGGATGGAACAGAATGGCGGCAACTTTGACGACTATAATTAAGGACCTTGCATTGATAGCTTTGTTAATAAATTTTCTTTGTGACAAAGCTAAAGAGAAAGAAGGTATTCAGCACCCTCATTTTGAGGATGAGGGTGAAATTGTCACTCCATATTAACTTGCTGGTGATTCTTAAGTTAATAAATTCAATTCTTTCAAATTCTACCGAGTTTTTAGCGTACTTTATAATTGCAGTTAAGTTTTGATTTTGGTGAAATCTTAATCCAGCAAATTTCCCTTGTCTTGCTTTGCTTATTGTTTTGCACTGTTTTGACTTTTAATCTGCTTTTTAACATATTCCGTCTAACGAATTCTTTTGAGCAATGTTCGACCTCCAGTGAACGCATAAGTAATCACGTTTATAGTCTCTTGGGTATAAGTTTATCAGGACAAGCTTAATATTGTGAATTATTTTTGGAAAATATATAAATATATTCCTGACACCTTCAAGCCAATGGTTTGTCGGTTGGTGCAGACGAAAGTCTAGTCCAGAAGCTTTCGAAACTGCCCTTTTCTACTGGTATCACAAGGCAAGCCCTGTCCAGTTCAGTAGAAAACTATGTTTACTTCGAAGGAATGCCTCGAAGAGTTGATGTCGTGGGTGGCCCTATGCTGTTGTTGGAAAAACATAAAGGTTACCATACATGATCTGATATGTGGTTAGTGAAAACAGTACTAAATGCTTAGTATATTGTTTGTGTTTCTTGTATTTGTTTACGGTAGTTTGACGTACTGAGCACAAACCTTGCTCTGATCTTCGTTTACACGGTTTGTTTACGGAATGTACCACAATGCGAACGTTGTATTACAAAACTTTCCATTGATGCCTCAAAGAATAGTTGCGCTACAAGTCATTTTTCATGTGCATGCTTTTGAGTACAAACAATTCCTTATTGCTATGGAGCATATCGAGGAAAATTTCTCAACTCACGCTGGTAGTTTTATGTTAATTTTAGTACGAGTTGTGGTTAAGCTCTTCGCAGACAGTTCGTTTTGTCGTTATTCATGGCAACACTGTAATTTTCTTATAACAGTTTGGAGCTACAGGTAGTACCATCTAGAAAACGAACTAACCTGAACGTTGGACAATGTTTAAATTTTTAGTACTTTTTCCTGGGATATGAATTTTTCCTGGGACAGTAAAGAATTTGTATAATTAGACAATAATGATAAATTAGCCTTCTTCATAAAGACATTATATCCTTGGAATTTCCTGCGAAAGTTCAAATGGGGCCACCAGCTTATGAAAAAGGTGTAATGTATTAGAAAGCGATTATTGCTGGTGAGGATAATTACTGCTCTACATGAAAGAATACTGACACAATCGTGAACTAAAGATGTTTAAAAACGTTCCTTCTGTTAAGCCGACGTAGGTCTCTTTCGTGTTGTTGTCCTCATTCGTTACGGTGGCCTGGTATACAATCCCTTTGATTTGGCATTTCCCTTTTAGTGGGCAATTATTTCTTATGCGGCAGTTGCATTCGTTTTCTAGGGGCGTGTGATCAGCAGTTTCTTTGGCTTTGTTTAGCACTGATTTGTTGTGCAAGGAAATAATGTTGGCTACGTTAGAAACACGTTTAAAACACGATATCGGAACCACACCAGCTCATTTAGAAATGAAAAATCCAAAAACGCCACAGAGCTTAGCAAACATGTTTGGTCGCTGAAGCAATTGAACGCGCGCTATTCAATAGAGTGGAAAATTATGAAGAAATGTCATCCCTATTCAAACAGGACTAAACGCTGCAACTTATGCATTTACGAAAAATTTCTTATCATATGCCATCCGGAACGGAGTTCCCTCAACAAAAGGAATGAACTTATATCTACTTGCAGGCACCGCAAGAAACATTTACTTTGTAACAGATAATTGTCACTGTCTCTACCTGTAATACGAACCAAATACTACACACAAACATCTTGACGTCACAAACCAACCACAGATCTCAAGTTTACACGCCAAACACAGCATTCACCTGACGAGTGTGGCAAGCTTCGAACTTGTCATACGAAACAGTTCTGTAGTGAATAAAAGTTCTTATGAAGTAACCAAATCTTGTGTTGTGATTATATATATATATATATATACACACACACACATATATATATCTGTGCGTGCGTGTGTGTGTGTGTGTATGTGTGTGTGTGTGTGTCAGTACACAACCCTTTTCCTGTTTCTATTTGATATACAACTGCCTACGCACCACTCCTTTACGCACCACAAACGACCATCAACACCATTCTACTATACATTAGGGGTAATAAAATTTCAATTACGCAAGAGAAATATCTTGCCTAATTGAAATTTTATTATCCGTAATGCATAGTAGAATGTTGTTAATGGTCGTCTGTTGGCGCTGCAGAATGCCCTTCGATGCAAATGGTTGCCTATCTACACTAGTGAATGTCGATTGAATAAAATGAATGTATTTTTGCGTTAATGAGTTTGAGGTTGGCGTTAATGACAGTATATTTTCCG
This sequence comes from Heliopora coerulea, assembly GCA_030142905.1. Taxonomy (NCBI): domain Eukaryota; kingdom Metazoa; phylum Cnidaria; class Anthozoa; order Scleralcyonacea; family Helioporidae; genus Heliopora; species Heliopora coerulea. The sequence goes on along the minus strand of JASJOG010000132.1, from coordinate 640,671 downwards.
GTAATGAACAGCAAAAGGTGTAGTTTGAGGTGCGCTTATTTTGAGAGGCATTTTGATCCAGAATTGGGTTTTTTTATGATTTTGGTAACGGAAAACCCTTTATTGCAGTTTTAACCAAAGTTTTATTGCTGTTTCTCTTGCTACTAAACCTTTTGCTGTTCATTACCAGAAAATATACTATCATTAACGCCTACCTCAAACTCATCGCAAAAATACATTCATTTTATTCAATCGACGTTCATTAACGTAGATACGCAACGATTTGCATCAAAGGGCATTCCATAGCGCCAACAGACGACCATTAACACCACCACTCAACTATACATTAGGGGTGATAAAATTTCAATTACGCAAGAGAAATATTTTGCCTGATGGAAATTTTATTATTCCTAATGTATAGTAGAATGCTGTTAATGGTCGTCTGTTGGCGTTGTGGAATGCCCTTTAATTCAAATGGTTGCGTATCTGCGCTAATGAATGTCGATTGAATAAAACAAGTATATTTTTGCGTTAATGAGTTTGGGGTTGGCGTTAATTATAGTATATTTTCTGGAAATGAACAGCAAAAGGTGTATAAAGGGAAAGTGTGCTATAATTTAACATTACCCCCACTACGTAAATATTTCGACTGCATTATCCACTCTCCTATGCCATAATATTCATGTATTATATGAGTACAGCTCAAACGTTTATCCAAACTCTAACTTCTCGATGTCCAGGCAGGCTACTCTTACAGTACTATTACAATATGCTGTACTCAGACTGTCCAACCTATAGACCTTCTCCAAATCGGGTTTTAACGGAGGGGCTCTGGGGCCATGGTCCCCCAGAAAATTTTAAAAAGTCAAAAATGCTCGATAAATTGATCTTAATTTTCCGCTTTCTTCCTATTAAAAAAACGATGCTCGGTAATGAAAAACCAAGTATCGTAATTCCTCAGACTGAGACGTATTCATGGTTACGAAGCTTGAGAAATCGGATATTAATGACTTATTGAAAGGTAACCAGTTTAATTTATGTTCTGCTCATTTCCTCAACCGGTTTACGACTGGCGTCATTTTTTAAATCGGTCTCCGAAGGATAGTTGGTTCTAAGTACTTCAAAATATATGTAATTGCACTGATAAAATTATTTTAATTTTATGCCCAATACTTTGAGATAACGGTACGAAAGGCGAGATGTAAACGCTTTGACCTTGTATGGCAAAGTATCAGAATTTTTCCTATCGTCTATCCCAATGGCATATCGGTCAGGACTAGGGATTTTCAAGGAAAATCGGGATGGTTGAACAGCATAATACTGAATACTGTTTTACGTTCTAAATTAGTAAACTTTTCTTTACTAAACATGACGTTGCATATGCATCAACTAATTTATCATAATCGACTATCTAGTTTAGTTATCGTTCTACATTTACCAGAAGAAGAGCATCACCGGCTCGGCTGCTGGCCTATTGTGGACCTCAGTCTGTCCTTGACAATTTTAAGTTTGACATTTGGCTATGCTCAATGTTTCGCCGTTTTGACTTAGGTGACATGATGATGGTCTTTCCTAAGTACAAGTCGTGTGTTTTAATTTGCTTTAACTTTGTGTTTGAATTTAAACTTTCCCTAGGCGATGACCCTCTAACGAATAATCCAGTCAGTCACGACCACAGAATGGTCATGGCAAATGCATTGTGATTCGTGATTATCGCACGAGCATCTTGCGCGCACCACGCATCCCGGGATGCTGACTTGCTGGAAGACAAGGAAACAAAGACAGCAGTCAGAGATCACATTCAGGGTATGATGTTTGCACCAGCTTTTGCGTTGGATAGATGATCATGCCAGTGAAATATCTGGTTTGCAGAATGGTGTAGTTTTTCCGACAGCCGTTAGATTTCCGACAACTTCAAAATTTCGGACAAATATTGGCTTAGGGGGGCCTTGCCACGCCTTGTCCCCACGGCCAAGACGCCATTCGGAAGTGTTCATTTCATTATCATATTGCGACTGTCGCGTTGGCATCACACACGTCGAACTTGCACCTGGACTCACTGGGTCTCGATATCTCAATGGTTAGAGCGTGTCACCGGTAATCAGTGTCTTCATTTATTTTGGATTACCCTATCAGTCATCAAAGTTGTTCCCCCTAGAAGTCCAGTAAGAGCTACCCCTCATTTGCCCAGTGTCACTACAGAAGGAAACCGGAGTACCCGGAGAAAACCTTCGATGTTTGGTAAAGGCAAACTGGACAATACTCTTCTCACATGTCGGAATTGAACCTTAACAGCAGTGGTGAGAGACAAGTGCACTACCACTGTGCCACCAGCATCCCTTCTGAATTCAGCCGGTTGCGGTTGACTCAGATTGTATTTTTCTGACGATATGATCTTTGTGAACGTTCGTATCGTCCGGTTACTTTTATTACGATATGGTATTGAGTCAGATAATTTAAAAGCAGTTAAAATTATTAGTCAACCGGTCTCCGCCTTCCTCTGGGCACTACATTGCGTAAACATATCACATCATAATTTATTTTATTTTATTACATTTTGTCACGAGATTAAAGAAGTAAGTTGTGCAAGATAATGTTTTAGAGCAAATCGTAAAAAAAGTGTATCTATCTCTATTTGAGACACTTCATCCATATTAGGTATATCGAGCAATGTGAAGTCGTTGAGCAATGTGAAGGTGTATGTATAGTCATACACCTTACATTTTACTAAATATTAGTTTTTTGATCCTGTGATTTAAAGGTTGATACATTTAATTTCCCCTCAATTGTTTTCTTTCTCTCCCTTTGAAATATTCACCGCGGTTCCAAACAGGCAGGTCTTTGCACAATTTTGGTACAGCAAACCAAATACCACGGGCAACCCTGTAGTCGTAAACTTGAGGAAAGTCACATGGAAACGCTATCGGAGGCAATATATACGAACGATTGTCTTGCTTCAAGTAAATATCCCAATAAGTCTTCATTTTTTTCGGGTAACTTTGATGGACTGCTAGTGCTGTCCTGCAGATGTCACGACTTTTTCCTACTGTCCTACTGAAATCAATTTGGTGATGAAAAATCCTCTTGTTGTCCCCAAACGTTTGCAAACCAGAAACATCCTTTAGCCACATCCCTAAGGACTGGCTTCCCGACGGATGACAAAGAAGAGTCTTGTTTGCTCTGTTAAGGAATGATTTGACTATGTCCTCGGTAACTATTATAAACCCTTCGTCAAGGATCACTTTACCTGAAAAGAAAAAAAAAAGAAAAAAGAAATCGTTAATGTTGCTCTGACATCGGCTATGTAACGAAAGACAAGGATTGGAACAGAAGGTTATGGCATAGCGAGGAATTGACAGTTACTTGAAGCAGGAAATCAATAGAAAATCTAAGGATTTAAAAAGAAGCAAGGTAATTGGCGGCACCCAAAGCCAGAACCTTGCTGTATGTGTCTTGGCTACAACCACATGTAGATAAGCTAAGTTTATGTTATTTGAAATGGTATTTACGTCACTTTATCAAAATGCTGCACGGGTCATAATTAACAATTATTCACCGAAGTGGAGGTGGATAGGTGGCTCACAAGTGATGTCATGACGGCCATGTTGGTAGAACTTTCACAAAAGAATTCATTAACTTCTATTGTAGGTGACAGCAACATGGCCGCCGTATTATTGTCTTTTGAAATCCGAGGGATTAATTGTAATCCATCAATACTGGTGGTTATTTACCGAGCCATGAAGCGGCGAGATAAATGTCTATATCTCGCGTAATTGTTTTCACACAATTTTTTCCCTGAATTTTCAAACAATTTTACGAGCCGTCGGCTTGTCGCCTGCTCATCATTTGTGAACAGAACATAAATTTATAGCTTAAACGTAAAACAAATACCTGTACATATGCCTGAATGCTTTATTGCCAATTTTAGTGGCTTTTTCGGCATTGTCTAGGACGGTGGGTTCGTTTATTCAAAACAATTTTCTTCTTCCCTAATTGAAACAAAACTGGAAGCTATCTTGTTTTGCTCGGAGCTGAAGGATATTGCAGGATATTACGACACAGAGGAACCATTCAGATTCAACAAAAATCTATATCTACCTCGAGGTATATGCTAACAAGTATTATCCTTTTATAATATCTTGTATAATAATAATAATAATAATAATAATAATAATAATAATAATAGTAACAATAGAAGGTAGGCAAGATGTTTCGGCATCCTCAGGGAGCGGCGCCCCTGCCTTGCCAGCTGGGTAAACGGGTGACTGAAAGCCACTGCTTGCCTTAATTGGCCGTCAGTGGTAAGTAACCTCACCTAAGGTGTTGGCAAACCTTCCCTGATAGCCCAAGGACTAGTAAATCCTTTTGACTGTCCTGATGCCCTTTACCTTAAATGGTTGAGTGAGCCCAGGACACTTACGTGTCTGAAAGGAACTCTCCTAGTCTAAGAACAAAATAGATCACATTATCCAACTTCAGCTATTGGACTGGCGTCTAGCTTGCCTTAATTGGTCGGCTTTGCGGAACAGACCCTTAGAATAGTCTGAGAGGAAGTGTGATGGTTATTGAGGAAGTCTCATGATTTATAGGTGCAAAGCACCAGCCCTTGACCATGCCCAACCAACGGAATTGTGTATGAGACTGTGGTGTAAAATGGCATTAACTACTCACGATATTTTTCACTTTGTGATTCAGGGCCTTTTTTAACTATATATCTAGGGGGGGCAAATGCCCCCCAGTGATCGGATTTGCCCCTCTAGCCACCGTACTTCTGCTTAATTTTCCACGTTTGCAAGTAAATGGAAAATTTCCTTAAGTTCTGATTTGCTGAAGAATGTTTATCGACCAGTTCTTCAATTCATTCAAAAAGAAAAATCTATTGTATGAACTAACCTGAGAAAATCAAACCCTATCTCATGCGTTCGTTTATATCACCGAAGTGTGATTTTTTTCGCGAATAATTTTGGATTTTTTTCCCGCCTCTCTCCATGCCTTACTCATTGTAACGTAAAACCAAGATGGCTGACAATGACGATGATGTCAACAAAGAGACAGAGCAATTAAACTTACAGAAAAAGAGAAAGACTGTCACTGAAAGTAACAAGAGTACTGCTTCAAAGTATCGGAAGCTGACAAGTTATTTCACTGTGATTTCTGCAAGTACTTCAGCAGCAGCGACAGCAGTCAGGCCAGTTACTGACGACGAAGTCGTTCAAGACGAGATCGCAGCTCAAGAAACTGCGAGCGAAGTCAGGTTGGTCAGCGAAAATGTTCAAATTACGACACCAAAACAAAAGGGAAAGCAAATAGGATGCTCTTTAAATTTATACAGAGGTCATCCTTTGAACATTAAGAAAATTCAAGATAAAGTAGGAAAGGAAGATTTATCAGTTTACAGTAATAAAATTGGCTCCCGTAAACGACTGCTCGCTAAATGCAATATCTGTTCCAAATTTGAGGAAGATACCAAGAAGAAATCAAGACAAGGAACTGTTTATCTAGCACATGGAGTAAGGTGTGATTCAGAGGAGAAACTCAAAAGGATAGTCGATCATTTGTATAGCAAAATGCACAAGGCTGCTGTGGATGCAAAGAACTGCAAGGAACTGTGGGACAATCAGAGCCAGAATCATCCCTGGGTAAGAGTCCTGCAAAAGCAAGAACAAGTAACAGTAGAAAGCCTTATCAAACTTGCAATTGATGTTTATAATGACAGTAAATTGTTAACTTCATCAGCATGGTCATGGCCTGCAAGGTCACTTGCTACTGCACATGCTGAAAAGCAGATTTCTTCTCTGAAAGAAAACGGGTTGGAATCTCCATTCATTCCATTTGAACCAAGCCCAACAGACTTGCATTACAAGGATCCAGTCAGGTACAAAGAGATGCTGACCATCATTGCAGAATTTGAGAACATGAAACTGAAAAATGAGCTGCAGGAAGCTATTAAGTTCTCTACCCAAATTGATGGATCTGTGGACACCATGCAACATGACAATAAGTTTTTGTTTGTGAAATACAATATCCCCAAAGAGCCACTGGAGGTCAGGACAAAGTTTGTTGCTGTAGGAGACTCTGAATTAAGAGGTGCTGCTGGCTTAGAAGATTGTGTTCTTACTGGGTTTAAAAGTATCGGAGTAGACAAGTCCATGATGAAAGAAAAATTTTCTGGTTTTACTACAGATGGTGAATCAGCCAATACAGGATCTAAGTCTGGTTTGTGGAAGAGGTTAGAGGATCATGTAGAGCAGAAGCTCATGAATTTTTGGTGTGCTTGCCACTGTTCTGACCTTGCAATGGAAGATATGGAAGCAAGTGTACCTGAATTAAAAGTTTGGAAGTCAAATCTACTTTCCATAGTGGAATACTATCACAAATCTGCTGTCAGAACAAAGGAGCTGAAGAACTTTCTACCTACCATGAAGGCTTTCCCATCCTACCATGCTGTGCGTTTTTCACACCATGTGAACAATATCTGTCTTGCTGTCCTGCATAATCAGGCTGGATGCCTACAGCACTGGAATACAGCATCAACTGACCACGATCTGGACAGAAGAGAGAGACAATGTGCTGAAGGATACCTAGCACTGTGGAAAAAGGATGGGATGCAGTCATATATCACCTCTCTTATGTCTGATGTGTGCTCTGTGTTCCAGATATTGCAGAAGCACCTCCAGAAAGTATGCATCATTCTTCCTGATATCATGAGGCACAAAGATACAGCAATAAAAAAGCTCAGAGCTATGTTAGATGCACCATATGTTGGCAGTGCTGAAGAAAAATGGGTGAAAGAAAATGGGCCACTAGATGATGGCCATCCTGCTGAATCATCAAGGCAAGCAAAGACAATGCATAGTTTAATCACTGGATTTCATGGAAGACGACCATTAACTACCATACGGACTGAGGTTATTAATGCAGCCATTAACTTTCTTGACCAAAGGATGGATGATGAGCAGGAAGGTATAATGAAGAATATTGTTGCGATCTGCAATGCAAAATCAGTGAATGAGTTTGTTGCTGCCTCAAGACCATTGCTTGAATGTGCAGGTATAATTGGTGATGAGGTAAAGGAATTTACTGACACTGTTTTTGAAATATTTGAGGACTTGAAACCCAATTCAAACATTTTGGATAAAGACTATTCAGTCAGGATCTTACATATGTTGAGGTAAGTTTTATGTTAACAAAACATAGCAACATGTACAAAGGTTAGAGTACTGTGAGAGTATCTGACAATAAAGATTGTGTAGTCTCTAGAAGATTGGAACTACACATTAAGCTTTGTATTACCACATTGGAATTACCATTTAACAATGTGGTCCATTTCCAATCTATATGAAAAGAAATTCATAATGTTGTCTGTTTCAAATGCATTTACCTATGAATTGAAAAATTTAAAGTGTACTGGCTACTTGGGGTGACAGCAGACCATTTGCATCCAAGACCCTATTTTAATTTTTTAATAATTTTAATAAAGCTATATGTATATTATTAAAATATATTATTGTTGTGAACTGGAGCATTAACAGTATTTCCCCCAGAGATGCAGACTCACCACCAAAACAACAAGTTAGCTGATTGATTCATACTGCAGCTTTGACTAGTTTGATGTATTCTTCTCATGTTTCTTTAAATTCTAGAAATAGCACTGGTTTGGTAAGAGATCTCCTCTCTGCAATAGTGGTGATTTCACCAGACAGCATGACAGTTGAAAGAAGTGTTTCAACATACAACATTTTATACTCAAAGCTGAGGACCTCGACATCACAGAAAACTTTAAGTGATAGATTGATCATAGCTTGGAATGGTGTCCCAATTGCTTCATATGACCCAAGGCCAGCCATTGTATCATTTTTTAAAAAGAAAGAAAGGTGACTGTCAAGACCATGTGTGGAAGCTTACAAACAAAGAGACTTTGTTGCAAAATTCTTTTGATGTAGATGTTGCAAAATATTTAAATCAGTTTGATTACATTTCTCCAAAATGTGCTTTTTACTTTTTTTTTCTGCAGATTTTAAACTGAAAATACACCAAAACACATTTCAAACTGACATATAATGAGAAAAATTTGCCTCCCCCAGGAGCCCCTTTGAGAGGAAGTTTTCCGCACTCCTAACCCCCCCAACTTGCACCACTCAGGTGGACAGGCTATGCTAGCCACAGATTTGACATCCCATATATCACATTTTTGTCCCCCTAGTGAAAATTCCTTAAAAAAGGCACTGTTGTGATTATCATACCACTATAATTTATGGGACATGTGCCCACTTTGGCATAATATGGCAATTTGGGCTAAACAACCTTATTTACTTGTATGAGCTGACTTTCCTCAATAACAATAATAAATAGATAATAAAACACTTTACTGTATTTGGATTGGGTAACTAGATTTAAACAGAGCAATCTTCGTCTAGGCCCAATATACCATAAACTGACAAAACATTATGAATTATACTACTATAGTACATATAAATCTCATAAGTTCCCCAATTTAGCAAAAGATTTTTCAAATACAATTTACCGAACTGAGACAATGTAGAAGCAGTTCCAGCAGCTAAATCAAACGAATTCCAACCCTGAGCTACTAAGAAAGAGAAAGACTGCTTAGAAGAGTTCGCACTTACTGTAGGTAGCTTTAACAAATTATTATAAGATCCTCTGGTATATACATTATGAAGTAATATATCATACACGAGAAAGTGTGTTTCATCAGATATCCAAACTCCGAGAAAAAAGTTAAAAAACGAGGTGATAGCCGAGATTTTTAACCAACTTCGAGGTGTTTGGATATCTGATGAAACACAACTTTCGAGTGTATGATATTACATCTCAAACGAATCAGAAGAATTAATTCGAGCAAGAAGAATTAATTAGGAGCCCTGAGTATTTTGTGACGGTGTTATCATTTTCATGTCATGACGGCATGAATTTGCTCGAATAAAGTTTCAAACCATTTTCAATTCGCAGCAATATCAAACAATCGCATTAAGGCAAAAGTTTGATCCACCGTTTCTTTAATAATCGATCTATTGATGTGTGACAGATTTACCAAAGAATGAAAATGAACAAGCGTGAGAATTTTCACAGAAGTTCCCTGGACATTGCAGTTAAAATCCTGTGGTGTGATTGCATTCCTTGTGTTTTAAAGTCTTAAAGTTTTAAAGCTACACTGTGATCCGCTTCCGTATTCTGATAACTAGTTAATAGTAACACAACTTTTTGGACAGAATTGTATCAGGTGATTCACGCGTCATTTCAAGAGTAATAATTAATCGCTTTTGTTTAACCTCTATCATCAAATTGCCACCATACGTCTTCCCTATGGTCAGTATCGACCTGGATAGAGCCCACCAAAGTAATCTCTCCCACGGGGCTCATATCCCTAGTTGCGCAACTGATGGTGACTGAGTTACTCAGAACAACAAAATCCGTCGAATTTCCTGTATTTCCTCAAGATGTTGTACAGTCGAACCTGTATATAACGGCCCTGTATTAAGCGGCCACCCTCTATTAAGCGGCCAGTTTTCAAAGTCCCGATTTTTTTTCTATAGAAATACTATATTTGTAACCTGTATTAAGCGGCCACCTGTATTAAGCGGCCGCGGCCACAGTTTGCCTCTCCCATGTCTGTCTTTTGTTATTATTTTTACCTGTATTAAGCGGCCACCCTCGAAATGAAACCCGAGAATATTTAGGTAAACATGCATATCACATTTTATATGGGCTTTATTCTGTTCAAGTGATCTGTCAACATTGTGATTTAACAAAACATTTCCTATATAACTACACTGTATAACATTTATTGATTGTTAGCATGCAGTTCAGTGTCGCTATTCTCTACTCGAAACTTCTCTTTAGCTAGGTTGTTCTTCAGCCATTTGATTGAAAATAGATCGCCTTCAAACGTATACTTGCAGGGATTTCCAGGCCATAACCTCCACCTCTGTTAACGCACTTGTCCTTTACAACAACTTTTCCGCTGTTTGTTGGCCGTTTCAAAAATTTGGTTAGCCATGCCATCAACTTAGGGACAGGACCAATCACTTCGTAATTGTCCATCATTGCGTTAGGGTGAAAATAGGGTTTTGAAGCAGTCTTGCGGCAAACAAATCTTGTTGATCTTGATTTACGTTTTTGGCGAGCAACTGCCACAGCATTCGTGTCTTTTTTATTTTGCGGCTCTCGTTTCAGTTCAAACAACTCATCGACTTTCGGCTCCCAAATACCCATGCATGCATGGTACCCGCGAATATAAGAATCTACGTGAAAAAGTTCCATAGACATCTTAATTTCAAACAGAATTGTAACAGTGTAGCGACAACCGAGTGTCATTCAAAGCTTCCGTTTGTGATGTAGCTGTCAAAAAGGCGACAAATGTGTTCTAATATTTAGCCGAACCCAAACAATATTGCTCAAGGCGCAGCCTGCGATTACTTCCGGACTTTACTTCATCCACGATGTCTAATAAGAAGCGTGAATGTCTTTCTCTCAGCGAGAGAATTGTTTTCCCTTAAGACATTAGGTTTATATATTCTATCGTTATTAGTACCTTTCATTTAAATGTTTTATTTATCATACAAATTGTTTGAAATAGTACTGCTTGTCTTATTCTTTTCTTGAATGAGGTGTTGGTGAAATTTGGTCACAACCAAGTAGCCCCTCAATGAGTATATTCGGTCATCCTGTATTAAGTGGCCACTTTTCAAAGTCCCGAGGGTGGCCGTTATATACAGGTTCAACTGTACTTCGATTCAACAAATTTCACACTCATTAATCTGATATCAACGATGTGATATTTCACAGTTCTTGCCATAAAGTCATGTTAGCTTAATGATCAGCAACACTCACCTCGAGTGCATTGCAGCCAACCCCAAGCCAACTTCCGTTTTGGTCGAAGTGCCAGTTCGGACAACAACTTTTCCAAGCAAATGAAATAGTCATCATCAACACGAAGCAGGTATTTAAAAGTATATCGTTCACTTGCCCATTGAATCATCCACAAATATCTTCTTCCGAAGTTCATCCCCGCGGGTGACTGAGCGAACAATATGTCGCCATACAAATGACTTTCGTCGTCAAGTCTCTGTTTGATTTTGCTTTGTAAAGGTTTACCTTCGACATCTTGACCGTCAGTGATAAACCAGCACGCCACACTCTTGACAGTTTTACACCTTGTTCCCCAGGTTTGTCGGACTGCATTTCTTCGGTCTAAATGTCTCGGGGCACTGAATATGCCAACAAATAAAATCAACGATGTTTGTTCTTTAGCAGCTAAGATCGGAACCATTTGCCGAGCGCGTAAGGATAAAACACGAGAAATAACCGAGACCAAGGAGTTTGTACGTTTAATACTTTCCACGTCGATAAAAATAATCGTAAAACTTACGACAACTACAGCAGCAAAAACCACTCGCTTGAAAGTGACAATTCGCTGAGAAGTCAACAATTCAACGAGTCCCATCACGACGCTGTGCATGCGGTCATGCGCATGCATCAAGTTTCGCGTACTTTAAACAAAATAGCACACTGCAAACAAAACATCCGCTCGCTGAAAACAAAATATCAGCTCACTGCAAATAAAACTTCTGCGTACTGCAAACATAATATAAGAGAACAGTTTGAGAGCGTGCGTATTGAAAACATAATTACCAAGCTACCACAAACACATGATTGATTAACATAAAAAATGACGACATATCGAGACTAGCAGACTGACAGTACATATGTCTACCATCTATACGAACCAGTACACAAATTTAACCTTCGCTCACCATCTGAGTCTTTGTAGCTCAATGGTTAGAGCGTCTCACCGGCGATCAGAAGGTTACGGGTTCGATTCCCGTCAGGGACTCAGAAAGGTTTTCTGAGAGAACAGCTTCAGAGCGTGCGTATTGAAAACATAATTACCAAGCTACCACAAACACATGATTAACATAAAAATAGACGACATATCGAGACTAGCAGACTGACATTACATATGTCTACCATCTATACGAACCAGTACACAAATTTAACCTTCGCTCACCATCTGAGTTTTTGTAGCTCAATGGTTAGAGCGTCTCACCGGCGATCAGAAGGTTACGGGTTCGATTCCCGTCAGGGACTCAGAAAATTTTTCTGAGAGAACAGCTTGAGAGCGTGCGTATTGAAAACATAATATCAGCATACTGCAGACAAAACATGAATCATACATGCGCGTAGCTATAGACACCGGATCACAGAAGCTGACCAGAAGTCTCACTCGGGGGTGTAATGTGTCCTCGTTTTCCAGTGCGCATGTCCGGGATCCGCCATGTTGGCAGCCAGATAACTCCAGCGCCAGGGAACAAGGATAATATAAGAGAACAGTTTGAGAGCGTGCGTATTGAAAACATAATTACCAAGCTACCACAAACACATGATTGATTAACATAAAAAATGACGACATATCGAGACTGGGACATAATTAATATAGTTTAGCGATGACACGCCTTGATGAAAAAGAAAAAAAAATCATGGCTCACTGAGATTGTGTTACCGTTGTTATCGTAGTGTGAGGGAGTGTGAATATATGTAAGTGACCGTGATTTAATATACGAATAAAACATTGAAAAATAAATCGACGCCATATCCGCAGTTGAATCCCTCTTAGTAAAGGGCAATTTACTAAAAGGAACATAATGGCGAAAAACCAGCTTGGATCACTAAAACGGCTTTATCTGGAAAAGTATTTGGACGATTTCCGTTTTACTTTGATATGTCCCAGAGGAAAGGTAAGAGATCAATTTTATCATAATTAAAAAGCGTATAAATAAATTTTCCGTGACATATCCATTTAGTTAGGAGTGGTCATTTGTTCGCTTACTTGTTTACTCGTATTTCACACTCGAAATCGGCTTGCAGCACACTCGTGCCCTAATTAATTTCAGTTTTTACGTGTTCATTGTAGCTATATTTTCGTGCTGATACCAAATCTAGCTTGCTGATTGCGTGTCACCTTGGTTTTAGTTTTTAAATAATTTCAAAATCAAAGAAAGATATGCTTTGAGCCTTCGTACATATACGATTTTGTATTTCTTGCCTAAAGACAGACAAAAATGTGCCTCAAAATGTTTACCGCTCCGCAGACTTCAATGCACATTTAAACTTCACAATTGATTTGTGGAAGGAATAATTTTTAGATTGAACTTTAAATGTGAAAGCGATTAATTGAGATAGCATTTTACATGTAATACCTTGGCTCATCCTTGTCTTAAACCAATTTGAACGTCAAATTGGTACTCAAGTCTTGTCTTCACTTCAACCGAGGATTATAAATAGAATTATTCAGAAAAAACGTATGGCATTGATTTGTTGTTATTGTAATTTTTAATTGATAATTCTGGTCTGGTGTTTTGAACCTCTCCATGAGGAGGCTGCTTGAAAGAAGCAAGGTTTATGCACTGAAGAAAGGGATGACAATACAAATTACATATTGCAATATTTAATTAAAAAAGTCGTCACAGTTCTTTAAACATGAAATTCAATGATTGTATAAGTCCATATTGATTTTCAGTAGATTGTAACAAACTTGAACATGCATTATTAAAGGCATCTGCAGTGATCTAATGCATGCTTCCCAATGTGATTCCAATAATTCTTAAAAATATCTAGTGTATGCCTTCCTGTAGCATGGCAGGGGCTTGAATGATTTCAATGTTGTGTGGAAATTGTGAACTTAGATAGGTATCCACTTCTCTGTCATTGCTGTGCATGCAAAACATGTTATATGCAGGATCTGAATCAGTATAAGAAAAATTAATTTGAAAGTGGCCTATCAGCTTTTCATGTGAAGCTATCCTGTGAGTTTGTTTTCACATCTTTTTGTGATTATGCCTTCAAGTAGATTTATATGTAAAATTCTACAAAAATAAAGCTAGATAGCAAAAATGAATGAAGAACTGGGCTGGTCATTAGAATAATGAAAAAATGACCCACTGCACTGTAGCTACAACCCATGGATGTACAGTATTTCTGCTGCAGTTTCTGCACAGAAATAACTGCTCACTTTACTAAAGATTGACACTTTCTTCTTCATAAGAAAGGACAGGCACAAGAACTCAGGCAGGACATCATTGGTAACAAGTGCTACATGTAATCAGCATAATGGAGGGAAAATTTACATATTAAAAGAAAAGTAAAAAGAAAGAGATTCAGGTTAATTCACTGTAGCCACAGTATATTGTTTTTTAAATCAGCTTTTTTGTTTAACAAAATATATAACAATAACTAAACTTTGCAGATGGAAGAAAACCTCCTGCCCCAATTTGGAAACAGACATTCCTACTTGGCAACGATTTTTTTCTAATGTCAAATCCCTCTTATCAAACCTAGTGATAAAAGAGAAAAATGTCAGCACAAACATGAGCAACATTGAATAATATTTCAGTTGCAGTTGCACTACTTGCAAAGTATTCCAGCCCTGGTGTTAACCAATACATAGATTTGGGACAAATGTAAGTTTATATGGATAAGATATAAGGTACAATTTTTTCAGGGCATAAATTAAGACAAGCAATTTGGAAGCATGTTCAGAAAACCCTTCGTGGTTGCACCATTGCTAGACAGACAATCGTGAGAACATTTTAAATAAAATTGAGAATTATTTTTGTTTATAATGAAAAAGCTGCTTGAAAATTTAGGAATACAAAATACATAAACCTTTGCACTGAATCAAAACAGTGGAGTTATTCAAAACATATTCAATACAGATGAGTGTTGACAGAGGCCAAGTGTTAAAGCAAGTTGGAGTTCTAATTTAAGGAATTAAAGCAGTCTTATTATGATTAAGGAAAAGAGTTTACCCCATCACAGTTGTTATAAATGTGAAATACAAAAGCAGTTGTGAAAATGCAAGACAAGTGTGAGCCTGTCAGTGCATGTATAAAGCATATTATAATCAGCAGTGTAGCAGAGGAGATACAGCTTTTTAAAAGGGCTATCTGAATTCAGTGTTTTGCAAAATTTAAAATTATTCCCAGAGAGTGGAACTGCTTTGCTAATGCACTGTGAAGTTTCAGTTGAAGATGTTAAGGGATGCTTAAGCCAGGGATCTGATAATCATCCTGAAGAAACAGAGATGACCTTTAAATGACACCAGTTCCTTAAGAGGGTAAAAAAAGGTAACTTTCAGAGGAATGAACAATCACTTGCCAGTGTAAATGAAGACATGGCAAATGACGGGATAAAAATGTGGTGATATTGTTTAAATGATATTTTAATATTATAAAATGATAGTTTAAATGATATTTTACAGTTTGGCAGTGGGTCTAGATATCCAAACTTTTGTGGAGAGTTAAAGTTTAATCATGATGTCAACACTGCTTGAATTGTAAAGAGAGTCATAGAAAACACATGCTCTTGCACAATAACACTTCCAGTAAATTTAAGATATTGCTGTGATACAGCAGAATTTGATCAGCATTTGATGGAGGATATATTTGAAAACTAATGTTTTGGACTGCCTTAAAGTATAAAGTTTAGTGTTATGGGAATTTACTGGTCCATTTTGCTATTGAGTTGTTATTTTAGATTTCATGGCTTGGAAATACTTACTAGTGTTGATGAACATAAGCACATATATGTAACCAATGGACAACCCATTGGCACTGGTGTGTGTGGGTAAAACAAAAAGAAATTTTCAACCATTGTACTGTATCATTATTATGTTACTATCAAGTTATGTTGAATTTACTCATAAAAATAGGCTTTGTCAAGAACATGTTGACTCTTATCTAATAAGCAACTTTTAAATGAAATTAAATTTAAATAAGTCAGGTTTACTTTTAATTACTACCACAGATTTGGTTATTTCTCAAGCTTTAGCCTTTGCTGTTTGACTGTCACAAAATGTTCCCCATCCCCCTCACATGTCAAGATGCTATGCTTCTTAAACCATACATTGAAGAGAATTTAGAGGGTATTACAGATGTGAACAATTATTTTGTTGTTGTTGTTGTTGTACTTATGCTTTCTCAGTTTTTGGACAAAAATGTCATGTCTGCCTGCCATCTGCACGTGCATACAGGTATTTCACAAATACTGTATAAACTGGACAAAGTGGTTCAAGTTATATTTTTCAACATGAATGTATGAATTACTTTGTTACATGCCTTAAATATTATAACATTTGATATTTTGGATAAAGTACTAAATCAGTGATGAATGGTTCTTCAACATTTTTGAACAATCTTCTACTCTGAATTGCCCTTTGCAAGTGGAACCAGCTTTTCAAACAGAATTCCTGCTTCTTGAATTGATGATGGAGGAAAGAAACCATGCTTGGCCATGACATACTGGCAGGGCCGCCGAGTGGGGGGGGCAGGGGGGGGCAAATTGCCCTGGGTCCCCAACTCAAAGGGGTCTCCCAAAATTGGAAGGATTTAGGATGGGTTGGTTTTGACCATACAAAATGATTCCTATGATGTCATAAATAGGGCCCCAGAAAAAGTTTTGCCCCGGCCCCCGCTAATTCTCTCGGCGGCCCTGCATACTGGAAATATTCTTTCCAAATATTTGGTTCTGTATCAGAATCATCATATTCCATTTCCACCCTTTGCTCCAATTCAGTAATTTTTTCTGGCAACACTGGCTTCAAACTGTGGAACCACTAGCGGATCAAGACTTGGCTTGAAGGGGAGACCCAGCATAGGAGAAGTAATTAAACAGTAACATTTCCTATTCTGCTCGGAATTTCTTTAGAGAAATCACGTGTTTAGTTGTTTGAGATTGTTTTTAGTGATCACTGAGATATTGAAGCGTGCATTTATAGTATTTACCAGTATGTGCAACTATATATATAATATCATCAACAGCCCGCTCAACATAAAGTTTAAACGTCATATAATCATCATAAAAACTTTATTAAAAAAGAAGAAGGATCAACAACTTACGTTTCGGGGACCGGCCCCTTCTTCAGAGGGGGCCGGTATGAATGTAGAGGTAGTATATAATAATAATAATAATAATAATAATAATAATAATAATAATAATAAATTTATTACTTATATAGCTCTTTTTCCAGTAACAGATCAAGAGTGCTTTACAAGAGTTGTAAAAATGAACATATCCTATCAAAGATCAATAAAAGCTTTTCGGAAAAGATAAGTTTTTAAAGATTTTTTAAAAATACCAATAGATGTCAATGAACGAATATTAAGCAGAAGACTGTTCCAGAGTTGAGGTGCTGCAGCATGAAATGATCGAGCACCCAAAGTAGTAAGCATTTTACCAATAGGAGGTTCCAATAGAATACCGCTATTAGATCTTAAGTTGAAGGAAGACTTCGATTTAATTTCTGAGATCCTTAATGTAGGATGGCGCAAGATCATGTATAGCTTTGAATGCGAATAATAACACTTTAAATTGTATCCTTGCGTGAACCGGAAGCCAATGTAGTTCATGTAACACGGGCGTAATGTGGGCGTATTTTGGAACATCCATCACCAACCGTGCAACAACATTTTGAACGCGTTGCAGTTTGGATATTTGCTTTCCGGGGAGACCATAAAACAGACTGTTGCAGTAGTCAAGCCTGCTGGTAATAAATGCGTGTACTAAGATCAGCAGATTGTCTCTAGAAAGGTACTTCTTAATCCGTCTGATATTATGAAGATGGAAAAAACAGGCTTTGCATACTTTAGTGAAATGGGTCGACATATTTAAATTAGAATCTAACCAACTGCCAAGATTTTTTATATTGGGACCAGGGTAGATCACAGAATTATTCACTGAAATGCTGATAGGCTGAAGTTTACATAATTGCTGACGGGTGCCAATGACCAAGAATTCGATCTTGCCATCATTCATTAAGAGCTTGTCATGAATCATCCAGCATCTTATCCTTTCAATGCAAAACTCCATAGCATGTAAGGCGTCTTCTTGTGACGTACCGGTGTTGGGCTTGAAACTCAAATAGAGCTGCGTGTCATCGGCATAACCATGCAAATCAGGAAGTTGGTCTTCAATGACTTTGAACAGTTTGGACACGTAAATAATAAAGAGAAGAGGACCCAAGCACGATCCCTGTGGCACGCCAGATTCAAGGTCAAACCGTTGGGAAAGTGTACCTTCAATGGAGATTTTCTGACCTCTATTGTGCAGGTAAGCCTTGAACCAATCCAAAGCTTTCCCTTGAATACCAACCTCATTTTGAAGACGGCTAAGTAGAATGTTATGATTGACAGTATCAAAAGCGGAGCTTAAGTCAAGTGTCACTAACAGAGTATTTTCCTGCGCATTCATTTTCAGTAGGATGTCATTTGTGACTTTAAGAAGTGCAGTTTCAGTGCTATGATGTCGTCGATAAGATGATTGTAACTTGGGACATATTGAGTGTGCCGTCATATGCAGGTGGATCTGATTGAATACCGCTTTTTCTGTTAGTTTGGAGATATACTGTAGGTTACTTATTGGTCTACAATTCGCGAACTGAGAATCCATTCCAACCTTCTTCAAATGTGGATGCACAAGAGCACATTTCCAGGCGTCGGCAAACGATCCAGACTCCAATGACAGGTTAACTATCTTAGTAATAGTCGGTAACAACACGTCAATTAAATCAATCACCAGCGAGGTTGGCAAAGGATCAACAGCAGAGTTCTTCATTCCACATTCTTTGTCAAATGTTCGAACATCTTCATCCGTAAGTATATTGAAATTACTCAACTGAGCAATTGTTTCAGGGGCATTATAAACTCCAATCTCTGGTAGTTCGTGCGCCAAAGTATCGAGCTTTGTGTGAATATTGTGGATTTTTTCAACAAAATAATTTCCCATTTGATTCACGTACTTGAGTTTATCAACTGAGGGAGGAAATGCTACCCTTTTATCTTCGTGGTTAAGTAATTTCTTTGCAGCAGCAAATAACTTATGTTGATTAAAGTTATTTTCTTCAGTGAAATTCTTATAGAACTGAGAACGGACTTCGTTCATTAGCTTATTTGAGTTATTCTTCATAATTTTGTAATTCTTCATGTGTTCCGTACCGCCATTACGGCGCCATTTTCTCTCGGCTTTTCTCTTATTACGCCTTGCAATTTTAATATCATCATTAAACCATGGAACTAGTGGTCTAGCTTTAATAACTTTTGTACATAAGGGTGCATGCCGATCTAGGGCATGAGCTAGAGTATCATTATAGCAATTCGCAAATTCATTCAGGGTATCTGGAGCATTTAGACAGAATTCTGATGACATTAATTCTTCGCGAAGCTTTATTTATATAATGTAATATATATATATAAATATATATATATATATATATATATATATATATATATATATATATATATATACTACATTATATACTACATCTATATTCATATATAATAAAACCTTTTAACTTGCATTTTATACTGTAAACTACTTGGAAGATAAAAACTTGTTGCTGTTTTCTTTTCCCACTTCTTCAGTTAACGAATTTATGATAAATTACACTTGTTATTACCTCACTTAAAGGAGGACTCCCCAGGCTCCTTGAGCCCCACCCTGGGTCCGCCACTGGGAACTCTTCAGGAAGAAAGTACATAATATCAGGCACACCTGACACGGTGAAGTGCGTCGACTCTCTTATTAAGTGGGAGTTGTGGAAATCCTTGAATTTATTCCAGGTCATCTTGAAGGACTCCAGAAAAGTTAAACCAAACGGCTTCTTTGTCAATATCACTTGTGAGATCGATCCACCATATCGGCTTCATGCAGGTCGCTGAAAAAATCAATCCACTAGCGTGATCTTTGTTTCCTGAACAACGACCAAAAACATTCAATTTTTTTATTTGACACCAGCATATTCATCAATTGCCTCTGAACGTAAGTATATGCCTGCATTGCATCCACTATACCATTTTCAGCTCCCATATCAGTGTAAACACGAACAGAGCACCCATTCACTATTTTAACAGCATGTAAAAAGTACACGTACTTTGGTATTCTCGGATTCTTCGACCTTTGAACCTTGAGCCAAATAATTTTTCTACTAAAACCGTCAATACATCCATGTATACTAAAGCCATTACGCTTTAGCTTATCATACTCGTCCAAATGCCTGCAGAAGTTGGGTCCTTGAGACGTATGAGCGGCGGTGGAAACAGTGACTCTCTGCAACGCTTTCTGGATCAAGGTCTTAAGACGGACGCAACAAAACGTCGAGGTACATGAATATGGTACCGTGTTCGAAGAACGTGCCACGTGGCTCGATATCCATTTAGCCTTTCGGGCCCCAACCTGATCTCTTGTGAAATCATTTCCCTGGCATTGTCGAGAAGGCCGGTGTCAGTAGTTTGACACCCTTTGAGACCGAAGCCTTGTAACCGTCGTTTGAGTGTTCGTTCATGCATTGTGATATGGTATTTTTGCAGCATCAATATAATCTGTTTATTAGTCATACGTTTATTAAAGTAATGTTCAATAACACACCTTTGGTTTCCTCAAGGAAGGTCTATGTCTCAATTTCAATTTCACCATTATCCGTGGACGCCATTTTAAAATTCAAATCAAAATTTTCCCGGGCTTAATTTTTCTGATTGTGACTTATGTTTATCGACTCGGAAGAATGGTCTCGTAATATACACTTTTCCAAGTTCATCTTCTGTTTGCAGTGTGCTGATATTATGTTTGTAATGAGTTGATATTTTGTTTGCAGTACGCTGATATTTTGTTTGCAGTACGCTGATATTTTGTTTGCAATGAGCTGATATTTTGTTTGCAGTGAGTTGATATTTTGTTTGCAGTGAGTTGATATTTTGTTTGCAGTGTGTACTAATGATTTGTTTGGAGTCTGCTGATATTTTGTTTAAAGTGCGTAAAACTTTATTTGCAGTGCAAAATTTTATTTGCGTTATTTAGTCTGATGTGATGTTCCTTCTGGGCCTCCGTACATGATAGATGTGATGATCAATACGAATTCATCAAGTTGGTCCAAAATCCAGTTTTACATCAATGTCACCCGAGTAAACTAAATCAAAGGATAAAATTCACTGTAGGTCAAACAGATCTCCAGACGGAAGCCGTAGCGAATTTATGTTCAGTGATTCGAGTAGTCCGTCTAGTACCTGGAACCACCTTCGCCAGTAGTTGAAAGACGAAAGCTTCAGACAATCGTCAAGATCCAGACACTGACTATGTTTACTGTGGGTTGAAAGGCAAAATGTGTGACCGCTAACCAAATGGAACCGTACATTGTGAACAAAGAAAACTTTCCAGGCTGGTCATTTCTATCGTTAACGTTCAGTATGGTTTATTTTCAATTGATCACATACGTGCTAAGTTACGTAGGTAGTGAGGTTGGAGATTTTAGAATTGTTTGGAGCACCAATGGCACTCACCTTGTGGGAATAGTCTAGGATCTCTAAGATGACCTCTACTGATTGGGGTTGTTGAGACAGCGGTTTCCGGTCAACAGCAAGTCGAGTCAAGTCAAATTCGAACCTCGGTCGTCCGGGAGAAGGAACTGGGGAGGATAGTGGTTCATTTTCAAAGACGAGTCATACTCGTGTTTATTTCAGACTTTACTTGCTTCCTACCACACTTTGTTTAATTTTTTTGCAACTAGAATGATCACGAATCGGCGCACGCAAGAAAGCTGAAGATTGAGTTTAAAAGGGGGAGACTAAAGCCAAAAGCGGAAGACTCGTCTCTGTTCATCTCCTCAAGTCCCAGTCTCTTAGTGCGGCAGAACCACCATCTTAGATTTTGGCCTTGTTATTTCACAGTTCCAAAAATAGGTTCGCAATGCGTACGTGTGTTTACTGCGTGCCGCTGTGTTAAAACGAAGGGGGAACCGATCGTCTGGTGTTGGCCAGAGTCGAGTACTGAAGGCCTTTTCGGCCTTAAATGGTCAATCAAGACTCTCTTACAGAAATTGACGTGGTGTGTCCACTAACACTTATTTTCAAATGCTTCCTGTTAGTACAACATGTTTGTCAACACATGTACATAGTATTCAGTGTTCTTCAGGTAACAGGTAGGTGTGAAATGGGTTGTTCAAGTACAGCTTCTTCAAGCAGAGTTGGCGTCAAGCATGGCTTTTTCAAGTAAAGCTACTTCAGAAACAATCTTAGTCTTTCTGTCATATGTAATAGACAAGTTTGGAAGGCTTGAAATTGTTTCTGTTACCAAATCCTCATGTACAGGTGATTTGTTTTTACCCGCTAAAGCTATTGCTTGTCTAATAGTCTCTTTAGACAATGTAACAGGTAAGGCTTCTTTGCCAACTTCAATGAATGCATGCAAGATGTACTGCTCTCGAGCTTTGACAAGTGTTTGAATGAGAGTGCAGTTAGAGTACTTAACTATTGATTTACCAATGTCACTGAGTTTTGTTTTACATTTTGAACAAGAATAATGCATTGTAAAGCTGTTAACACCAATAATCTCAGCTGGAACAGTTTATGATGTATATGTCTCTGGCAGTTTTGTGGGGGTGGCAAGAAACTCTGGAAATGGTGGACATTCTGTTATTGTGCAGTTAGTTGGTGTTGTCACATACACATCACCACTGTAGTTGTCTTTTCTCACTCTGACATTTGCAAAGGTATAGGTTTCACCTTGTTTAACCTGTGAAATAAGTTACAGGTCTTTGATTAATAAGAGTAATGTATATGTTCTGAACAAATTAACCTGTATAAATATGAAAGATTATTATTAAATAAGGTCTTTCCACAATAATAATCTTAATAAAAACGGCACATAAACATTGTACTGCAACATTTGTGTAAACCAAACTACGTCACTCCCATTTTCGCCCTGTTTAATTAGTTGTTTAGAATGGGTAAATAAAATTCACTCGGCAAAAACCCAATCAGTAAATATAATATACTTAAATAAAAAAGCATCAACATTGCATTCCAAAATTTGCCATCTAGACGACGCAAAACTTCATATTTTGCTTTTATGTCATGTGAGCCAATTCTTGCTCTGTACACCTCTGTTGAGATACACATACCTACGCTTTTCGCACAGAATTATCGTTTGTTCGAATATCTCAGTAATTGTATAAATACAAACACGAAGGTGTAATTTAGTTTTTCTTTACCAGCACAATGGCTTGGTCGAACAATATACTAGCACAATGGCTTGGTTCAATTAGTCTCTTTCGTTTATGCGTGATCTTCACACAGAATAGCGCCTGACCGAAATATAGGTCAGTGCTGACACAATGGCCCCGTTTGTATTTGTGCAATTCGTGTACGTTATCTTTCACACGCATAAAATAGCGCCTGATCAAGATGTCGGTCAGTGCAAATACACTGGCTTCGTTCAAATTCGTAAAGTACGTGAAATTTACAAGTAAGTATCTGGTCAAAATGTTGGTCAGTACAAACTCAATGGCTGCGATGAAGAAGAACAATATTTCAGTACCTATCGTGAAGCAAGAAACTGTAGCAAGCAATGGCGGCGCGAGCGGGGGGTGAGGGGTAACGGGGGTATTAAGACCCCCAAAATTTTGGCAATAAGTGCCCTTTTTATTATATGCTTAATCTTAGAGATTTAAAAGTATGAGTAAAATGTCTGGGCGCAAGGTCTATACCTTGCAAGAAGACAGCCTGAAACTGGACACAGCTAGCGTCAAGAAAGGTTGTAAATGTGTCAACATTGTATTAACCCGCTATGGCCTATACCTGCTAAAAGCACAGTGATGACAAGTCCATTGGAAACAGACAACTAGCTATTTTTCTGTTTATAAACTCTCACGGAATCGTTGCGCTTTCATTATGATCTCACAACTAATCTATTCGTCAGTTTTCTTGTCCTTGATATGTATGCGCAATTCGCACAATGTTCCCTCAAAAAAACGTACCCCCCATACCCAACGTGTTAAAGCTCGCCCGCGTGGTAAAAGAAAGTGAATAACACAGAATAAACAATCAAATAGCAGTCCGCCTCAGTGTTGGCCACTTGATCTATGTGTCGTCAGATTTTTGACCGCTACCGTATTCCTACTAAGTGCCCTCGAAACTTGTTGAACGTGAAGCGTAAAAACTGTTGCCTTTTTTAAGACAAATAATGGCAAATTATTTGTCTTAAAAACATATAAGACTATATTCCCAGTGAAATTCCAATTACCATGTGTAAATATGCTGATGACTGTAACCAATATGAATTCGTATCTACTGGTTTAAACAGTAAAATGCAGGAAGCAGTTAACCACCTGGAAGATTGGACCACTAATAATAAAATGGAGTTGAATGCCAGGAAGACCAAGGACATGTGGATAAGCTTTAAGAGGTCTGGCTCAGTCCCCCCGCCTATCAATATAGGCGACACAACGATTGAAAGAGTCACAAAATTTAAGTTTGGTTAAGCTTAGTAGTTCCTGTACTCGTTCGTGGTTTTCGGGGGTCAGTTTGCTGGTTTTGTTACGTCTTCCGGTTTCGGGGGTTTATAAGTGCGGTTTATAGTGTCTCAGCGAATTTACTTGTTCTCCTTGAAGATCTTCGACTTCTTTAAGTTGTCTCTGTGACATTTCCGCAGCTAGACAGATATCCAGGGTTTTTTCAAAGTTAGATTTTGCACGCGAAGAAGGCGCTCTCAGACGGTGCAATCAGTTCTTCCAAAAAGTATACCACTTCGCAGGAGTTTATCCGGTGTGACTGTACTGAAGTCACATTTACAAGCTAGCTGTCGAAGTGCAGTTACATACCGGTCAATGGATTCGTTGGATTCTTGCTGGCGACAATTGAAGCGATACCTTTCCAGTGGTATGTTAATTCTTGGCTTGGTGTAGGTTTCAAATTTGTTTAATACTTGTTCAATATCAGTCTTGTGATTCTCGTCAGTCCATTCAAAGGTTTCAAAAACACGGTTTGCATCATTATCAATAATCGTTAAAAGTGTTGCGACTTGTACCGGTGGTTCTTTGTCTTTCAGCTCTGTTGCAAGAGCTTAATTTTCCCACGTCTTTCGCCAATGCTTCGGCCGAACGGATATTTAGCGGTTTGGGTACCGGTAAATGTGCGAACATTGACATTTCCAGTTGTAGAGATCCCCCGCTTATGGCGTAGATATCTTTAATAGTGATATTTCGGCTAAAACATTGAAAATATTCACGACCGCGCTGCCACCATGTGTAGACTCTAACATTTATAATTGTCAAAATGTGCAAGAATACAATAACAAAAAACCCCGTGAGTTTCTCGCGTGGTTCTTAGCCAGTATGGTTAACGAGCTGTAGACGTTACAATCTTGTTTGTACAGATCGTTACAACTTGATTCTGAACAACAGGAAGCGTTTTAGCAACTTTTGATATTTAGATAGCAGCTTTTTGGATTTTTGGTGATTTTTCAACTATCTTTTGGCATTCTAAGGAGCAAATTTTCAGCATTTTACGACCACAATTCGAACAGGCCTACTCTCAGATGCACGAATTGGTTCTTTCATAGGCTTTCTTTCATTTTAATTCTGTGTTATATTATTTATCTATTCACATTTACGTGTAAAATCAGTTCATCACTTGTCTATCTTGCGTTAGCGATCCTCATTTCTATCGTGTTCAAATCTGGGGGCGTAGCAAGCCTCGATGGTTGGTGGGGTGCATGATTGGATTTTGCCGACGAAGTGGGCGTGGTTCGGGTATGGAATGAAACAGGTGAGTTGTTTTCTACAATCTATTTTTCTAAAAACCACATACAACACGCAAACAAGAATCAAAAGCTCAAAGATTTTCGAGTTTTTTGTCATTTTTTACTGTTTCTAGCATTCGCACCTAGGGCAAACTGACAAGACGGCTCTTAAATTATATCCTGCTGCGACAAAAGTTAAAGTCGTCGACAATTGGTCACTGTGCGTCAGAAATTTATAAACCATTCTTTGGAAATTATGCCACAATTTAGCGTTCGAAATTTACCCAAGAATGAATTGTTTGACGATTTCCTTGGTTATTCTTCGAACGTTAAGCTTTACTGACAGGACTTTTTATGAGCCGACAATTTCCGACAAACAAAACATCAGGGAGGTTGCACCTCCGCACTCAACTTTCGCTACGCCCCTGTCCATTCACATAATTAGATTTAATTGCCTGAGACCGGTAATAGATAAAAGATATATAGCTGACTTTGTTGTAATTTGTAGGATTTAGGTTATGCAAGGCAACATGAATATCCTATTGTTGATTTCATTCGATGACCTTTTGAACGAAAAACTGAAAATTACGAAATTTAGACTGTACTTTAGTTTAGTTATAACTGTGCAACACGATTTAGAACTGCACATTTCCTGTAGAACTGTTAAATAAAACAAACTCTTGCTATTATTTCAATAGTAGATTGCTTTCAGATGAGCATTTTCCTTTGTGCTCCCCTAGGAATACTTTTCATTTTAACGTCTCCTCAAGACCGATTCCACCTGGCATTATGAATTCACATACAAAGTGGCGTAACAGAACTACTCGGGGGCCCTTGGGAGATTTTTGTTCGGGGGGAGGGCGTCGCCCCCCATAGCATAGACATATATTTCAAGACTTTAATCCCAATTGTCTTTACAGATTCATCGGAGGCCCCTTAGAGGTCGGGAACCCTTCGGAGTTGGTCTAACTCTGACCATAATCCGTTGCGCCACTGCACATACCTTGCAGGAAGGGTGGGAGAGAAATTTTAACATTTCACGGTCGTCTGTGAGAGCGAACCCTCTACGATGTTCGCTTTTAATTTTAAGCTAAATTTTTTCATTAGTTTTTGTGGACGCAAATAGAAATAATTTTTTGTTGCTGCTCAAGGACGATCTTAAGCCCCTTAAGTCCCCCCCCTGTAGTACGCTACTTAAATTCGGACCAGGAAAAAACTGTGGAGTTGTGAAAGATTAATGAATAGATTGGCACTGACACATCCTCATATAAACCGTTACTTATAGGAGAAACAACATTTACTACGCCCTTGTGAAGCAAATAGCCGGTTCCCCTTATTACGTCAGCTGAATAAAGCTATCGGAATACTTTGCGGATTTTTCATTTTCTTGCACTCATTGAATTCCCAAGGCGGATGGAAAGGCAATTGCTTCGATTAACATTACAAATAAGATGTCGAAAGGCATTCTGGTAGTTGTATTATATAGCGGGCGCTTTGTGCCAAAAATAATCTCTAGGCTTAGCTTCCAGTTGGTGGCGTAAACTTATGATCCCCAGGGATATCTGGCAATCGATACTTACTATCCATTCATTCACAATGGTTAAGTTTACAATCACCAGACCTACACCAGGATCATCAGAGTTAAAAAAAAAACCCGCACAAGTTAAACGTTACAATCGCTGGAGATAAATACGACTGTAATCGCAGTTGTAAAACTTGCAGTCGCAAGTGCTAGTCCCAATTTTCTAGCCTGCACTTTGTGTACTCGTGTCTGCATCGTCATCATATCCTCTCACTCAAGATTCAGGATAATCCATTCCTGAAATGTACATTGTTCTGAGATTTAAGATTATTCTGAATCTTAAAGTTAGGATTGGAGTTAGGATTGGAGTTAGGATTGGGGTTAGGATTAGCACTAATCCTAAATCTAACCCGAATCCTGACTGTTGACGTGTCACCCCCTTGTCACCTCCCGGTGGCATTTTAACTTAATCACCGTCGATTTTTTTTCCAAAGGCCTCGAACATTATCCTGAGACCCCGTTCACACGATACCGGTACGAAATGAAACCGTAACGAAATTATTACGGTTAGGCCTTGCGTTCACACGGCAACGGTATGAAAAAGCATGAAACCGTAATGTGAAACCGTAATGAAACTGTACCTCTACCGGTATCGTGTGAACGGGGTATGAATCTTAGCTGAGAGAATAAATCGGTACCGTAGATGCGGTGTCCGCGAATGGCTTGTGGCCGGGAACTCAGGCTAGGAGATTGGTACGGTGGCCTACAAGTATCGCTATTCAAACAAAACAACCAGCATGGCTAAGAGCAGATATTTTTGTTTGATGGTAAACGACAACGGCAAATTCCGTCTTTACATGGAGTTGTTTGCTTTCGGATTTTTCGCCTTCTGTTTCCTTTTCTCGGTATCTGCTTTTATAAATATTTTACAAACTGTTTACTTCATCAAGCCCCATTTATGATAAAAATAAAAGTAAACTTGTATGTCTACTTAGATAAATTCATCCATGTTTCCACAAAGCAATACTCGTCTTTGCGAACCAATTTCCGCCGTAAGTTTACTTCCGCCGTGAGAACTTTTGCCGTGATGTTTCCACAAACGTTTGCCGTGATGTTTCTACAAACTTTTGCCGTGATGTTTCAATAAACTTTTGCTCTGATACTTACAGGTCGTGTAAAACTTAACGTTTGGGTTGTTTTCAAAAGTTTTTGCCGTGATACTTGTGGGCCACCGTAGATTGGGACTAGCTATTGGGACTAGCTATTGCGACTGCAAGTTTTACACCAGCGATTACAGTCGTATCTACATCCAACGATCATAAGGTTTAACTTGTGGTTGTTTTTCAACACTGACGATCCTGGTCTAGGTCTAACGATTGTAGACTTAGCCATTGCGAATGGATGGTTAGTCAGAATCGATTGCCGGATATCCCTGGTGATCGTAACTTACGCCACTGATCTGAAAAATAGGACTGGGTCGAGCAACCATTGTTCAAAAAGTGAAGCCGGAAGTCAGCCGTGGCGGCCATATTGGAGTGACCACTTTCCAAGGTGCGCTGTATATTTTGTATAGGATACATCGAAGAAATTGGAGGGGATCGTTCAACGTGTGTAGGTTCTTGGCGTATAATTGTCAAATTTTAAATGAAAACATGCCAAGGAGAGACAACAGCCTTTAAAATTGCCCGATCTTCTTTAAAATTACTGATTTTCCCGTGGTAAATAATCGAGTATTGAGCAACGAATGATCGTATTGGTGGTGTGTACTGCACTTCGAGATCTACTGCATAGTCTACATACTGTGGAAGCCAAAGATTTTTCCCTTTACAGTGCCAGGTTTTATGGGTGGAAAAGGCCGTGGTTGTTTAGCGTTCCCAAGCCACAAAATTTTGATAGATTCAAGGTTTCACGGGCCACATCTAGACAGTAAGCTGCCAGTTGAAGATTCCTGGGCTGTACTATGACATGTAATTTGTTAAACTGGTCTCCAGTATGCTAAAGCAATTTATTAACAGTTTTACCACAATTCACAGGTTTCTGTTTCAGTTATGCTTGCTCCAAATTACATTACAAGAGCTGACCCCTCTACCTGGACCACAAGTGCTTAACTTATACTTGACAACATCAATATCGTCAGTTCCTTGACAACGTCACACCTGGATCTGGAGGGCAATCCCCACTTTTCCACTGCTTTTATAAAGTTTGAGAATACTGTGACAGCTTCATTGTTAGCATTGCAGGGTAAATACACAGGTGTGAAGCCATCCTCACACACGTGAAGAACAAAACGTTATTTGTCAAGTTTATGATTGCCATTAAAATGCCAGAGTCCGAGTGGCCTCGTTACATTGTATACACGTCATTTAATTGCCGTGCACCATTGAGTAGCCACTCTCTGGCGATCAACTCGTGAAAGAACATCTCTCACATGATGTCTGGTGACAAATATACCCCTTGAGCCAAGGTATCCCATCATTATTTTTGATCCACATTTTGGATTTATTCTTTTGGTTGCTCTCACTATCTCATCTAACTCATTATTTTGTATTTCTGTGTAAAAGGAATGCACTGAAAGACCGTATTCTTGTATTTGCCATTCCACATGAAGTAGCTCTGAAACTGAACAAATACTAAACCTGGCTTTTAGAAGTATTGCGAGCTGTTCCTTGCTAATTGCATACTTTGATCTACCTGGTTATCCAGTGAAAACAGCATTTTCTCTGATGTTCATCCCTGAGCACTCTAAAATTGACCATGTACTGCTCAACAAATTGAATATTTCTTCTGGTGTTCTTGTCAAGGAGTCTAAGACAATGACAAGCTTCTGAATTTCTTGAAGCTCTTCTGCTATGTTGCAATTATCAGCATTATGGACACTAGAAACAATCTCCTTTAATTTGGATGTTATTACATCTTTCAACTTGGCAGTGAAATCTGTTGCCATGTTTGTTTGTCTTTCTGTCCTGCTCAACGTACCAGCTACTCGCACGCACATGAAATTTTGCTAGGTGATGATAATAGTATAACACTGCATAATAGTGCCACAGTGCATGATATTATCAAAACATTGCAAAACAATTCTGAAAGTGTCTAATAATAACAAATTGGTGCAAATAATTAAACATTGCACAATAATAACGAGACAGTATGCACTAATACAAACCAATGCTTTATAATAAAGAAACAGTGCATAATAATAACAAATCAACAGTGCATAATAATAACAAAGCAGTATGTAATAATAACAAAGAAATGCAAATTAATAATTAGACATTGCATGATCATGAGGAACTTGGGAATAATAATAACGAAATACTGTATAATAACGAACCGGTAGATAATAACGAAACATAATTTTGACGGTAATGAAACCCCATACTTACCAGTGAAATTTCCGTAAAAACTTTATTTTTTAACCTGGATTCTTGATTGTCCGGTCCCTCAGTATCACTTCGGGATGTGTTATCGTTTCCTTACACATTTGTTCTTCGTTTACTACAGCCAAAAGCACAGCACTGCGTACCGAGTTTCCCTATTTTCATAACTGTAGCCTTACAACAGCGTTACCGAAGAAAGTGGTCACTCCAATATGGCGCAGATTGAATTTCGCGGGCTTGATTTTCTCCCGCACTCCAACCACTGATCTGAAAAATAGGACTGGATAGAGCATCTATTGTTCAAAAAGTGAAGCCGGAAGTTAGCCGTGGCGGCCATATTGGAGTGACCACTTTTCAAGGTGCGCTGTATATTTTGTATAGGTTACATCGAAGAAATTGGAGAAGAACTTTCAACCTGTGTAGGTTCTTGGCATATAATTGTCAAATTTTAAGTGAAAATATGCCGAGGAGAGACAACAGCCTTTAAAATTGTCCAATTTTCTTTAAAATTACTAATTTTCCCGTGATAGATAATCGACTATTGAGCAACGAATGATCGTGTTGGTGGCGTGTACTGCACTTCGAGATCTACTGCATAGTCTACGTACTGTGGAGGCCAGAGATTTTTTCTTTTACAGTGCCCGGTTTTATGGATGGAAAAGGCCGTGGTTGGTTGGCGTTCCCAAGCCACAAAATTTTGATAGATTCACGAAGGTTTCATGGGCCACATCTAGACAGCAAGTTGCCAATTGAATATTCCTGGGCTGTACTATGACATGTAATTTGTTAAACTGGTCTCCAGTATGCTAAAGCAATTTATTAACAGTTTTACCACAATTCACAGGTGGCTGTTTCAGTTATGTTTGTTTCATTGATATTTGGATTTTTAAACTTTGATGAACCTTTAAATGAACTGCTCTACACAGTCATTTGAAACAGGAAAATGTTTCTCAGGATAAGAATTACATTGGGTAAAAAATCTTTGTACTTTGCACATATTTGCAATATAATGTTTTAAAGCCATTGCTTTAGCAATTTTTAAAGAAATATACCATTAAAAAAGATATTGATGGTATTTGAGGCAAATTTTGCTTTGATAACACTTGGTGTCTAAAGGTTTAGTTATATGAAGTAATTTTAATTTTTCAATCCAGTTGTGTTTAGAGTTGTGCTGAAACTGTTTTGCTGTTGATCTATAAAATGAATTGTACAAGTTCAATTCAAATGTACAAAATAAAAGCAACCAACCACCTTGTTCTAACTGATTTTGCATTTTGGTTTGTGAGAAAAGTAGCTCATTCAGAGAGGTGCCATGAATTTGACATTTAACTAAGGGTGAAGATATTTTTTAGCAAGTTTGTAAAGTTTAAGTTTGTCTTCTGTTAATGTTTATTCTTGAAGTGCCATAGTTATTTCCTCAAACTGTGTATGTTGTTCACTTGTTAAAGCAGGACTAGTTGGTGGAATGTCTACTGAACTGTCGTCAAGTGGGATAGGTCCATCCCAGTCAATACCATACTTGTCAGTTACTTCAGTAGGATTGGTACCTTCTTCAGATGTCATCAATGAACCTTGGACCCAAAGCTGAAGGGGTGTATAGTTGTTTGCTGTGGACATGGGATGTCTCAACCAGGCAGCAGACCATTCATTCAAACAATGGTTTATGTGATGAAGGAATGCATTATGTAAGCACTATAAGTCATTCTCTGCTTAATACTCCAAGATATTCAGATCCTCCATTAATGAAAACAGATTGTGGCAATTGTTTAAAACATCCTTAAATACATCCCACCAGAGGTGCTCAATTTGTTGATTGTGCATGCTCTTACCCACAAGAGCTGACCCCTTACCTGGATCACAAGTGTTTAACTTATTCTTGACAACATCCACATTTTCAGTTCACTAACAACATCACACGTGGTTCTGGAGGGTAATCCCCAATTTTATACTGCTTTTATGAAATTTTAGAATATTGTGGCAGCTTGGTTGTTAGCATTGCAGGGTAAATACACAGCTGTGAAGCCATCCTCACACCCGTGAACAACAAAACACCATTTGACAAGTTTATGATTGCCATCAGAATGCCAGAGTCCAAGTGGCCTTGTTCCATTGCATATGCATCATTTAATTGCTGTGCACCATCAAGTAGCCACTCCCTGGGGATCAACTCATGAAAGAGCTTCTCTCATATGATGTCTGATGATGAATATACCCCTTGAGCCAAGGTGTCCCATCAACATTTTTAATCCACATTTTGGATTTGTTCTTTTAGTTGCTCTCACTATGTCATCTCATTATCTTGTATTTCTGTGTAAAGGGAATGCACTGAAAGACTGTATTCTTGCATTTGTCATTTTACAGTCCATGAACTCACATGAAGTAGCTCTGAAATTGAACAGATACTAAACCTGGCTTTTACAAGCATTGCAAGCTGTTCCTTGCTAACTGCATACTTTGGTCTACCTGGTTATCCAGTGAAAACAGCATTTTCTCTGATGTTCATCCCTGAGCACTCTAAAATTGACCATGCACTGCTCAACAAATTGAATATTTCTTCTGGTATTCTTGTCAAGGAGTCTAAGACAATGACAAGCTTCTGAATTTCTTGAAGCCCTTCTGCTATGTCAAAATTATCAGCACTATGAACACTAGAAACAATCTCCCTTAATTTGGATGTTATTAAGTCTTTCAACTCGGCA
Organism: Heliopora coerulea; assembly: GCA_030142905.1. NCBI lineage: Eukaryota > Metazoa > Cnidaria > Anthozoa > Scleralcyonacea > Helioporidae > Heliopora > Heliopora coerulea. The sequence goes on along the minus strand of JASJOG010000132.1, from coordinate 607,513 downwards.
GTGAAATCTGTCAGCATGTTCGTTTGTCTTTCTGCCCTGCTCAACGTACCAGCTACTCACACGCACATGAAATTCTGCTAGGTGATTATAATAGTATAACACTGCATAATAATGCCACAGTGCATGATAATATCGAAACATTGCAAAATAATACTGAAACAGTGCCTAATAATAACAAACCAGTAGAAATAATGAAACATTGCACAATAATAACGGAACAGTGTGTACCAATACAAACCAATGCTTTATAATGAAGAAACAGCGCATAATAATAACAAATCAGCAGTGCATAATACTAACAAAGCAGTGTATAATAATAACAAAGAAATGCAAATTAATAACTAGACATTGCAAGATCATGATAAACTTGGGAATAATAATAACGAAAAACTGTATAATAATGAACCGGTAGATAATAACGAAACATAATAATTTTGACGGTAATGACACCCCATACTTACCAGTGAAATGTCCGTGAAAATTTTCTTTTTAACCTGGATTCTTCATCGTCAGATCCCTCACTACCACTTTGGGATGTGTTGTCGTTTCCTTTCACATTTTTTTTTCGTTTACTGCAGCCCTATGTACGAGTTTCCTCATTTTCATAACAGCCTTACAACAACGTTACCGAGAAAGTGGTCACTCCAATATGGCGCAGATTGAATTTCGCGGGCTTCATTTTCTCCCGCAGTCCAACCACTGATCTGAAAAATAGGACTGGATAGAGCATCTATTGTTCAAAAAGTGAAGCCGGAAGTCAACTGTGGCGGCCATATTGGAGTGACCACTTTTCAAGGTGCGCTGTATATTTTATGTAGGTTACATCGAAGAAATTGGAGGAGAACTTTCAACTTGTGTAGGTTCTTGGCGTATAATTGTCAAATTTTAAGTGAAAACATGCCGAGGAGAGACAACAGCCTTTAAAATTGTCCAATTTTCTTTAAAATTACTGATTTTCCCGTGATAAATAATCGACTATTGAACAACGAGTGATCGTGTTGGTGGCGTGTACCGCACTTCGAGATCTACTGCATAGTCTACGTACTGTGGAGGCCAGAGATTTTTTCTTTTACAGTGCCCGGTTTTATGGATGGAAAAGGCCGTGGTTGGTTGGCGTTCCCAAGCCACAAAATTTTAATAGATTTAAGAAGGTTTCATGGGCCACATCTAGACAGCAAGCTGCCAATTGAAGATTCCTGGGCTGTACTATGACATGTGATTTGTTAAACTGGTCTCCAGTATGCTAAAGTAATTTATTAACAGTTTTACCACAATTCACAGGTGGCTGTTTCAGTTATGCTTGTTTCATTGATATCTGGATTTTTAAACTTTGATGAACCTTTAAATGAACTGCTCTACACAGTCATTTGAAACAGGAAAATGTTTCTCAGGATAAGAATTACATTTGGTATAAAATCTTTGTACTTTGCACATATTTGTAATATGTTTTAATGCCATTGCTTTAGCAATTTTTAAAGAAATATACCATTAAAATAGATATTGATGGTATTTGAGGCAAATTTTGCTTTGATAACACTTGCCATTTAAAGGTGTCTAAAGGTTTAGTTATATGAAGTAATTTTTCAATGCAGTTGTGTTTAGAGTTGTGTTGAAACTGTTTTGCTGTTGATCTATAAAACGAATTGTACAAGTTCAATTCAAATATACACAATAAAAGCAACCAACCACCTTGTTCTAACTGATGTTGCATTTTGGTTTGTGAGAAAAGTAGCTCATTCAGAGGGGTGCCATGAATTTGACATTTAACTAAGGGTGAAGATATTTTTTAGCAAGTTTGTAAAGTTTAAGTTTGTCTTCTGTTAATGTTGATTCTTGAAGTGCCATAGTTCTTTCCTCAAACTGTGTAAGTTGTTCACTTGTTAAAGCAGGACTAGTTGGTGGAATGTCTACTGAACTGTCATCAAGTGGGATAGGTCCATCCCAGTCAATACCATACTTGTCAGTTACTTCAGTAGGATTGGTACCTTCTTCAGATGTCATCAGTGAACCTTGGACCCAAAGCTGAAGGGGTGTATAGTTGTTTGCTGTGGACATGGGATGTCTCAACCAGGCAGCAGACCATTCATTCAAACAATGGTTTATGTGATGAAGGAATGCATAATGTAAGCACTATAAGTCATTCTCTGCTTAATAGTCCAAGATATTCAGATCCTCCATTAATGAAAACAGATTGTGACAATTGTTTAAAACATCCTTAAATACATCCCACCAGAGGTGCTCAATTTGTTGATTGTGCATTCTCTTACCCACAAGAGCTGACCCCTTACCTGGACCACAAGTGTTTAACTTATTCTTGACAACATCCCCATTTTCAGTTCCCTAACAACATCACACCTGGTTCTGGAGGGCAATCCTCAGTTTTATACTGCTTTTATGAAATTTTAGAATACTGTGGCAGCTTCATTGTTAGCATTGCAGGGTAAATACACAGGTGTGAAGCCATCCTCACACCCGTGAATAACAAAACACCATTTGACAAGTTTATGATTGCCATCAAAATGCCAGAGTCCAAGTGGCCTTGTTCCATTGTATATACATCATTTAATTGCTGTGCACCATCAAGTAGCCAATCCCTGGGGATCAACTCATGAAAGAGCTTCTCTCATGTGATGTCTGATGATGAATATACCCCTTGAGCCAAGGTGTCCCATCAACATTTTTAATCCACATTTTGGGTTTGTTCTTTTTTTTGCTCTCACTATGTCATCTCATTATCTTGTATTTCTGTGTAAAGGGAATGCACTGAAAGACTGTATTCTTGCATTTGTCATTTTACAGTCCATGAACTCACATGAAGTAGCTCTGAAATTTTACGGATACTAAACCTGGCTTTTACAAGTATTGTGAGCTGTTCCTTGCTAACTGCATACTTTGGCCTACCTGGTTATCCAGTGAAAACAGCATTTTCTCTGATGTTCATCCCTGAGCACTCTAAAATTGACCATGCACTGCTCAACAAATTGAATATTTCTTCTGGTATTCTTGTCAAGGAATCTAAGACAATGACAAGCTTCTGAATTTCTTGAAGCTCGTCTGATATATTGCAATCATCAGCACTATAAACACTAGAAACAATCTCCCTTAATCTGGATGTTATTACGTCTTTCAACTCGGCAGTGAAATCTGTCACCATGTTCGTTTGTCTTTCTGCCCTGCTCAACGTACCAGCTACTCACATGCACATGAAATTTTGCTAGGTGATGATAAAAGTACAACACTGCATAATGCCACAGTGCATGATAATATCGAAACATTGCACAATAATAACGAAACAGTGTGTACCAATACAAACCAATACTTTATAATAAAGAAACAGCGCATAATAATAACAAATCAACAGTGCATAATACTAACAAAGCAGTGTATAATAATAACAAAGAAATGCAAATTAATAACTAGACATTGTATGATCATGATGAACTTGGGAATAATAATAACGAAAAACTGTATAATGATGAACCGGTAGATAATAACGAAACATAATAGTTCTGACGGTAATGACACTCCATACTTACCAGTGAAATGTCCGTGAAAATTTTCTTTTTAACCTGGATTCTTCATCGTCAGATCCCTCACTACCACTTTGGGATGTGTTGTCGTTTCCTTTCACATTTTTTCTTCGTTTACTACAGCCCTACGTACGAGTTTCCTCATTTTCATAACAGCCTTACAACAACGTTACCGAGAAAGTGGTCACTCCAATATGGCGCAGATTGAATTTTGCGGGCTTCATTTTCTCCCGCACTCCAACCCTGGGTTGCTCTATCCAGTCCTATTTTTCAGATCAGTGAGTCCAACCCTGGGTTGCTCTATCCAGTCCTATTTTTCAGATCAGTGACTCCAACCCCTGGGTTGCTCGATCCAGTCCTATTTTTCAGATCAGTGGTTTACGCTAACAATTGGAAGCTAGGCCTAGCGATTGTTACTTTTGGTACAAAGCGCCCGCCATAGTATTCAGCAGATGTATTAGGGGAACCGGCCATTGCCTGTGTGTTGTCTCCGCCTAAGCTTGGTGATAAAGCAACATTATCAGATGCAGTTTGTATCAAGGCACGCTAACCTTCCATTCTGTTTCACGATAGGTATGGTCTCATTAATTTACCAAGTTAATTACATTTGATTGATGACTCAATATAAAATGATAAAATTCTTTAAGAATTCATGTGGAAAATACAAAGGAAAATCATAACCATGTTGTGTCTTTAAATCTGGTAAAATCTTGCTTACTTTTCTCCTCAAATTTTTGCCGCTTAGATCATCAATTTTCAAACTTTCTACACGAATCAAGGTGTTAAGGGGTTAGTTTTTTAAGCAATTTAAAGTGCCTATGTCATGGTTGGGAAATCCACATATTTGGGATATTTAGGCACTCCTGAGAAAATTTGCAGTATATCTTCTCAAGCGAAAATTTCATCTACCTGGACTTTTTTTCCTGTTAAAGTTGTCTATTTTGGCCTCTGACCGCGTGAAAAAAAATCTGGAGGTAGTTGCCGGAAGTGACGTCACCCAGGGAGACGCAAAAGACTGTTTAAAGACATTTACATGAAGAGTACGAACCAAACTGGAGAATCTGTCGCTTATTTCCACGGCATTATTGTTCGGGTTCGGTTGAAAGTAGACCGTCGTCTAATTCACAATGATCTGTAACTCCTTCATCGCAGATGACAGCCACAATTTCTCAGATATGAACTTTACTCGTGGATGCGTGATAAATGATTTTTCAAGCCGTATCAAGACAAGTCAATGGCCGATGTAGATTGGATTGCGAAGTATAATGAGCAAAGATGACCCGAAGAAAATAAATTGCAAATGCAACAATTTCGCTAAGAAGGATGCGATAAGGTGGAAAGTAAAGTAAGTTTAACAGCATGTGTAATTGTTTTTTACTGTTTACCGGCTGTTGGAGTATTTTCAAAATTTGTATCGTGTATATGTATTTATGGGTTTAATTTGGTCTTTCGCTATCGTGTTTAAGTGCGTTAATTGCGGCACACAACTGCTTCGGAATGGAAAGAAGGTCAGTGTTCCATGGAGATTGATGCTCGTGTTGAGACAACCGCGATCAGTTCCTCCTCGAGGTCTCTACAAGCTGCGTCACATCACCAAACCAACTGTCACCCCGTGTCTGTTGGTATTAAAGATATAAGCTTGGTCATTCTTTGCATCCTAGGTTTTTGTCGGGGAGTATGGTCTCTGCGTATGTAAATACCGAAGACTGAAAAAAAGGAAAAGAAAGAAAAAATATTGATAATAATAATAATAAAAAGAATAATGCAGGACATTGGTCAGCAGCTATATCGTTGAGATTTAAATCGGTCGGTGTTGACAGAAGGTCGGTATGTTCAGGGGTCGGTTTACGGAGGTTTTACTGTATTTAGAAAATATTTTATTAAAAATTTATTTTCTGGCTTGGGATGTAGCCAGGATTTTAAGAGACGTATGTTGTGGTAAAACAAATAAACGGAGCTAGAATGGCCAGGTTTATATCTTTAATAGCAACAAATACAGTTGGGTTTGTCAATGTGACGCAGCTTGTTGATGCAGATTCGACTTCGAAGAGAACTTGAACGCTATCGATTGTCTCAACACAAGCATCGACCTCCACGCAACACCGACCTTCTTTGCATTCCGGAGTAGTTGTGTGCTGCAATTAACGTACTTAAACCCGTTAGCAAAAGACCAAATTAAACCCATAAATACACATACACGATACAAATTTTGAAAATACTCCAACAGCTGGTTAACAATAAACAATTCACATGCTGTTAAACTTACCCTACTTTCCACTTTATCGCGTCCTTCTTAGCGGAATTGTACCATTTCCAATTTATCTTTTACGGGTCATCTTTGCTCATTATACTTCGCAATCCAATCTACATCGGCCATTAGCTTGTCTTGATACAGCTTGAAAAATCATTCATCCGCATTCATGAAAGCGTCTGTGGAAGACTTGTTTGCGTCGTCTCCGACCTCCATCACGTATCCACGAATAAAGTTCATATGTAAGTGATTGCGGCTGTCATCTGCGTTGGAGGAGCTACAGAACATTGTGAATTACACGACGGTCTACTCTCAACCGAATCCGAACAATAATGCCGAGGAAAAACACGACAGATTGTCCAGTTTGGTTCGAATTCCTTATGTAAATGTCTTTAAAAAGTCTTTAGTGTTCCAGGTTTTTTGTCACGCGGTCAGTGGCCAAAATAGACAACTTTAACAGTAAAAAGGTCCAGGTAGATGAAATTTTCTCCTGAGAGGATATATTACAAATTTTCTCAGGAGGGTATAAATATCCTAAATATGTGGATTCCCCAACCATGACACAGGCAACTCGCATCACATGCTTTATCTTATCGGATCTAATACACTCGGCTGTCGCCTCGTGTTTTAAATCTGATAAAGCACTCCTGCTTGTTTTTCAATAGTACATAAAATTCAGTGTATGCTGAACGAACTCGAATAGCTACGGTCGGAGGATCCTCGAAAAACAAGAATATTTGAATGAGGAAGTTTCTGAGGATTTCACGACCTGGCCATAATAATCTGTCAACAACCGGATGCTGGTCTTGCTGAAAGCGATCATATTTCCCAGTTTTGGTTGGTATTGACATCCGCTGTTGTTTTCAGTCGCGATTAGTCGCGTCCGCGCTTCCAAGAAGGTTTGAGCTTTTGAATCATGTTTTCTCTTATCCTCGGAATACTTCTCACCCTTGGAACGATTTTCAAAATTGATCTCTGCGAAGGTAAGTCCTCATGCAAGCTGAGCTTCTTAAAAAAGGAAACTGTTGGTGGCGACATTGAAGACGTGAGGTATATATCCCGATGTCAAACAACAATATAACACTACAAGCTTTGTTGTTGAGACCTTTTATTTGTTGTCCAGACGGGTAAGAGAAAATTGAATCGGAAATTATGATTACTTGAAATGAAGGTTGGAAGAGACTGAGTCGTCTGGCAATTGATATCCGAGATTGTTTTCGATAATTGTTGTTATTTATTGTCTAACAATCACCAGCGTTAGGTTGAGTGATGTTATTGGTCACTTTATTATGATGCATCCTATCCTTTTTTGACGCTCAAACTGTTAGTCTACTTTTCTTCACTGAGTAAATTTTCTATCCATGAAAAATGACCAGGATATTTTTGTCTTGCAAGGCTTCAGCTCAATTCAGCAGGTGGTCTTTGAACTGCGTCAAGGTTGAGATCTCAATTCCTGTCTTGTGTTTTTGATGAAATTCGAGAATAATTAATCAAATGATCTTATCTTTTAGTATACAAATGTGTACTAAACTTTCTCTCTTGATGAAAGACGTGACAAGCCACCAAAATATAAATGTCGACTTGATCTCATAAAACAGCGTAAACGTACTCAAATCAATGAACGAACATAAATCATACAGTGGTGTCATTTCCATATAGGAAAGAGATAACTTGAGACTTATTAAAGGTTTAAAATGTAATTCTAAGTGTCAACGTTGTAGTTCGTTGTATGTCGGCCAGACGTGTCGGCTTCTCCACACACGAATCTCAGAGCACTTGGACATTTCTGCCTTTACTGGCAAAAAACGAGTCAATCCTCCGACTAGCATCCTGTCACATCATTGTGACACTGGACACCCTCTCTCGCCTGATGACTTCACTATCTTGTCTTCTTCTTCTTTCAACTCTGAACTTCTCGTCAGAGAAAGTCTGCTTATCCCGCAAACTTAATCCATCGCTTAATGCCAACATGGGCTCTTTTCCACTTTCTTTATTTTAAGACCTTTCGTTTTTCGACCCTTCCATTACATCTCAGTCTGCTGTTTCCTTGTGCCCTTCCCACTACCGCTCCTACGCCAATATCTCGTTTACTTATCATGTAACATACCATTATATATCATCACCTTGTAATATAGTTTTTCATTCATTCTCTGAGGATGTTGCGTGTAGCAACGAAACGTTAGAATTACATTTTAAACCTTTAATATGCCTATTTTGCGTGTTATTTTGCTGGGCTTTATTATTTCTTCTCCGTCTGCGATTCCCGCCTGGTACCTCTGTCGCCCGTAACTTGAGACTTGAAGTGGAAAAAGTAAGATTTAATACATCAGCCCTGGCTTTTATGAAGCGGCATGTGTAAAAATATTTTTGTCTAATTTCACGGTGCAACTTTTCATTGTTTACAAATAATCACAGAAATTCACTGATTCTTCACAAACAATCATTCTAGCACATTTCGACAGTTTATAAACAAACACTATTCACCAAATGCTTCTTTATAAGCAATCAAACTCGAGCAAATGCTTCTTAAAACATATGCATTCTTGATCGATTGCTTATTTATAGAAATCACACTTTAGTGGCATCACTTTTCTTAAACGTGAAACATTTATAAGTAAACAATCCGCTTTGGAGTTTTGATACAGTTGCCAGTTACAACAACGAGGAATTTCGCTTACTTATAAATAATCAACTTGCGTGTGTAAATAATGCTTATGTGCAAAGAAGCAGTTTCTTATTTTTAAATAAACAGTTGCCGCTGGTCTGTGGAACAGTCTATGGTTTGGAAGTTGGACGTTATGTGTCATTTATATGGGCAGTCCCTACGACACCAATGAATTAATGAATCTAAACTTGACGATACTATTTCTGATGGGGAAATATACATTCCCGGATATGTCATAGTACGGAAAGATCGAAATAGATATGGTGGTGGGATAGCTTTATATATTAAGGAAAGCCTGTGTCACTCAGTTAGAGCTGATCTTGTGCCTAATCGACTGGAAATGCTCTGTGTAGAATTAATCTCCCTTATAGTAGTTCGGTTTTAGTCAGTACGTGGTATCGACCGCCAAGTGCAGGCATAGATTTATTTGATGACTATATTAGATTTGTTGAAAAATGCGATTATACTAATAAACAATTAATTGCTTTAGGGGATATTAATTGTGACTATTCCAAAAGTCCATCTGAGCCCCATACTCGAAAATTGCAACTTTTATCGTCTACATACCAATTACAACAACTGATTTCGGAACCGACACGTGTGACAAGCACGTCAGCTACTTTAATAGATCTGATATTTACAAATGAGACAAAAAATATAGCAACATCAGGAGTGATTCATAATGGCATGTCAGACCATAGTTTAATTTATGTTGTTCGTAAGTGTATTCCACCTAAGTGTAGACCGATCACAAAAGAAGTGCGAAACTTAAAACACTTTGTGAAGGAAATCTTTATTTATGACATACTTAATACGTCTTGGCAAGAAATAGAAACTATCAATGATCCTAACTTAGCTTGGAAAGTCTGGGAATCAATTTTAATGTTATAATAGATAGACACGCTCCTATAAGATATAAGCGTATAAGACATTCTTCTATTCCATGGCTTACCCCGAACATTAAACAGAAAATGCGAAATCGTGATTATCATAAAAAACAATTTGTTAGGCACGGCTCCAAACATCATTGGAGACTTTATCAAGCCGAAAGGAACAGAGTAAATATTGAAGTGCGGAAAAGTAAATTGCGCTATTATCGTCAAAAAAATTGGAGAATGTAATAAAATCGACCTGAAAACTATTTTGAAATTGATTAATTCCCTTACTGGTGGCAGGGATGGATCCAGCAATAATAGTGAGGGGTTTCCGAGCGCCGCAGGCGCGAGAATACTAGGGGGGTCCGGGGGCATGCTACCCCGGAAAATTTTGAAATTTTAGATGCTCGGAAATGCAGTTTCCTGCATTTTCTGAAGACGTTTCATGAAAACAAGCAGGTACCTTTATTCCTCAAATTGTACCATTTTTGCATCACTTACGTCTTCTAATAGATATACTGTACAAACCTTGGAGGCCACAATTTTCCAAGGATAGTGTTTTACAAATCATTTTTGTAGCACAAAGGCTGCAAAACTGATTTATGGAGTACCTTCCCAAAAGTTTTATCACAAACAGTTGTACCATACTGGTAGGTTCAGGTGGATCTCGTACCCAAGCTTAGCAAGAGGTGCATACCAGTACTTCAAAATCTTGAACTAATTCAAAACTGACCTCAATGGCTTGATACAATTGCAGAATGGCAGGTAGGAAGGCTGAATAGCTCGAAATTATCTTGATACCACACCAGAATGGTAGGTAGGAAGGCTAAATGTTCAAAGTTATCTTCATACAACAGAAGAATGATAGGTAGGAAGGCTAAATAGTTCAAAATTATCATGATACCACTGCAGAATGGCAGGAAGGAAGGCTGATTAGTTCAAAATTATCTTGATACCACTGCAGAATGGTAGGTAGGAAGGCTGATTAGTTCAAAATTATCTTCATACAACAGCAGAATGGCAGGAAGTAAGGCTAAATGTTCAAAATTATCTTCATACAACAGCAGAATAGCAGGTAGGAAGGCTAAATAGTTCAAAATTATCTTCATACAACAACAGAATGGCAGGAAGGAAGGTTGATTAGTTCAAAATTATCTTGATACCACTGCAGAATGGTAGGTAGGAAGGCTGATTAGTCCAAAATTATCTTCATACAACAGCAGAATGGCAGGAAGTAAGGCTAAATGTTCAAAATTATCTTCGTACAACAGCAGAATAGCAGGAAGGAAGGCTAAATGTTCAAAATTATCTTCATACAACAGCAGAATGATAGATAGGAAGGCTAAATGTTCAAAATTATCTTCATACAACAGCAGAATCACAGGTAGGAAGGCTAAATAGTTCAAAATTATCATGATACCACTGCAGAATGGCAGGAAGGAAGGTTGATTAGTTCAAAATTATCTTGATGCCACTGCAGAATGGTAGGTAGGAAGGCTGATTAGTTCAAAAGTATCTGCATACAACAGCAGAATGGCAGAAAGGAAGGCTAAATGTTCAAAATTATCTTCATACAACAGCAGAATGGCAGGTAGGAAGGCTAAATACATGTAGTTCGAAATTAACTTGATAGAGCTGAAGAATTGCAGGTAGGATGGCCAAATAGTTTGAAATCATTTGATAGCCATGGGAAGCGCACTAGCCATTCATACCTGAACCGTCGATATTTTCCACCACTCTCAGAAGTCGCCGTGAAGGGAAAGAGCTGGTCAGGTTTCCAGACATTCTGAATAAAGCGCAATTTTTCTGCCAGAGAGAACCGGCCAATGGTCACGTAAACGAACCCAGTATCAAAAAGAGAACAATCTTATTTGGGACACACGGATTGTCCACGCGCAGCCACATTGTAGCAGTAATCGATGATGGGTTTGCGATGGGTTCACCCTAATTAATTCAAGGTGCTTGACCAATAAAATACAGTTTTGATGGGTTCACTTAATTGCCTGTGAGCTTTTAGCCAATAATATGAAGTTTTGATGGGTTTCCGTGGGCTTCACGCAAGAAGCACTGGTTTCCGAGTTTCCACGCGATGGCTCACGCCATACGCGAATCCTCTATGCTCATTCGGTTCGATTTTGTGGTGAATTCCGCCAAATTTGGCGCCGGGTGGTGCCAGTGGGGAGAAGCGATAATAAACACAATAAAAGCAAACACATTGTGGATGCTCATTTTTTAGGAAAATTTGATGGGTTTCCGGAAACCCAGTGAACCGGTCTGGATCCACCCCTGCTGGTCGGGCGAGTAAACCAAGCGGCCGTGTAAATGAAATCGAGATTGATGATAAAATTATTTCTGATGATGAAAATATTTAGGAATCTTTTAATGATTTCTTTATTAATATTGGACCCAAACTAGCTCCTGAATTAACAAAATAGTCAACTAATAAGGTTGACACTTATTTAAAAAGTCATAAAGTAAATGGTTTGAACCTGGGAGAATCGTGACATGTTTGAGGAAGTTGATCGTCCAGGTTAGTGTAGTCTTGAGAAAGACTGTTGGTTGAAGTGACTGACGTTTCGACAGCCTTAGCGGCGGTCATCTTCAGAGTCAAAAGGAGAGTAAACAGGCGAACCTGACATTTACTCCCCTTTTGACTCTGAAGATGACCGCCGCTAAGGCTGTCGAAACGTCAGTCACTTCAACCAACAGTCTTTCTCAAGACTACACTAACCTGGACGATCAACTTCCTTAAAAAGCCATGTTGGTTCTAATATCCCATTATTCCGTTTTATGTATATTCCGGTTGAAAATGTTTTGAAAACCTTAAGACATTTGAAAATTTCCAAAAGCACAGGTCATGATAAAATTCCAGCAAAGATGCTGCGAATTGCTTCAGATATTATAGCACCTTCCCTGACTTTCATATTTAATTTATCACTTTCAACTGGGGTGTTTGTGGATGATTGGAAAAATGCGAGAGTAACCCCGATATACAAGGAAGGCAACAGACGAATGATGGGTAACTATAGACCTATATCAATTTTACCAATTATAAGTAAGGTGTTCGAAAAAGAAATTTTCCAACAACTTTACAAACATTTAAATGATAATTGCCTTATATCTAAATTCCAATCCGGTTTTCGGCCAGGACATTCCACACTTACTGCTTTAATTCAAATGTGCGATGCCTGGTTTGAAAATATGGACAACGGCAAACTAACAGGGGTTGTTTTCCTTGACATTCGTAAAGCGTTTGATTCCGTTGACCATGATATTCTACTTGAGAAATTGGCATTTTATGGAGTTTCCCACACGGAACTTAAGTGGTTCCATTCATACTTAACAAATCGATATCAACAATGCCTCATAAATGGCTTTCTTTCTGGAAAAGGTAAAATAATATGTGGTATTCCGCAAGGGTCAATACTTGGCCCTATGTTATTCTTAATTTATATCAAGGATTTACCCAGTTGTCTTAATTTAACAAGACCCTGTTTATATGCTGATGATACACAAATATTTGCTTCCTCGTGTGATTCTGTTGAATTAGCCTATAACTTGAACTCAGATTTAGAGAATATAATGGATTGGTTAACCTTAGATAAACTCCAATCCCATTCCTCAAAAACCAAGTTCATGGTTATAGGATCTAAACCTAATTTGACATCCAAAGTTGCTGATTTACATTCCAGAATAACAATGAATAACAATTCATTATCGCCTGTTATCTCTCACAAATGTTTGGGAGTCGATCTTGCTGAGACATTGGCTTTTGATATTTATATTGAAAAACTATGTTTAAAGATTTGTTCTGGCATAGGTGGTTTGAGGAGAATTAAACCATTTGTTCCCTCATGCTTTCTTATCAAACTGTACAAATCTCTAATTCAGCCATATTTCGATTATTGTTCTCCCTTGTGGGATACATGTAATAAGACATTAAAAGACAAATTGCAAACGCTTCAAAATCGTGCTGCCAGAGTCATTACAGGAGCAAGATATAAAATTAGATCGAATGAGCTTCTGGAAAGTCTACAGTGGGACTCTCTTCATGTAAGGCGTGCTAAATTAAAGAGTGTCCTGCTGTATAAGGTTCTCTTAAGCGAATCAATTTTCTTAATTTTCTTAAGCGAAGCTTTAGATATAGTGGCTAAATGTTATGGACTAATCTTCCACTCGAGGCTAAAAAAGCGACTTCGCTTCATCAATTCAAACGTAGCATTACGGACCTGTCTTTCACATGAACCATGTTGACTTGAATATAGTAAATATACAGTTTGTTATTTTTATCTAATTTTATCTAATATATAATTTTTTTAACTATTTGGATTAGCTTCTATAGATATGTAGTAGTAAAGTAAATGGTTTGAACCTGGGAGAATCATGACATGTTTGTGGAAGTTGATCGTCCAGGTTAGTGTAGTCTTGAGAAAGACTGTTGGTGGAAGTGACTGACGTTTCGACAGCCTTGGCGGCGGTCATCTTCAGAGTCAAAAGGCCTTTTGACTCTGAAGATGACCGCCGCCAAGGCTGTCGAAACGTCAGTCACTTCCACCAACAGTCTTTCTCAAGACTACACTAACCTGGACGATCAACTTCCACAAATATGTAGATGTAGTAGTTAGTATTAATTAATTTGTATTTGTAAGGTATCACGCCGCTCCTGTAAATCAGCTTAGTTTTTTAAAAAAGTTGAGAGGCTAGCGTGTTTAAATAAAAGCAATGTATGTATGTATGTATGTATGTATATATGACACTACACGTGACCTCACCTCTCGCCGCTTCGACGTTAACGCAAATTTGTCATCGTGTGTGGCAGAGATGAGTAATTTTGATGCAGACGAGTTAGAAAGGATTGCCGCGATTGCCGTTTCGAAATTTTTGAATCGTCTCGGTCAGAATAGTGAAAATTCCGCGTCCGCAAGGCTCACGGCAACACAAACGCGAACCCTCTACAGTCAGATAAGTATCGTATGTCAGCAGAATTTTTCTGCCAATTACCGTTACTATTTCTTACTATTTACGGATTTGTAAGCCTGAAAACACGTTTCATCCTCTAAATGTGAAGCCTGAGAATGGCACAAGACCACAGCAGCAGTCAAGTGTCACCATATCAGAGACAACTCGCGTCTCATCTTCATCATCTGTTTCCATTTCCCTTGGTATACAAACAACATCTTTGCTCAAGGTCTTTCTTCGCCCAAGGCTGCCTGAAGTACGTCGTCTTGATGCGGACCGAGCCGAATTGAAAGGCGCCGACGAATACGGCTGGTAGCGTGATGGCAACCTTGCTTGAGTCGTACTAGTTGTCAGTGATATGGTGACACTTGACTGCTGCTGTGGTCTTGTGCCATTCTCAGGCTTCACATTTAGAGGATGAAACGTGTTTTCAGGCTTACAATCCGTAAATAGTAAGAAATAGTAACGGTAATTGGCAGAAAAATTCCGCTGACATACGATACTTACCTGACTGTAGAGGGTTCGCATTTGTGTTGCTGTGGGCCTCGCAGACGCGGAATTTTCACTATTCTGACGGAGACGATTCAAAAAATTCGAAACGGCAATAGCGACAATCCTTTCTAACTCGTCTGCATCAAAATTACTCATCTCTGCCACACACGATGACAAATTTGCGTTAACGTCGAAGCTGCAAGAGGTGAGGTCACTGGTAGTGTCGTAGGTACTGCGCATATGAATGGCAAATAAAGTCCAACTTCCAAACCATAGACTGTTCCACAGACCAGCGGCAACTGCTTATTCAAAAATAAGAAACCCCTTCTTTGCACATAAGCATTATTTACACACGCAAGTTGATTATTTATAAGTAAGCGAATTTCCTCGTTGTTGTAACTGGCAACTGTATCAAAACTCCAAAGTGAATCGTTTACTAATAAATGTATCACGTTTAAGAAAAGTGACGCCACTAAGGTGCGATTGTTTATAAATAAGCATTTGGTGGAAATGATTCTTTATAAAGAAGCATTTGGTGAATAGTGTTTGTTTATAAACTATCGAAATGTGCTAGAATGATTGTTTGTGAAGAATCAGTGAATTTCTGTGATTTTTTGTAAACGATGAAAAATTGCACCGTAAAATTAGCCAAATAATATTTTCACACATGACGCTTCGTAGTCTTTCAGCCAAAAATTGGGTAAAACATCCACCGATCTCCCCAGGACTGTCACCCATGCAGTTGGTGTATCGTTATAAACATGTACGTGCATGAATGTTTTTGACAATCTTACTTGTTTACAAAATAGTATATAAGATGTTTTCGCAGCGAGGAGTACTCTATATAATTGAATCCAGATTATGCTATGCCTCAATGAAATAGGCTCCGCATAGTTTTGATCAATTAAAGAAGCTGTTAAAAAGAAATGCTGCATTAAGATAGGTTGAGACTAATCAGGGAAATTTTTTGATTTAATGATAATGTTCAAATATCTCATGAAATCTTGAAAGCTTTAAAAGTCAAGATTGTCATGGCAATTTGACGATGGGCCTCTTTTATGCTTATAATGGACATGGGTAATGCACTATTTATACTTTATTCATCCAACAAAAAGTGTTTTTGCAAGAAAAATAATATCATAGGCCGAAAAAAAATGATCGTAGGTGCGGAACCTAAGACTGTATCGATCCTTCTTAAAGACGTTAACTGCTTACTTGATAATTACTCTTGTTGTGATTATGAGCTTATTCTTTAACGACCTGATAAGTTCCGCACACAACGGGCAGCTTGGTCCAGTTTCCTTCCAATTCTATCACATGACACAGAGGCAGAAGATCCCATGAGATAGCACTGAGTCTGCGCAGGCTCATTGCACGCCTTAAGCGGGTTCAAGAGACACGTTAGTCTACGGTTTCTTGCGAAAAACCTACAAGAAACGGCCGCTATCTTCTTTAGAGTGCACAATATAGTGTTAACGTTGTTGGTACCAAGCACGCAAGCGCCCAACGTAGTTGGTCGCGCAGCCAAACTACTCCAACAGAACCCAACGCAGTTGCAGTTTACTTTGCTCGCCACATCAGGTAGAATGACCGAGCATCGTGCAGACCAAGATCCAAACGAAAACACATCCAAAGAAGACGAACGAGACTGAAACCTTTCATCCATGTTTTCGGCACTCCTGAACGAGATGAAGGCGATAAATACCAATATCTCGTCGATACATAGCGACCTGAACAATATCGTGGTCAAAGACAACGCTTCACTGTTGACTGAAACCGAATGTGAACCTACAGAAACTGAATCTGTAATGTCTGTAGACACAAAAGTGGCACACTTATTACAGTCTACCGTAACAACTCAAGCGGAAAATGCTACGTCTTCACGGACGAACATCCTTTCCTCAATCGCTCAAGATTTAACTGTGAGCGAAAAAACAGGCGACGCCATACAGAAGGCCTTGGCAGAGATTGTGTCAAGTCTTCTCAAAGAAAAGTTGCCCGACGAGAAAGTGTGTACTAAACTCGAAAAGTATCCTCTTCCAGAGAATGTTGAAAACCTCAGGACTCCTCGAGTGAACCCTTTGATATGGAACCACGTTACTTCAACGGCTGGAAGTACTGATGCGAAATACCAAAAGATTCAACATTCGCTCAATGGGCCCATTGTCGCCATGACTCAAGCCGCCGACCATGCTATTCAAAACAACAGTGACCCGTTGTTGATCACGGCGTTAACTGATGGCATCGCCTTGGCGATGCAAAGCCAGCATGATCTTAACCAGACACGTCGCTTGGCCATGAAGAAAGACCTACACCCAGACTTTGCAGCTCTGTGCAACACAGCTACACCGTCGGGATAGTTCTTGTTTGGTGATCTGGCAAAGTTAACTAAAGACATCATCGAAGCTAACAAACTTACGAAAAAAGTTCGCTCGTCGCAGTCATCGTCCAGTTGTAAAGGACCCAGACACACTGCTCGCCCCCGTCCAACAATCAAGAAAACCGAAAATTACACCCTTACCAAAGAAGGGGACATTTTTTCGATCGAAGTCGATTTCAAGGCACGAAAAAGAAGAAAGAGGGGCAAACGAGCAAGTAAACAAACCTTGTCATGATACCAATAAGGTAGGCTCTATTGCCGTTGTTCACAAACCACACCAAATGTCATTGAATAAACCGCCAGTACAGACAGCTGGACGGTTAAAACAATTTATAACTCGCTGGGAACAGCTAACATCCGATCCGGTGATCCTCCAATATGTTAAGGGTGTTAAAATTGAATTTCAAAATGGAACAGCACCCAGCCAAGCTAGGGCGCGAGGATGGATCCTACCGAACGATTCTAAATCTAAAACATTTCAACGAATTTGTTTCCTATCACCATCTTAAAATGGATACCTTAGATGCTGCAATCAAAATGATGAAACCTGGTTGCTACATGGCTTCCATAGATCTTAAGGATGCATATTATATGATACCTATCCATAAAGATCACAAAAAGTTCGTTAAATTTCATTCAAAGGGAACTTATACCAATATACATGTTTACCTAATGGTCTGTATAGTGCCCCTCGAATCTTTACAAAACTGCTTAAACCAGTTTACTCTACACTGCGGGTATGGGTCACTTGATTTCTGGATATATAGATGACTCGTATCTTCAAGGCGATACATTCATAGAGTGTGCTCATAATATCACCGACACCTCCAAACTTATGACAGAATTACGGTTCATAACACACCCAGACAAATCTGTCACCATTCCAACACAGGTGCTTGTGTTTTTGGGCTTTATCCTTAACTCGAAAACAATGACTATTTCACCAACTCCACGCAAAATCGAGAAAACTATTGCTACCTGTTCGTGTTTGTCAAAAACCGGCAATCCAACTATACACCAAGTCGTTGAAGTCATTGGCATTTTGGTCTCCAATTTTCCGGGTACTATGTATGGACCCCTGCATTACCGAGCATTAGAAATGTGTAAGATAGATGCATTACGAAGGGCTTGAGGGGACTATAACTCTAAAATGATATTGTCGCCAGACTCGAAAAAAGATTTGGTCTGGTGGATTGATAACATAGCTACGTCAAACAAACCAGTCCAATGCAAAAATCCCGACATAGTTATCCTATCAGATGCATCCAGCCTAGGTTGGGGTGCTGTTGAAGGAACCCTTAAAACTGGGGATAGATGGACAGATACAGAACAAACAGCACACGTCAATGTCCTAGAACTTCAGGCAGCATTCTTTGCCTTGAAATCACTGTGTGGTCAGGACTCAAATTCCCATATTCAAATGCAAATGGATAACTCCACTGCAGTAGCCTACCTTAATAACATGGGGGGGGGGGGGGGGATTAAATCCACAAAACGCAATGCCTTCACATTGCAGATCTGGGAATGGTGCATCCAACGCACTATTTGGATATCAGCGGTACATGTTCCAGGCATAACCAATGTAGAGGCTGATAAGCAGTCACGTATATTCTCAGGTAACCATGAATAGATGTTACATAAGAAACATTTCCAGGTTATTTTAGATAAATACCACATCCTTGAAATTGATCTATTTGCGAGCCGGCTGAATACCCTGTTGACAAGGTATGCAGCATGGCATCCTGACCCAGGCTGTGTGGCAGTGGATGCATTTACCATAAATTGGGGTACTACAATGTTTTATGGGTTTCCACCACTTAGCCTTATCCCCCGATGCGTTCAGAAGATTATCCAGGACAAGGCAACCAGAATATTGATAGCACCCGTATGGACAACCCAAACCTGGTTTCGACAACTTCTTCAGCTGGTTTACCACCAACCATGGTTTTTAAAACAGTCTCCAAGCCTGTTACAACACCCCAACAAAAAGGGACCACATCCACTACACTAATCACTGAGACTGATGGTTGGTCCTGTATCCTGAATTCTTTCCAAGCAGCAGAGCTTTCAACAGACATTACCAACATCATCATGTCATCTTGGAGAACTGGCACAAAGAAACAGTGCATCACATACATCGGAAAATGGATGGACTTTTGTCGTGAAAGGGAGATTAATAAGTATATGCGAACACTAAACCAAGCCTTGTCATTTCTGATGACACTGTACAACCAAGGACTGAGTTATTCTACAATAAATACAGCCAGGTCTGCAATGTCCACTATTATCTCCACACCAAAGTGTCAAACATTTGGGACACACCACTTGGTGAAACGGTTTATCAAGGGAATCTTGATAAACGGAAACCGCAGCCAAAATATACACAGATCTGGGATGTATGAATAATACTTAAGTATCTGGCTACACTTAAGCCAAATTCATCGTTGTCGTTAAAGAACCTCACTCTTAAGTTAGTAATGTTAATGTTACTTGTCTCAGGCCAACGTCGACAGGCCATCCATAGCCTAAGTTTAAAGGGCATGACACTATCAGAAGCCTCCTGCCAATTTCAAATCTTAAAACACATGAAAACCAGTAAGTCAGGAACTTGCCCTATGGTCATTAATATTCATAAATATGATCCAGATGAAGACGTTTGCCCTCTACTAACATGAAAGGAATACCTAGAACATACTAAAGACCTGCGGGGAAATGTCGACCAACTATTCATCAGTTACCAAAAGCTTCACAAGGCTGTCTCCCGTGAAACAGTTTCTAGATGGGCAAAATTGGTTTTAGACTCTGCCGGTATTGAGACTAATGTTTATACACCACACAGCACCCGTGCAGTGTCAACATCTATGGCTTACAGCAATGCCGTGCCTATCGATGTCCTAATGAAGGCAGCAGGATGGAACTCAGCAAACACCTTCAACAAGTTCTATAACAAACCTGTCCAGACGGGCAAACCTGATATGACACTGGCAATACTGTCATAAAATCACAGGGCTTGTTGTTGTATTAAATAAATTCTACACATGGTTTAGGGACTATATAATTTGCATTGTTTATTCTCGGCACATCAGATCTTTGAAGTCTCATGGGATCTCCTGCCTCTGTGTCATATGATAGAATTGGAAAATTAAACGAGACTTACCTGTAAGTTGAAGTTTGATGGGGATTCTATCACATGACGCATGGAGGCAGGAGATAACATGCCCGCCCTTTTCCCTTTTCCCTTCTCCCTTCACCATGTTATGCTCTTATTACTCATCCCTTTAACAGGTTGTATTGCAAGGTTTTCATACATCCCTGTTCTGATGAGCCCATCATGCTTTCAAGAATGGACCTGCGCAGACTCAGTGCTATCTCATGTTATCTCATGCCTCCATGCGTCATGTGATAGAATCCCCATCAAACTTCAACTTACATGTAAGTCTCGTTTAATTTTCCAATTATTTGCCATAAGTTATTCTAAGGTATACCCTGAATAGGAATTGCCCTTGTACAACGAAGATGCGAAACGCAGCAGGACTTCCATGGCAAGTGATGTTCGTTCTAGAACCATCAAGCTAGTTAAACTACTACGCATCTTATCATGGTATCGAGACCAGCCCTTACGAAAATTTCACGTCATTTTACATGTGAAAAACATTTGGAACTGGAACATTTTCACATATCGAATATCTGATTCACATGTGAACGTATTTCGAAATTTTACATATGAGACCATGCTATTACATGCAAACATTTAATTCACACAAGAAATTAAAGACTCGCACATTAAAGCATATGAAATAGCATGTGAAATTTTGCACGAGAGTCTTAACATTACGTGAAAGGTCCAGGTCAATGCTGGACCTCAGCAACTTATTTTATTTGGCCCTGTTTACAGAACCTAGGCCTTGTCAAAACATGTCACTCGATTTGGAATGCCAACTGGCCAATGAAATGTGAAGCTAAGATGGCCGCCCATGGAGGGCAATTTTGTACGTCAGTTTTACCCCCCTGCGCAGTCCTGTACGTCAGTTTCAGTCTCCCACGCGACTCTACACTTTTCTGAATAGTTTTCTTTGAAAGTACACACAAAATATTTCTTTAATAGACATAAAAGAATTTAAAAATTTCTAATATATTTGGACAAAGTCAAACCAATTTACAGGTTATACATTTTCACGACAATAAATTACCAGGCAATCGAGAAACCTGACAAAGTTGCCTCGAAATATTACTTTAGGAAACTGCTAAGTGCTCGTCCTATTTTTACGGTTATTTGCTATTTTCAGACAATTTAGTACACTTGTTAGGCAACACTGCAATAAAGAATTCTTTTTAATACTCGATAATGTAAATGTTTCTTCTGAGTACTTTTTCCATGGCTGGGAATGTTTTGGGAAGATTAAAGTCGTGCAAAGGACTGGAACTGACGTACAAAATTATGCGCAGTGGTTTAACTAGCTTGATGGCTCTAGAACGAACATCACTTGCCATGGAAGTCCTGCTGCGTTTCACATCTTCGTTGTACAAGGGCAATTCCTATTCAGGGTATACCTTAGAATAACTTATGGCAAATAATTGGAAAATTAAACGAGACTTACATGTAAGTTGAAGTTTGATGGGGATTTTGCATTCCAGATATGGAAATCGAGTTTACTGGAGTAAACCTGCCAACCTCTAGATGTCTAACCTAGGAGATTTTCAAAATCAACAGGACAAACCACCTGGGAGATTTAGGTCTCAAACCTGAGGATTGACATTCATGTTACAAATTAAAATAATAGTCACGATTTTAACTTTCCAACAAGTTATTTGTACTAAGCATTGTATTTTTTGGCTACTTTGATTCTTTGACTTGTCAAATTTTCTTGTTAAGTTTCCATTCGTAACTTAGTGTAGCCCCTTCAGAATTGTAAATTAGAGAGTTCGTAATCAGCTTAAGGGAGGTCTAGAGCATCGCACTAGATTCGCTTTGTTGGGTTTTAAAAATGTATCATAGCACTGGAAATGTTCCTTTGCTATGAATAACGTTGTAAACGTAACTGGTTATCAAGTGTAAAATACCACAATGTCCTTTGGGGAGGAGTGACCGTCTGTACTGGCTTTAAGAACCATGCTGTACTGTTGTTTTACTGCTACATTGCTATACTGAAAAATTAGCCAAGACGAGTTCAATCGCGTTGCTAGGAATTTTTGTTTGGGAGTTTTCAATGTCGGGTAACTTTTGGCACTAGTTATTTTCAACCCTCCGAAAAATGTACTGCCTTCTTATAAACTAGTTTTTCACATATGAGAGTAATCTGAGCGTAATGGCAAACGAGAGTTACTGGTTCGTGGTCCTGCTTTTTTACCATTCGTTAGTCTATTTCACTTCTATTAACAGAATTTCTAGTTTACAAGAAGACACGAATGATTATAATGACTTCGCACTGTTTTGCTTCACTCCCGTTAATTTATGCAACGAAGGTCAATTTTGGTAACTCGAGCCTTCAGATGTTTTACTAAACTTCAAAAATTTATATATGAAGAGAGGATTTTGATACGATCATAATTATATATACGAAAACTCTGACTGCCCCAGCCGGGAATCGAACCCAAGGTCTCCGAATCTGGGTATCGGTGCTCTGACCTCTGAGCTACTGAGACACGGCTAGGACAGTCAGAAATTTTCATATATATTGAATTGGCCACCATTCTCAATTCTCTAACCGGAAGACATCTCATCTTGAAAGATTCATCCAACTTGAAAGATTAATTTTGGTATTTCGTATTTGGTATTTCAATCGACAAGAAGTACAAAAGTATATGGCTTGAAACATTCGTGTAGTTTAAAAATGCCTAGTTTTGACCAGTGAAGTAAAACTAGACATATGAGCCTTTTTGTGTGCGCTCACGGGTAAACGCGACTGACGGTAACACTAAACACCACTAGGGAGAATGTTTCGTTGCAGAAAAAGAACGCCAATTTTTGTAAAGCTTTCTCCTTAAAAATGTCAGAAACAATGCTCTGTAAATTGTGAGTAATATAGAGCGTACGAGCATATCACAGTCAACTGATTTTGGCACTGTCCATACTTGATTACAATTTATCGCTACGCCTAGAATGGTTTCAAGGTCGCAAATCAAAGCTTACCAGGTTGCGATACTGTCTGATGACTCATTGAATTGGAAACTGAAGCCCCTTGCAGCTATGGGAAGGGATTGACTGCCCTGAATCCCCCGCCCTTTGCTACGCCACTGGCTGAGTTATTTTCATCAGGTCATTTTCTTCAGATATTTTCTTCCTTTCCCCCTCTTTTTCACATGCCATACAGTTTGTAGCTCGTACTATTGTCGATTATAGTTTTTAATAACTCGTTGAATGTATTGAATTGTTCGCAGGTAGTTTTTGCCCACGGACAAATTTGGAACCGACGAAAAACTGCGTAGATGAATGTATCCCAAGTCTTGGCTGTCATTCGTCGAAAAAGGATTGCTTATGTGATGGAGACTGTGGCTTCAGTTGCGTCCAAAAGGGTACGAAAGGAGTGATTTATTGTTACTCAAGGCTGTTTTCCAAGCGAATTGTATCGCGCGCATCCACATTTCTTTGTATAAATTGAATCGGTTTTCATTGGTTACAGTCGAGAGTGAACGGGACAATAATATATATAAAGTTCGAATGGTGCAAAACAGACTTAATACCGTAAGGAAATTATTATGGGGGGTTCCTGGCCGCTCTGGTTTTAACCCCCTGTCGGGGAGGTTAGCTCCTGCGTCGAGGAAAGCTTAATGCCACCCCTGGCCGGGACTAGGAAGAACAAATAATGATACGAATCTGATTACTAAAGCATCCGGGTTGTGCATCTCATTTCGACACATGTGTATTAATCTTTTGTGTATCACAATTACTTTGCAAGAGAAATATCTTGCCTAATTGAAATTTTATTATCCCTAATGTATAGTAGAATAGTGTTAATGGTCGTTTTTTGGCGCTATAGAATGCGCTTTGATGCAAGTGGTTGCGTATCTGCGTTAGTGAATGTCACTTGAATAAAATGAACGTATTTTTGCGTTAATGGGTTTGAGGTTGGCGTTAATGATAGTATATTTTCTGGTAATGAACAACAAAAGGTATAATAGAAGTCTTATGCCACCGGGAAAGAGTTAATAAACCTGGAGGTAACTCTTTTAAGGCGGGAGCTCTTCCCTTGACGAGTAAAGTCGTCGGACGTTAGCCAGAGTAAAATAATGGAAGTTTCATGCTGCCGGGAAAGAGTTAATCTTTCGGAGACTTTTCAGTCTTTGAAAGATCACTTATGGGAGGGTTAAAAGTAATTTACGAAATTCATGCCTTTTCAGTAAGGAGATTCAACGACACTCGTTTTCGCCTTATGTCTGTAAACCCCGATATCGAACGGCCACTCATTGTGTAAATGGTGTATAATTACTCAACACAAATATTTATACTTAGCCAGGCACTGCATAAATAGTTGTTCATTTTTCTGGTTAAACTGCGTGACACAGGTTGAGCAGGATAGATACCAACCTCGTGCCCAGGGTCTTATGTTTGCTCCGGTTACTCTCCCGCTACCAAAAGACCCTGATTGCGGCTCGTGACGTGCCCAGTCACTGGTTTTGACGTCATGGAAAGGGTGATACGTGTTTGTATCTGGTTCATTTGTTTCGAGTGATGATTTGACGTACTGATGGAAGGCGATATTGAAGAACTCGAGATGTAACATATTTCTACAGACTACATCTCGCCATCCTTAGTAGCGATTATTGGAATGTAATTTTAAGGCCAAAATAAGTTCTTTGCATGGAGTAATTATTTTTCGGACTGGACGTACTTAGTGTTCTTTCGATGGGATGGAGAAAATCATTGATCCTTCTTATCCACCATTGGATTTGTTTTGGAAAACAATGATTTTAAAATTGAAAGATAAACCTGTACATTCAACAATTCGTTCTCATTGTCGTATCGCCCTTAAACTCGTTAATCGAGGACCAAATTTCGAGGTTAGTGTTAACGGGTCATCCTACATCCGTCCTGAAAGTGAAACGAGAAAATAGCTTTGATGGCGAAGAGTTTCTTTGTGACCTACACATATCTGAACAACAGAAACTCAAAAACGCTTATTATAACCTCATGCAGAGACGAATGTCAAGTCAACCTGGCCAAATGGCCTACAGGTGTTTCGGCTTTAGTTGCTATCATTTAAGGTCAGATGTTGATATTACGCTGTAATTGACATCCAGTTACTAAGGTTAACATTGAAATATGCTTGACCTATACCACGAATATACTAGACGGTTGACTTGCAAAACTGCATTTGCGGTAACTAGCAATTTTAATACACTATTTTTTTTGTTTCTGCTACGAAATTTTGGTAGACTGCTTCTTATTTTTCTTCCTACACGCTAGTAAATAAAGATCGGCTGACTGAAGCAAATTATCCGGCACAAACTTGCGTAGATTGTGGCAACATGTTTGCTAATCAGAAGGAACAATCTTTTTAACGAAGACAAGTTGGCAGCCGAAGAGTCTAAAAGCTAAGACATCCTTTGTTGTTGAACATTGTTTGAGATACCCGAGTAAACAAAGTCTAAAAACGTGCTAACAAAAATATAGATTAGTGTCAACTTGTACAGCTATTAGCACTGCATATTTTGTTTATAAACTTAGTTTATATTTCCTTTTCGGAGCCAGACCTAAATAATGTGTTCGAAGTTGATATTGCTTTAACTTTCAAAGCCTTTTCTAAGTCTTTTCAAAGTCTTGTCTTCAAAGTCTTGCAATTTTACGATGACATAATAATTGAGTTCATTTATACTTATATTCTACGGAAATAATACGTTAAGAAGTTTTAAAATAAACTAAATTCGATTTATTTACCTGGAATCACATCGATAGTTGTGTTTCAAATGATAATTTACGCCGAGATGACATTGATGAATCCTCCTCAGGGATATACATGAACTGAAAGTTTTTATGATAATCATGTATATCTCTGACAATGATTCTGAAATAGAATTGAAACATTGCACATACTCTCATAGATAAGCGTGAAGTAGTCGCGAGAATATCTCGTACACTTAAGTTAGATAAAAACTCGCCCCCAATCCCTGTCGACTCGATAGTTCAACAGATGGAGGGGCGGACCGGTATTCCGAAGGTGCGAGCTCAATTCCAGCTCGAGTCGGCATTTTTCAGTTGGCTTTGGCAGTGTCAGATTATCATGACATTGATGATCTGGGAAAGTTTCTCTTGGCACTTACTTCCGCAGATTCGGCCACCGAGGGTGAAATAAAATGCATCTCTTTAAGCAAAAGAAGAGCTGTTTGACTTTCGCGTAAACCAGCACCTTAAACCTCTTGAAGCTTGACAACACATTATGAGTTTGTTTGTGTTGTATTTTATCTTTCGTCCATCCATACCCTAATTAGCTTTTGCCACTCCTCCCTCAGCAAGTTTGGGAACGTCAATCAAAACTCCCAGTTTTTTAGGTGGCACGTGAGCAGCCGCAACCAAGGTCTTTGGTAGCGGTAGAGCAGTGGGAGCGTAGATAAGACCCTGGATACGAGGTTGGATGGATAAGACACTTTTTTGTGAGCTTGTGTATTGAAGCAGTGCGGTATATCCCTCATCCGTCTTCAAGATTGAGGTGTTTATGTAATGTTAAAAAACGAGCAGGAGTGCTTGATCGGATATAAAACACGAGGCGAAAGCCGAGTTTTTGGGTCCGATAAAGCACGTACTGCGAGTTTTTTGAACGGCTTAAAAAACGAAACGTTTTATACGCTAATTCCTTACGTAAGTTTGGCAATTTCAGTTTTCTAAAGCTAAACATATTGAGGAAAATTTGAAGAGAAATTCAGGATAAAGTCACACGTGTCTTTATCACATATAAAGACACGACACGGTTATGATTTTCTTTTGTATTTTCCTCATGAATTCTTAATGAGTTTTTTTAATATATGTAAACATCTCAGTCATATATTTAATTGTAAATGTATATCTATGCAATATAGTAATATAGTAATATAGTAATATATTACTATATTATGTATTATATTGTATATTATATACATGTATTATAGTATATATTATATCACATATATTTTATGTAATATATACTATATTATACAGTACATATATTACTTGTCGAGAAATTTGTCATACCCTAATTAGTTTATAATTAGGGTATGGATATATATATCTATATAAAATATACTTAAATTGTCTTGTGTCGCTACTCAGAGTTTCACGCAACTATACGATCATCAGGCAACAGATTGATAATGGTTCCAGTCTGATCTTATATGTACCAGGGATGCAGTGCTGCTGTACATCGCCGGAGCGTCGCTCTGGCACCTTTGTAAGCGGGTAGTGGCATATATAGAAAGAGGATATAGGAAATGGCAGGGCTTTTGTCAGGCCCACCAGAGCTCCGGCACCTATAAAATTGGCACTGCACCTCTGATACAGTATGTACACCCGTTTGCAAAAAGGTTGTCGAAAGAAAGATAAATAGATAGATATAGTCACAGGTGTCATGAACAATTCAAATTATGTAAAATACGTACTCTTGTAGGCTACTAGTTATGCTACATGATTTCGTTCAGGGGGCGATTATCATTATTCCAGTTGTATATATATCCATCAAAACATATTGGATTAAAAAAATTGTTTGACTCCAAAGCTATCCAAGGACAAGATATCTTTCTTGATGGCTCAGAACAAGAAGGCATCAACTGCCCAATTCCAAAGGATGTATTTCTTTGGTAAGTTCAAATGCTTACTTAGTTAATCCGAATAAAGTGTAAGTGATTAGGGGGGAGTAAAGACGGATTTCCACTGAGCGGAATTTTCCGAGCGGAGTAGAATTTTTCATGATTTCTCAAGCTATCGGGTCGAACTAATTTAAACAGATGAAGAAAAATTCCCCTCCGTGTGCAAAATTTAGATTAGTGGAAAACTTGTTTTACTCCTCCTAAACGCAAATATTTTATACAGATTAACTAAGTATGGAAATCAGATGTGCAAATTGACATAACATTTGAACTCTTCAAAGAAATATGTCCTACGGAATTGGGCAGTTGATGCCATCCTTGTTTCAACTACCAGAAAAGTCATCTTGTCCTTTGATAATTGTGGAGTTAACTGATTATTTTAATCCAGTACGTACAGATATTTACCCAAACAGAGTCATAACTAATGTATTTCCCCCTGAATAAAACCATGAAGCGAAACCAGCTACCAACGACAGTATGCATTTTACATAATATGAACTGTTAATGGTATCTGTGAATATCTATCTTTGGACAGCCTTTTCCAATCGGGTGTATGTACATACTTACAGATATATATATATATGTATATATATATGTATATATATATGTATATATATATATATATATATATATAACAAAAAGGAACAGTTAAAACACTTTTTACGAAAACCCTTTTAGTTAAAACCCTTCGTCAAGGGGCAGCGCCCTGAAACGTAATAAAAAAGGTTTTGACTGTTCCTTTTTGTTGTTCTTTATTATCGTGGAACTTTGAAGAAAGCTGGTTCTTTTGGTTATTATATATATATATATATATATGTCACATATATATATATATATATATATATATATATGTCACATATATGTCACACACATGTGACATCAAATAAAATTGTTAACTTTTTTCAAACCAATGTATTGAAGACAAATCCCTTGTTCAAGTCAGTTTGAATAAAATTAACAGGTTTGCATAATGTTCTATCAATTTCTAAAGTCAAGTTTCAGTTGGTTAATTGATATGCATAGAACATATGTTTCCTTTTTTTAGACTTTCAGTTTTTTTGACTTCTTCATTGTTAGGCCTGAAATGTGCGGCACCCTTACCAAAGCGATTAGCCAACGGTCGCAGGATCGTGAACGGCACGAATTTCAACGCCTCTGCAACTTTTATTTGCGATAACGGATTCACGTTATCAGGATCTGGACTTAGGAGATGTCGCGCGATAGGAACCTGGGATGGTTCAAAACCAAGATGCAGTAAGCGAAATCTAAATTTTGTAGAACTGTAATAAGCAAAAGTAACCGTGTCATGAGGAATTTTAGTTGCTCGGAAAAGGCTTGACCTTCGAATACAGATATCATTTAATCACATTTGAATATTGTAATGAAAAGTTCTGCTGATGCAGTACATTCACACATGCAAACGTGCATACGTACATACATACATACATACATACATGATACATATATACCAATAACGTAACTGGTGGGTGGGGATAGGGGGGGCGACTTGTCCCCCGCGGAAAATTCCGTCGGAAAAATTTGCTCTGTCGGGAATAACCGAAATGGTTATTTCGTATTTTACTAGCTAGATTTTATAGAAGGTCTCTTCAACAAATTATTTATATTGCTCACGGTCTCGGTATTCAAAGCAATATACCTTAATTACATTTTAAAGACTGCACTAAATTGAATTGTCTTTCGCCAGATTTTATCAGCCAGATGGTTCAGCTGCGTGCTCTTTTCGTGCAAAGCAGAATGAAGCAGTACGCTGACCGTGTTGATTTGTTTACAATGCGCTAATGATAGGTTTCACTTTAGGGATCTTGAATACCAGACACGCTGCAATCGAGAGAACTTTGGGAGTTTAGCTTGACCAGCCGTTTGATTGCTTAAGAAATCATCGATATGTCAACGTGTCCTACGAAAAAGCGACGAAAGATTTGTTTGTTTTGCAGTGAAATTTTTGACGACGACTATTGCAATAAACATAATTTGAAATATCATTAGGCTTTGGTCTTAAATCGTAAACAAATTCCGTATGATTTTCTTGGTGCATCTTCTAACCCTTTCGCAGAGTTAGATGATATCAAGGATGATCAATCTTAAGCATAATGTTATAAAGTTTGTCGGGAAAATTGGGTTTTCACTCCCCATAATAAAACGGCAGTTACGCCACCGATACATGCACATACATACACATACATACAAACATACATACATACATACATATATATATATGATACATACGCACATACATGCATACACACACATACTACATACGGCAACGGTATTCCCTAAATTATTGTTTCCGAACTGAATTGTCACAATTATTTCTCGAGCCTTAAATTTTATCTTCAAATCATCAATTATCCACTTTATCATACTATATTTTGGTGAATACGATCTAATTTTGGTTATTCAAAGCATACAAACTGCTGTTCATACGCTAGAGTCTATAAGTCGTACAAGCTATCCAGTCTTAGTACTAACAGGGTCAAGACTAGTTGTTTGAATAGCAGGCTCATTTTAATCGAGATTTTAATACAGGGCAGCAAAATAAACTCATATTCATTTTGAAAAACTTTTTTTGTTTGTTTCCCTCGGAGGTCACCTTTTAAGACTATTGATGGGAACCAACCGATAGTTGACTGACTTTTTTGGAGGCCTTAAAATCGAGTTAGGGAGGTTTTGGAAGACCTGGGAAATTTTTGACAACTGGGGAAATATGGAAAACCATGAAGCGGAAAGCCTAATGGTGAATAAAAAATATAGAAGTGTGAAAACGGGAGTGGTAGTTGAAATTCGCTTTGCCTACTCCATTTTCCCCTTATTATGAAGTGAAACCATATGGTAATTTTTAATTTAAGACGGGAATTCCCCGCTCCAATCCATACCAAACATCCCTACCGATTTGAATAGATCAATGTCAACAAAACAACTATTTTCGGCAAGGCTTGTTGTTAGGGATGTTTGGTATGTTATCTATTGTGTTAAACACCCAGGGGCCAGAAGATCAGCGGCTCAGGTAATACCCATTTTAGTTGATGAATACATCTCAGTTAAATAAGTTGCAGTTTCAATGATTTTTGTTTAACTTTCATATAATCCATTGCTTCAGCGAGTGATATTTTTCCATAACGCTTGGTTACCTTGACATTTTTCCCACCATTGGGAAAGCGGATTTTAAGTTGTTTGTTCTTTTCATCATTTTCGATTGCGAGCATTTTTTCTATTCTGTTTAATAGATCTTCCTCTTTCTCTGTTTTAAAACTGTATTTGATTTCTGGTTTTTCTTTGATCTCTTCATTGCCTAGTTTATTAAGTACTTTATTACCATGTTTTTTTGCGTAATCATTCATATGTTTCTTTTCTATCTTTTCTAATTTGTGTTTATTTTCGCACGGGCAATCTATGACTAGTGATATTTTAGGACTTTTGTCTTTATTTTTGTATACTATGGATTTGGTGTCAGATAAATGCTCTTTTAGTCTGGTTTATTAGCTCTTTTAGTCTGGTTTATTAGCTCTTTTAGTCTTTATCGTAGATCCAATGTAAATGGTTCCGTCATCAAATTCTATTTTATAAATCTTACCTTTTTGATATTCTGTGTGCTCTATTGAAACTACTTCATGCTTGTTCTTAGAATTGTACGTATATTTTGCATTCAAGTTTTCTGCTAGTATGTATTCGAATTTTGTTGTCCTACTTAATGCTGTATATAATTGTTTCTTGTTCATGGCCTCTGTATCAAAAATGTTATAGTGTTGGTCTATCTCTGCTCACTGATATTTGTATACTGTCATACAGAATGCTAGATTGAACTTCTTTTTAAATTCGTCCAAAGAGAACTTTTGGTCATTTTCCTTTATACTTACTCCATTTATGTTTATATCTTTAATGGTGAACTGCTGAGAGTTAAACATACCACGGTCCTTCATGTTATCAATACATATCACAGGAGTGCCCGCACAGACTTTATATTCTTCTTTAGATCCATTGTAGGAGAAGTTGATTTTAAGGTGGTTCTTACCTTCGCAAAATGCATCGCAACACATTTTATTGATCTCCTTTCTAGTGTCACTGAAGTAGCATATATTGACAAATGGCCAATTTTTGGTTCAAGCGACTGGTCTGTAGGAAGTTAGTCAGATGCGATAACTTTGGGTAAAGCAACTACCTGAAATACACGAAAAGAAACTTCGACGTTTCGAGCGAAGGCCCTTCGTTGGGAAGTTAAGGGCCTTCGCTCAAAACGTCGAAGTTTCTTTTCGTATATTTCAGGTAGTTGCTTCACCCAAAGTTATCACATCTTGTTATCCTCGACTACCTACACTGGCACCCATTGCTCAGGAAGTTTGTCAGCACATCAAAAGTTTTCTTGTCATATCTAGCACTCTCTTCAATATATTTAAGTTCAATAGTATTAGGACCCATCTCCAATATAGCAGGACTCTTTGTATAGTCATACTTTAATCTACAACTGCTTTCAACAGGGTCACATTGGTTTGCGTCTCCATAAAGATTTACTTTAAGATTATTTGCAACATAACTGTGATAAATCAAAGTGATCCATTTATTTGGAACCATGGAGAATTCGTCTATAAATACATCCTTATTGGCTAATAGTTTGAGGTTTTCTGCATCTGATATATATTCATTGAAGTAACTATCAAATGTATGCACTTTATTTTTCAAACTATCGTCAACTCTACTTCTGATGTTATCCACAGCCTTGTTCGTAAAGCTGAATATAATAGGATTTTTACTTTCTTTGGCATCATTTATCAGTTTTGTAGTTTTGCCACATCCAGCACCTCCTGTTTTTAAGCTTCCTTTTCCAGGTTGTATTATATAGTCATCTAATTCGATATTCTTTCTATAAGATTTGTCAATCATAGAAGGGGCTCCCCTACCTTTTGATACACTTTACCGATCATATCAGAAGTAAATTTTTGTTCTTTATCTTTGATTGGGTGATATTTACATGGATTTTCACAGTAGACAGCATCAATGTTGTATCCATGTATTATATTATGCTTATCACAAGCTTCTTCTATAACTTCCAAAAGCTTCATAATGGATCCCGAAATCACGTGTCTATTAATTGAGCAGTTCTCTGTCATTCTTCTTATAATATCTATTTTGCGGATTAGAAAGAAATCATCTTCCTTATGGATACTCCCTTTTTCGTTATTTTCAAGACCCTCAGTCCCAACAGCGCAAGCAGTGTCATAACTAGTGGAAGTAAAACCTTTGCTACTTTTATCATATTTCGTTCCTAAGTATCCAATAAATTGGTTTGCCAACTTTTTAGCATTAGCTTCGTCAAAATTGTCAAAAACATATTTAATGTACCCTTTGAATACATTATGTTTAATCGACTTATAAGTTACTAGTTGCAGTTTTATGTCTTGGAGTGTTATAAATTTATTTTTTAGTAGGTAGTCAATCAGATTTCGTCCATAAAATCCAGCTTCTATTGTTATTGGGTCATTATTTAGTGTTCTATACTTCTTTATGAGTGTTTCATTAATATAGTATTCCCCTGTTTTTAGTTTTCCATCAAATTTTCTGATTTTATTGTGTATAATATTTAATGGGATATCATGTTCGTTAGTTAGTAGTACAGATGGGTAGTCTTTTGCAATATCTAAAGCAGTTAGTTCCACTTCTTCGTCATCCTTATTAAATTCTTTATGGATTGTATGCTGCAGTACCTTTGGATAATAGTCATCTATTATTGATATCACGTGTTTGTTATAATTAAAACTTTTTAAGTGCCCATATAGTTGTTTAAACAGATTTACTGCTATTGAATTCAGACCTTGGTTGTTAAATTTGAAAGCATCTACTGGATATTTTTCAAAAAGCTGGTCACAAATATTTTTCCTCAGTTCATAGACATTATTCACGGAAACCATATTTTTCAAATCATTAGTTATGAACCCATCAATTTGGTTCCTTCCATCATAGTGGAAATACTCTATATAAGTTTCTGCTCTTTGCATGGTCTCTACCATCATATCTTTACCACTGTGTCCATCAGGAAGCACAATCAGATAGTTTTCATAATCCTTTGTTTTATCAGAATTTGCAAATATAGCACAATTTTTGAAGTGATTATTAATATTATAGTAGTCTTCTTTCGTTTTACAGATTTCTATTTTATCCTCATTTTGTTTATAATTCCACTGTATCAGATCCAAGTGGTTTAATAATGGAGATCATCTTGTAGTCTTAGTTATTAGGTTTGCATTCAATATTGGAAAAAGTGACCATCTTTGCATGTAAAGCACAGACGAACGGTCTTTCCGTTATTCCTAGGTGCTGGAGAGGACACAAACTTGTTATAGAAGGGGTCCAAAGTTTATATAGACACATTGGTGTGACAGTTATCCCTCCAATCTAATATCTCTCTAGTTGAGGGTTTTTTGGCATGTTTATCAAACACATATTTATTGATTTCTTCAGTAAGGGATGTTTTAGTGTAACTTTTGAATCCATTTTCTTCCTTACAAGCTTCATAAATATAGTCCTGCACATAGGAGCCTTTATTTTGGGTTATTTTTCTATAGTTGTTACATTTGTCAACAAGAGCGCTCATCAACATAGTATCACCCATACGATTGTCTTCCATTTTGATTTTCCTGAGTTTTGTAATCACACCACCAATTCCAGTAATATGTTCTCCAGACTGTTGCTCAAAAGGGTTACCAGTTAACAGAGCGTACATTAAAAACTGGTACATATCACGTCTTGATAATCCTCTTGGTTGACTCTCTTCAAATGGTCCAAAAGTTTTTGTTATATCCTGCTTCCCTAAAGGTGCTCTATCGTCTGTAATAATAGCGTCTCTGGTGACAGGAACACTTTCCCATCCTTTTCCATTGCTTCTCATCCTCCTTCTAAATAGGTTGACAAATGAAGAGAACTTTTCAAACATAGCAATTTTTCTGTTGAGAAAGCCCAGTTCATAGTTTCTGGCATCCTGATGTGAGAGGTCAATCACATGGTACTTATTGGAATATACAGGTTCATATTCCAATAGAGAATCAAGTTCATTGGCCTTATTAAGGGTCTTTTGCCACTCTTTGTCCCTTTTTTCTTTCTCCTCTAAAGCGATAAGATAATTTTTGCGTGTGACTTTTTCGGCAACCAGAGGATTAATATAGTTTTTTTTGGTATACAGACGGTTTTCCTCTTCAGACCAGTTCTCAGTCCTTTAATGATTCGCCTTTTGGGTATATTTCTGACCTTTCTTTTCAAACCGGTCCTTGTTGCTATTTTTTTCGTCTTTTCAACTTTTGGTATGTTTATGACCTTTATTTTCAAACCGGTCCTTGTTGCTACTTTTTTATCCTCTATTTTTTCGTCATTTACGACCTCAAATTGCTAAACAGGTGGTGGTAAGTGTTTGGGTCTATTGTTCAACTGTCTTTCTAATCTGTTTCGAGTCAATTCTAACTTTTCTTCTTCTATGGCTTTTTCACGGGCGATTTTTCTCATCACCCTATTATAGTATGTCTGAGATACAAACCTCCCAGTTAACGGATTGATGAAATCTTTAGACATGAAAATTGTTCTAAATACTATATAATATAGCATACCAAAACAAATCAAAACAAGGAATGGCTTTGGCATTAAGAGTGCTCAATACTTCAAAAAGTAGAGCAGTATAAAATAAAATAACAAATTTAAAATGTCTTGTGTCGCTACTCCGAGTTTCACGCAACTATGCGATCATGGGGTTAGATGCTCTATTGACACTCCACAGCAATAAGATGCACAATAAACTGCAAAACACACTTGATAATATCTTTCATTATCGCCCAATCAGCTTTATTATAATCCGTGGTTATATTTATTTTTGGAAGCTTTGATGGAAAATAATCTCCACTGTTGGTGTATATCTTAAAGTTATTTATGTCGTAATCCAATATATAATGATCTGGGAATTTATCAGTCAATCTATATCCTTCAACATATTGAATATTTGATTCAGGAATTTTTGTATAATACCATTTGATAGCCATAATTTTGGAAATCTTTGTGAACTTATATTAGTCATTATGGGCTTTTTTTTATCTTTTGAACTTTTCTTCCATACAGATCTTTAAATCCTGAATTATTTTTAATCTTGAATCTGATATTAATATCCAATCTGAGTATTTTGGTGTGACTTTATAATAAATATCAATTATCTAAGTTATGTCCAAATTCGAATTTATCCAGTTTTGCATTAGGATATTCATTTTTAAATATCTTTTCTGCTTGCTTTCTTAACTCTTTAGTTGCCATGTTATAATATACAATATATTATATATATGGAGAAACTCACAGTGTTTATTGAAGATGATGAAAAGGTAATCAAACTTGAAAAGCCATTGGACATAAAGTACGATTCATTGATTTATGTAAAAACAGTTTCCATATTTTGGAATTACAACAATGTTTATTCTGGATATAATGACGAAATCGTTCATGGCTCTACAACAGTCAAATTTGAACCAGGATATTGAACCTTTGACTTAATTAAAAAGAAATTTGAATCAATCGACAACAATTTAAAAATTACTGCAAACTTACATAATAATACTTGCACCATAACTTCTGACGCCAATCTACAGTTAAAAAGATTTGGAAAACATCTTGGCTTTGACAATAACACCACTATCAACGCAGGGGCATCAAAGACCAGTAAAACGCTCGACATAAACAGCAAATTTAGATGTATTTGATCGTACAAGTAATATAGACAATAATGGAAAACGCAGTGAAACGATATTAACTCTTCCAATCACAACAAAAGATACATTAAAAGGACCTGTCAGTCACTATACGGACATTGAGAGTAAAATACCAATAAAAACAGGATTTTACAATAAATTACACTTTGATGTGATCACAAACAATAATAAAACACTATTCGGTTCAACACTGATGGAACTATATACAATGTAACATATATATGGACATTGAATTAGAACAAGGGTTAAGAGATATTTACTACAATCCTAAAACTGGTTACCAATCTGCAGAAAGATTATATAAAAAAGCAGTAGAAGATGGTTTAAATGTCAGCAGAGAACAGGTAAAAGACTGGTTAAGATCACAAGACACCTATACCAGATATAAACCAATTGTCAGAAAACATAAATTTAGGCAAACTAAAGTTAACTATCTTGGTGAGCAGATACAAATGGATCTCGTTGATATGGGTTCATATAAAAACAAAAACAAAGGTTATTACTGGATATTAACAGCTGTTGAAATTCTTAGCAGGTATGCATTCGCCATTCCTGTTTACAGAAAAAACACTAAAAATATGAAAAAAGCAGTCACAGAACCATTGAGGTAATTTAAAGATAGATTTGGCGATTATCCTAAATTAGCTCAATTTGATGATAGAAAAGAGTTTTATAATGTTGGTGTAAAATCATTATTAGAGAATCATGATATCAAATATTTCTCTACTAATAACGATAAGAAGGCTGCTATTGTATAAAGATTTAACAGAACTCTTAAAACTGCCATGTGGAAATACTTCTATAGTAAAGGAACATATAAATGGATAGATGTCTTAGATGAGTTAGTGTATAATTAGAACAATACTAAGCACAGCACCATATTAATGAAACCAAAGGATGATAACAAAAAGAATGAAGACGAGGTTTGGTCCTCTCTATATGGTTATTTATATGCTGAGTCACCATTACTTAAATTTAAGGTAGGAGAAACTGTCCGAATATCAAAATATAAAGCACTTTTACTAAAGGTTATGAAGCCAATTTAACTGAAGAACTGTTCAAAGTGGTCAAGGTTATACGTGGTGACCCAACTGTTTATGAAATAGAGGATCTAAAAGGTGAACCAATTATTGGGAAATTCTACGAAGAGGAGTTGTCAGGTGTTGATAAAAAGGACGATGTCTATAAAGTTGAAAAAATACTAAAAAGGAAAAAAGTAAAAGGCAAAAAGATGGTTCTTGTCAAATGGTTAGGTTATGATAGTAAACATAATAGTTGGATTCAAGAAGATGATATACAAAATATATAGTAATATATACAAAACATGGATGAAGGAGGATTTGATGATTTCGAAATGCAATACTTGGGTAGAAAGTACCCACAATATGATTATATGAATGATGAGCAGTTAAATGATGAATATGATAACCTAGCTCTAGAACGTTTAAATTTATTGCGTGGGGATAGTGATAATGATAGATTAGATAATGTCAAAAAGAGAATGGATTATATTGATCATATCTGTAAAGATAAAAGATCTTATAATGTGTCATCATTTATGTACAGTGACGATGGTTACGATGGTGAAACTGTAAGAATAATAACAAGAAAAGGTGGAAGGAGTCAGAACAACGGCGTTCTTGAGGTTATACACTATCTAAAGGATAGAAAAAAAGCTATCCTTTAGGTAGTGTATAACCTCAAGAACACCGTTGTTTTATCGAAGCTATCTACACTGGACTCCCGAGCCTTGGAAGGAGTCAGTCAGCTCCAGAGATTGAATTCTCTGACACAACAACTAGACCCGAGAATGAGAATATACCATCCCTTGAAAAGTTCATCAGTGATAGCCTTAAGAAAAGATTCCGGTTCAATTCCAACAATGACGAGGTGATCGAGCTAAAACTGAATGTAAATAAAACTAATAATAACAATATCACATTCAAACCTCTAAACACCAGAAATGAAAGAGGTGTTGAAAAAATCGTTTTAAAACGCGATTCCAACGGTGTACTTCAATATAATGCCGCTGAAGGATCGCAAAAAGCAATTGATCAGTTCAAAGAGTTGATAAACGATATAATAGAGGAACAGTCAGATAGAGAAAAAACTGTCAGAAAAATGCCTATGGTTGAAACCGAGTCCAATAAATTAGAATGGGAAAACGAATTTGGTGCAATAGACCCAAAAGTCATCCCAGGTTTAACCGCAAAAGAAGTTACAGAATTGCGTGGTGTTCTGTTTTCAAGTGAATCAATCGACCCAAAAATCCGTATAGGACCAGAAGGGATGTTAGAAAAACAGATAGATTACATCTCAGAAACCATTGGTTACACCGAAAGAGAACTAGACAGGACAAGCGATCCTGAATTAAGAAAAGCATTAGCAGAACTTATATATGGATTAAATGAGGATAGGGAATTAACCACACGACAAAAAATTCTCGAAGAAACCAGATATGAGCAAGAGGAGGATATTACCAGATTACAGCGATTTAAGAAGTGGGTTAAAGAAAACCTGGTCGATATATCAGCGCTGACAATCCCTGTTGCTGGAATAATAACAACAATCGTCATTGGTGCCAGAAAAGCATTAATAAAAGGTGCACAGGCTACTGGAAAGTTTGCAAAAGCTGTCTATAACCTGGGAAAGAAACTTGGAGCATTATTAGCACCAATATTAAATGTCATCGCTCAAGCATTGTCATGGGGTGCCAAAGGATTGGCGTGGTTGGCTAATAATCTATGGCTTTTGGCTATTGCAGTGGCATGGTTCATATATGATCAATACAAACAAGGAAAGAGGAAATAAAATATATATTGATATATATCAACAATGAACAGAACAGAGGAACAATTGACTCCGGGTTTCAAAAGAAGTCAAGCCACCTCATTAATTGGGAATAGAACAAGACATGTTAGCACGTTCTATCGTGAAAAAGCTTCACCAGAGGAAACAATAACAATCGACATCCCAAAACTAGAAAAAGATAGTTGTTTGGTTCCAGGATCATTGCGTCTAAATTTCGATTTAAAAGTAACACAAAATCATATTTCCTAAACAATCTATCAAAGTTTCTAAAAAAGAAATTGCTAATCACCATTTCAACAAAAACAGTATATGATAATAATAATGAAAGTTTATATCGTGTCTACGAAGACCTTTATAAATCTAATTCACAAAGAGATAACATGGTTGAATATGCCATAGGATCTGAAAACCTCAGAAAATTTATCAGCAAAGATGACTCGGGTGTAACCAGTGGTAATGAAACAAGTGTCAGAGAAGCTATTATTCGATATATATGGGACAAAGCAAAAAATCTGTTTAGACGAAATCATCAGAGACTATGGTTTATACGCACCGTTTGATATGAAAAATAATTTTCGTTTTTCAATCAAATTACCTGAATCAAAAGATGTATTGGTAGCTCAAAGTGGTGAAGCACGTGGAGAACATACCCTTGAAAACTTAGAATTAGAATACGAAACTATCAAAAACCAATCAATTGCTAATGAAATTTCAAGTTTATATTCCGTCGGACGATCGTTGAGATATGATCATATTGATCATCATGCACGTGAAGAATGGTCTGCATCATCTACCATACAGAACATTTTCATCAATGTAACAAACTTGTCTTAAAAGCTATTGTTCTATTGTTCACTAAACAAACGATTGCAGGTAGCGAGGAATTCATATATCCAAACATTACCGAAGCTAGTGTAACAGTTGATTCAGTTCC
Organism: Heliopora coerulea; assembly: GCA_030142905.1. NCBI lineage: Eukaryota > Metazoa > Cnidaria > Anthozoa > Scleralcyonacea > Helioporidae > Heliopora > Heliopora coerulea. The sequence continues at coordinate 567,096 of JASJOG010000132.1, read as the reverse complement.
AAATCAGATATACTCTCAAGGCTTAAAAAAGTCACGGTTCTACGAAGAAGCGCAACGATTTTTCGGATCAAAAAATGAGATGGACCAATATGTGACACCTCAAAAGTTTTATAAAGATAAATTTGCCCGATCTTAGAACTTGTGAAGATGTAAACAAGACAGGACATTGTTGAAATTTAGAAAACAGTAAAAACGGCATATCTTTGAAAATCAAAAAGTCCACACACACGGGTACTATATATTGTGATGTGTACTTAGTATCTGATGGTCTCGTCAGTTTTATGAATTATAACATACAAGACATTCAGAATTAAGTTATATTGTATTATATAGATGGAGACACCTTTCAATATGATAATATGTGGCATGACAAACTGTTGGAAAACATACTATCTTTTAAATATGATGGAAAAACATTATAGGAAATACTTTGATTATATCATTTTAATTTGTCCAACATTCATGTGGAATAAAACCTACCAAGAATGTAAATATATAAATGATCCTGATTTTAATGCTATAGAATGTGATCAAGATAAAGTCGACAGAATATTACACTTTGTTCAGGAAATCTATAAAGACACTAATAGTTTAATAATTCTAGACGATTGTGCTAGTAGTCAGGATGTCAAAAATAGAACTAGTGAGCTGGTCAAATTGGCTTTCTCTGCTAGACATTTTGGCTTTTCAACAATAGTCATCACACAACAATTAAACAGTATATCTAAACCTTATAGAGACAATGTTGCTAAAGTCATTTCTTTTTACAATCCAGACGAAGACGATATGAATGTTATTTTCCGCAGGTACCTAGAGTATAGTTCCAAAAAAGGAAGATCTGGAATTATTGAAAAACTAAAAAATAGTAAATACACAACATTTGAAATCAATTTACGCTATCCGTTTGATTATAAAATTGAATCATCGCAAAAATAAAATATATATTATAATATATAGAATGCCGTGACGCAAAAAGGAAAAACCTGAAACAATTGATGAGTTATTAGAAGAAGTCACAACCGCAGAAAATATTGTAGAAGAGGAAATCAATAATATAAAAGGTTGAACCGCAAAACGATAACAGTAATTTAGAAAAAAAGAGAGATGAACTTTTTAAATTGGCTGAAGATGGTGATTTAGATAAATCTGTTGCTTACATAAAGAAAGCCAGTCAGAAGGTAATCAATAAACTATACACCGAATATGAGCGTAAGAGAATGCAAAAAGCCAATGAGTTCCTAACTGATCTAATGATAAGTAAGTTTGCCCATACTTTAGGAGGTCTTGATGCCATAGAGTCCCCTGAGGCATTAACAAAAGAATTAAATAAAGATGAATTGTTAAAAAGAGATGTTCACCTATTAGTTGAAAGAATTATCCCATATATCCCATTTCTTGGTATCATATCAGGTGGGATTATCACTGCTAAGCATGAATACGGTCATAAAGCTAATAAACAAGAAGAAGAGCCTAAAGAATAGGTTTTTTGTATTTATCAATTAAAATGGGTATTACCCGAGCCGCTGACCTTCTGGCCCCTGGGTGTTTAACACAATAGATAACATACCAAACATCCCTAACAACAAGCCTTGCCGAAAATAGTTGTTTTGTTGACATTGATCTATTCAAATCGTTAGAGATGTTTGGTATGCATTGGAGCCGGGAATCCCCGTCTTAAATTAAAAATTACCATATGGTTTCAACTACCACTCCCATTTTCACACTTCTATTGTTTTTATTCATTATTAGGCTTTCCGCTTCTTGGTTTTCCATATTTCCCCAGTTGTCAAAAATTTCCCAGGTCTTCCAAATCCCCGCTAACTCGATTTTAAGGCCTCCAAAAAAGTGAGTCAACTATCGGTCGGTTCCCATCAGTAGCTTTAAGATTGTTTGTAAAAGGCAGATCGTTATTATTATTGTTATTATTATTATTGTAAATCCTCTATTAAGCCCTCCGGGGGTTGTTTATTTCAAGCCCGTTAAAGGGGGGGGGGGGGCTTATTGGAAGGGGATAACTGATTTAATTTGTCCAAACACCTGAAGTTCAGTAGTTGTTAAGATCAAGAATTAGTTGGACATTTGCCTATAGAAATGTTCGTATTGCGTAAATTTTTATCTCGTGAAAATTTTAGCTTAGAATTTTTACCGACGGGAATGAGGATTTTAGAGGATGGACTTGTGGTTCCGAGCGGCTATATCACTTTCTGAAAAACCAGAAAATGGTATATGTACTACATGAGGAACTAGAGCTAGAGTACTGCATGTGAATTTGCTCCGGATTGGTGCGTTAAAAATAAGCTAATAATAATGTCTGTTGTTTATTGTTTTGATTGAGAGTGAGGAAGGGAAAGGCAAAGAGAAGGGGGAGCTTTAAAGAGTAGCTTAATAAATTTCTTGCTCCAAAAAGGGGGACTTATTAGAGAGGAAGCTTGATAGTGGATGTACGGTATCTAATCTTATTTATTTATGGTAGCCCTTCAAACTGTAGAAACGTTTTCCTTCCAAAGAGCCACATAGCCAAAAATTAAACTGGTAGTGTCAGAAATACTGGCATTGCAATTCAGCCCATCATTTAAAATGTCTTTCAATTTATCCTCGTCCTTCCATGATCCTTCCTTGATCCTGCCTAGAGGCAGGACTACATAAGAAATGGGAAGACTGAAGTGGGAGAGAATTATCCCAAAATTTCATAACTCATATCTCCACGAGATGAATTGCTCGCTGACTAGATGAGTTGACGAAACGGACGACCATGAATCACGGCCGCGACAAAAACTGGAGAATTGACAAAAGAAATGATACAATTCCATGAGATTACGAGATTTGAAGACGACGAGACGAAGAGGCCAGTAGACGAAGATACTTCTTCGTTGGACACAAAGTTGAAGTTTCGGCACGTCGACTCGATTATTTTGTCCGGGATTTGTGTTGATACAAATGACTATTTTATTTGCATTCCCTCTCCTTGGCGAGTCTGCCGCACCAGTTGTGGATTTGTGCGCATTTATGTCGAAAAAATTATCTTCTTTTAGGAAAGTATTGTTCAGATCCAGGTGTTGCTCAGTTCACGAGGCGAGACGAACAGGAGAAGAAAACTGGATTTAAAACTAAGACAGTTTTACACTATTACTGCATTCCAAATTATAAATTGGAAGGAAGAGCGACAATCACTTGTAAAGATAATGGACAATGGAGTAATCCTATTCCAAAATGTTTGCGTATGTACTTCTTTAAACCGATTTCATTATATGTTGAACAAATTGAATATTCCGTAGTATCATGGATTCTACGCCATGAAACAATTTTTTACCCTTTTATAGCTCCATCGTGTTCATCACCGATCCTTCCGCTAAATTCCAGAGTTGCTTTACCCGCGCAGTATAATTCAAGCAGCGGTGGAAAATTGGGCACCCGATTAGTCCTGAGCTGCGAATCCGGCTATTACAGGGTGGGCGATAGTAGCTTTATGACTTGCAATGCAAGTGGACAATGGCAGATTTCAAAATCCTTCCAGTGCAGACGTAAGTACATTTACTCTAGTCAAGTTGGTGAGGTAAAAATGTCATGTAAACCTTTTCCCAACTAAATTTAAGCAAAACGATTTCGTGAGCTATATAACTGTAGTATTTTCTTGTATTTGTCAAGAATAGGGAGTTATCAAGCAGGAATCGTAACCTTGTCAAAAATATTAATGCCCAGCATAGAATGCTAAGAACCGCCATTCACCATTACAGTTATAAAGATATTTAATAGAATCTTATGTTTGCTGCTAAACCTTTTTAGATAATATTTACAAAATCACAGAGACTAATAAATATATTCACTGACATGAACCGAATTAACTAGAGTAAGCAAGGAAAACAAAGAGCTATGGTAGTATGAGCAATCAAAGTAATTAAAGAACTGAAATAAGACATTATATAAAACAGAAAATAGCTGTAAAAATATATACAGAGGTGTTGAGCCACGGGCTTTGATATACCCAGACGTCAATAACAGAGGAATCTGTTTTGAATATAGATTACCAATTGTAAGTATTGGAAACTGTATGACTTCAAGTGCAATTCAGGTTTTAATTCAAATAAATGAGTTTTAAAAGAGTTTCCAAATTGCTTAAGCCCACAGGACGAGAAACTTCGAGATTTTTGAAAACTCACGAATTAATAATACAAAATCAAAAACGAGAACAAATATCACATTGTTATAATCGTCAGTGGGAGCTGTGTTTATAAGCAGTTGTAAGCTGCAACGTGACAACGACAAAGTTTTTTTTTGCTTAATAGTATTAATAACCCAACAAATCAATTGATGAAACGAACAATTTTCAAACCAAATCAAAACAGTAAATAAACTAGATGTAATGCTACTTTTTGAACACTATTTCAACATTTTCTCTGAAATTTGGAGTAAATTGCCTAGCTCTAACTCTAGGGCAGTTAAATGTGAGGAATTTTTGCATTATTAGGGGCTATTTACACAGACAAGTGCGATTTAGTGTCTTGCAATTGTTATCTTGATGTATGTGTTAAACTCATGGGAACATTGAAGGCTAACCAGAGCGAAGCATAAGGGCTGTTTACACTTGCGATTGACATGTTGGAGAACGTGTTAAACTGACCAGATCATCGAGGACAAACAGCAGCGAATCATAAGCAGATATTTTTCTGCGTAAGACTGTCGTGGGTTTATTGCATACACCAACATGATAATGGCAAGGAGCAAAATTGCACATGTAAACAGACCGACAAGCATGCAGATGTCATGCTTCATGACTGTTATGGATTTATTGCATACATCAGGATGACAGTGGCAAGGGACAAAGTCGCACGTGTAAACGTCGCCTTAAACATGTCGTTACTTGATTAATACTATTCGTCCGGAGTAGTACCATCAATACAACCAATGTTATGATTTGAGACGATAAATATCATAACAACGTATAATTTCTATTTTATGCTTAGCTCGTAACTGTGGTGATCCAGGAGCTCCAACGAACGGCGAAAGGCAAGGATTGATGTATCATTTTACAAGCCGAGTATCGTTTTCCTGTCACAAATGCTACAAACTTGTCGGCACTTCATATCGTGTTTGCCAAGCAGACGGAACTTGGTCCGATCAACAACCAGTTTGTGAACGTAAGTGGTTAGAATTAACTCTTTCATGTCCAGGGAGCTCCATCACCATGTTAATAACAATAATAATAATAATAATAATAATAATAATAGCAGGCTTAGACCCCTTCCACTGTCCTTAGTTGGGTGGTGTGCGAGTTGTAATAATAATAATAATAGTAATAATAAGTGGTCTCAGGAAGAGAACAGAGTAGTGATGGAATGTTACTATAGGAGCGAACCTCGTGTTAAAGGATACAGAAAGAGAATGCATGATTTGTGGATTGCTAGGGACCTGTTTATAGCCACGGAACAAAGAATTGTTGACCGGGCAAATCAAATACGCAAAAGGAAGTGATCTGGAACTAGAAGAAATACAAAGAAATATTGATGATGTACAACATTGTGAACTTGGACCAGAGGTAGTAAATGAGAATTTGACCGTTAGTGAAAATGAGAGAGAACAAATAGAAAATGAAAGACCTATGCAAGGTGAAGAGAATGTACAAGATAAACTGTATATTCTCCCGGACTACGAGCTTTCGGAAGAAGAACAAGGATTATTTATACGAATGGAAGAAATACTCAATAGTGAAAGGATTAGGCTACCATCTTTGCGGGGTATTAATAAGGGCAAGTTGGAATCTACAGTAAAGAAAGTAGATACACTTATGAGCAAGATTGAAGCAGACAACATTACAACCACAAATGATATTACAACCACAAATGCCGGTGCTGCTTTGGTAACGGAAATGGTTGGAGCAACTAAATTAAAATCAAAGCAAAAAGAGCCATGGTGGAAACGACGGTTGGAAACAAAAGTAAGAGAAATGAATCGGGATTTTGGGAGAATTAATACACTGTTAGAAAAGAAGCCAATAAAGAAGAAGCATTATGAAAGATTAAAGAGGAAGTATAACGTGAAAACGAAAGGTTTAAAGGTAGTAAGAGAGGAAATAAAGCAAAGGATCAAAGCCAAGGTTGGAAAAATTACCAGATATCAGAACCAAATAAACCAATACCAGCAAAACCGTATGTTCAATAATAACAAAGGAAGGTTTTACCAGCAACTGAATAATGATGTAAATAACCAGACTAATGAGATACTTGATGCACAAGAAACGAGAATGTACTGGGAAAGTATATGGAGCGAGAGTAAAGAGCATAATAGAGAAGGAGAATGGCTTAAGAATATACATATTACAACAGACAACAACCAAGAACAACCAAGAATTACGATATCAGTGGAAAAATTGCGAACGATAGTGGGGAAAATGCCTAATTGGAAAGGACCAGGACCAGACAGTGTTCAGGGCTATTGGCTAAAGAACTTCCGAAGTGTACGTGACAATTTAAGAACGCAACTAACGGAATGCTTACAGAGAGGAGAAGTTCCATTATGGATGAACAAGGGAAGAACAGTATTAATCCAGAAAGATAAAAATAGAGGAACAACTGCCAGCAACTATAGACCTATAACGTGCCTACCATTAACATGGAAATTATTGACTGGCATTATTGCGGATGAGATTTATGAGTATTTAGATTTAAAAATGATGTTACCTGAAGAACAGAAGGGGTGCAGAAGGAAATCGAAAGGAACACATGATTTGCTGTTTATCGATAAAATGATTTTAAAGGAAGTGAAAATTAGAAAGAAAAATCTAGCAACAGCCTGGATTGATTACAAAAAGGCATTCGATATGGTCCTGCATTCATGGATTTTAGAATGTCTGAAGTTGTTTGGAATAAATGAAGAGGTTAGGAAACTGATAAAGGAAAGTACGAAGAATTGGAGAGTGGAATTAATAAGTGGATTGACAGTACTGGGGGAAGTTTCAATCAGAAGAGGAATTTTCCAGGGGGATTCCCTATCACCATTACTATTTGTGATAGCACTAATACCATTAACACACATCTTAAGAAAAGCCGAACCAGCATATCAATTTTCTGGTAATGGAGAGAGAATCAACCACCTTTTGTTTATGGACGATTTAAAGCTCTACGCCAAGAATGATAAAGGTCTAGACTCCCTAATCCAAACAGTGAGGGTGTTTAGTGAAGACATAGGGATGGAATTTGGAATAGAAAAGTGTGCCATATTAGTAATGAAGAGGGGAAGATTGGTGAAATCCGAAGGTATAAAATTACCAGACCATAAAACCATAAAAGGAATGAAGGACAGTGATGGCTACAAGTATTTGGGCATATTGGAAGCAGACAGTATTAAGTATGATGAGATGAAAGAAATAGTAACAAAAGAATATATAAGGAGGATACGGAAGGTTCTTGAAAAGAAACTCAATGGTGGCAACATTGTCAAAGCTATTAACACCTGGGCAATTCCTCTCCTGAGATATTCTGCTGCTTTCTTGGATTGGAAAAAGTCAGAGGTACAAGACCTAGATAGACAAACTAGAAAATTACTTACCATGCATAATGGCCTCCATCCAAAGAGTGATGTAGACCGTATCTACCTACCAAGAGAGAGCGGTGGACGAGGACTTATTAGTGTTGAAGACGGTGCAGAACTCGTCACATTGGGGTTGGAAGGGTACATCAATACTAGCAGTGAAAGATTGATAAAGGCAGCTAGAAAGATTAGCGCTAGAAATAACAATGAAACAGAGATCGCGGGTAAGATGCGCAAGGTAACTGAAAGAAAGAAACAATGGAAGGAGAAAGTTATGCACGGTCAATTCATGCGGTAGATAGAAGAAGTAAGAGGGAATGAATCCTGGCTCTGGTTAAAGAAAGGAAGTATAAAAAGAGAAACTGAGAGCCTTATTATGGCAGCGCAAGAACAGGCGCTTGTAACGAACTTGATGAAAGCTAGAATATATCAAACTCAAGAGGAAAGTAAAACTAAATGTCGAATGTGTAAAAAGGTGGACGAAAGTATTAACCATATTGTCAATGAATGCCCTAAATTAGCACAAAAAGGAGTATAAAAGAAGGCACGATTGGGTGGGAAAGAAGATCCATTGGGAAGTTTGTAAAAGGGAAGGATTCGCGGTCAATGAAAAGTGGTATGAGCATGTACCTGAGACAGTGCTAGAGAATGATGGATGTAAAATATTATGGGATTTGACAATTCAGACTGATCATGTAATAGAAGCAAGAAGACCTGACATGATTATCGTTGAGAAGAGAAATAAAGAGAAGAGACCCCTTCCACTGTCCTTAGTTGGGTGGTGAGCGAGTTGTAATAATAATAATAATAATAATAATAATAATAATAATAATAATAACTAATATTTATACAGGTTAATTCGTTCAGAATGGCAATATTCTGATATCAATCAAAGACCTGTTAACTAATCTAAGACTGCAATATAACTATACTAGAAAAAATTTACAAATCAAAATTATGGTCATAAGTTTGTTAAAATGTCACTAAAAATTGTTGACATGCCTCAGCACCGGATAACACTATGTTTTACTCTGGCTAAAGAAAAGGTCAGACGATTTATCTCTTCAAAGGGATACCTCTGGACAGGAAGGAAATATGGACATCCAAAAGAATGTTACAAATTTAGAATATAGTAAAATGCAAATGCAGGAACTACTGCGAGAGTAAATATGACTTAAAATATGCTGACTTTCAATTAAACGAACGTGTTTCTTCGTAGAACGTCGTTGCTTAGTATTCATATTTCCAGATTGAAATACATTTGCTTTTTAATGAATAAAACTACTCCTATCAGAGGTAGAGGCTTAATAGAGGCTGGGATATAATTGCTTTTTTCTTCTGAACAGGCGGCCTATAAGAAGGGTGGGGCTAAAAAGAGGCTGGGGGTTAATTAAAGAAAATATGGTAAATGCTACAAATGCTTTCGGAAAATATTCCTACGAAAAGTTTTTGTTTCTCTTTTTTTTTTAAAAGAAAGCACTAGTGAAGCAGTCCCCAAAATCTGTACTAGATGTTGTTCCCCCACGTTTACAGAGGGCAAAGCAAACCTTCCCCCGCTGGCAATGTCCTAATTACGCTAAATGTCCTACTGTTAAATTAAGTAATAGGGATCGTTACTTTCGGAATTCTATAGTAGTGATGTAGCATTACATCACAGCCAACATGCCATCCCATCGCCATATTCATTTTGTGATGTTCTGAAAAGCTCCCTCGAATTTCATTTGCTGTCTTATCACAAACTATGCTATCCACTCGTAATAAATAAAAATCATTAAACCAAAAAAATCTGATCAATTAACACAAACCTGATAAATTAAGTCGACCAATCTAATTGATCAAAAATTTAAAATTTTGTTGAAAATCAACCAAATTTATTCTAAAATAATTAGACAACTTGCCTTGACTTTCCATGAGCAATAGCGGACTCGGAATTTTTCCTCGTTCACTACCGAGGTCTTAACAAATCTTCCTATATATCACGCTTTTATTTGAGCTCAAGCAACATTGGCGTGGCAAAGGGGATCAGGGGAGGCTGTGTTGCCCAAAATTTTACTGATAACGTTATTGCCTGAAATATCTCCTCTTCCTCGAATCAGTATCAGGGCCCAATACATAATCTAACTCGTAGGCTTACTCCCTGGACCAAAATTCTCATTAGCCGTCCTTTGAGTTCTCAGAAGACCCCAAAAATCTAAGTCTGACCAGACTACTGACAAGCGGCCATCCTGGCAGGCTATGGTTACAATTGCATTTTAGGGTTTTGGAGGGGAATCACAGGAGTGAAAACATTTGAGAGGACAAGGGTGCGGACTCCTGTCCTCTCGCATCATCGCTGCTTCGAATCCAAATTTTCTTGCTCACGCGATGCCCATTCCCGAATTCGTGAAAAAGGGTTGTTGTACGTTCTACCGTGCTGGTTATCATCATTTCCAGATTTAAATTATACGTAACTCAACATTTCAGGGGAAACCTATCTAATACTATTTGTATGACATTGCTTTTACTCAGGAATTAAGTGCAAAAAACTGTCTAATTTAGCCGATGGCAAGATGACGTTTACTTCTACAGACTGCGGTGCCAAGGCGGAATATTCTTGTAATAAAGGGTACAAACTTGTTGGGCCAAATGAAAGGACTTGTGACAGAAATGGACAGTGGACCGGAGCGACACCGAATTGCACACGTAGGTTTATAAAACAAACTGTTTTTCGGCTTTGTATTATGTATAGAAAATTATTTCCATATTCTGTCAGGCTTGTTAGTTTATTGTATTGGTATAAATAACTTTGTTTCTGTAAATGTTATGGTTTGTACTTCCTCAAATTTATTCTGCTCACTTTCTTTCAGCATCTAATGGTCTACGTGTAATCTAGTTCCATTATCTTCCTCTGATTGGCTAATCATCTACTTTACGTCATGTTTGTTTACTATGTGCGTGGAAATCGCTTCACGTAAATTATTTTCTCTAAAGATGTTGCAAGTGCAGCAACGAATCGTGAGAACCAATATTATTTGCTTTCACAATATTACACTTTTTCCTGTTTGTGCTACACGCAGATATTTTTGGGACATTACTGTGATTTTGCTAGCTTGGAGATATGTTAGATGATCCATTAAAGTTCGTCGAGCCCTTACCTCAGGAAAACGATTTCTGAGCCCCAGATGGTGATCGACCCCGAAACGTGTGTCGAACTTGCACCGGAGCTCGACATCTGAGTCTCAGTAGCGCAATGGTTAGAGCGTTCTTACCGGTCATCAGAAGGTTGCGGGTTTGATCCCCGTCTGGGGCTCCGGAATCCTTTTTCTGAGGTTATCGCTTGACGAACGTTTATCGATCATCTATGATATCTCCAAGCTCCCACAGTCACAACATTGTCGCATTAATATCATTATTAACATAGTGTGGCTTGCGCTTAGGCAGCACATATGTCGAGATTGCACCTGACCTCGCCATTGTAGTCTCGGTAACTCACTGGTTAAAGCGTGTCACCAACCACCAGGAGATTGCTGGTTCGATCCCTGTCTAGGGCTCGGAAATCGTTCTCCTGAGGTCAGGGCTTGACGAACGTTTGTTGATTGTCTAACAGATATTTTTATTCAGAATTTACGAAACGGTTTATTCGTTAAGAAAACCAGTATAGTGAGATTAAATACTCGAATCATTCCGATGGAAAGCATTTCAGGAAGTCGTCCTGGGACATTACAGTGGAATGCTTTGATGAAAGGGATAAAACTAGGGAGCTTAATTGAACGAATCGCTATGCTTTCACTTTTCCATCAATTTGATAATACAAAGCAACTGAGGAACAACTTTAAAACAGCAACTAATCGTAAGTGCTTGGGACGGCATTATTTGGAAATAACGGTAGAGCTAATCGAGTAAGAGGCTGCACGTGATTTATTTACTAGGAGAAATGTCTTGGTGGGGAGGACGCAAGAAACAGTGAAATATCATTGCACTACAAAAACTGAGTCATGTACTTTTCATTTTGAGGAGTACTTTTTTTGGTAATGCGTCCCAGTCTTCCTAGCCACTGTAAAGGCAATTCATGTCTTGCGCAGAATACTAGTGGGCTCCATGCCAAACGAAATAGTTACCTTTCAAATATTTCAAATGCGCTTGCTGCTTTAAACTCGGGAATCGTACCAGTAGATTTCTGTTAGCCGGTTTGATGTCATAACCATTGAGCTACACGGACTCACGACCGAAATAAGAGGTAACTTACATAAAATGCGTTTGTATATTTCTGCAGAAGAAGAAAAAAACATGACAACCAAACCTTGAGTTAGGTGTGTCTAACTCAAAACGCGGGGTCTTCCTTTGCGTAAATGAATCCGTGCAAGTCTTATTTTCTCGTATAAATTTGCTTGTTGTACCTGTTCGTATTTATAATGACAACGTGCACTGTTAAGGCCAACTAGTATCAAATTCACACTAACTCAAATTTTGACGTATATTATACTAACACAAAGCTGCCACATGCATGATATATCATTAGTTTTATTAATTCTTCATACTATTAGGGAACTAGTAGCTAGGAAGAAACAATGAATCACTGCTGTAGATGATTTGGTATATTTGGTCTTTGTCAGATAATACTCTCTGTAAATTGACAGACAAAATCGTTGAAACTACTAATGCCCGTTGCATCGACGAAACTCGTCACTTCTTTCCCAAGATTATCCAACAGAGTTTATTTGTTTTGCTATTTAGTTATTTCCTGTGGTAAGCCTCAGGGGTTAACAACGCCTGGCTTAGGTCACGATGGCAGCCAGTTCCACTATGGCTCAGTAATTCATTTTACATGCCAGGCTAATTACATCATGGAAGGCAAGAATGTAACTCATTGTGAGCAGGATGGTCAATGGTCGAACAAGGTTCCACAATGCTTAGGTTAGTGATGAAATATACAATAATTCTAGCAAAAAGCGGATTTACAGAATCCATAACACTGTAAACTTTAAGTGCGGGTTGAGCATAAATAAGTACCCTTAGTGGTAAAGCGAAATTTGAAACATAAGTAATTTAATGTATGAGCTAGGCTGACTTCCTGTGTTTGGGTAATTTTCGAGCCCGCTCTTGCAAGAATTTCATATGTCATTTTTCATGCGAAAAATTGGGACATTTTCGCGCATAAAAAGTTTATTTCACGTTTCAAATTATTATTTTTACGTTTGAAATAGCTTGGTTAATGTAGGGAATAGCTGGTTTCAAATTTCTCATGTGAAGCTATACTTGGTGGAGCATGTATTTCGAAGAATTAACTTCATTAATGGTATAACTGGGCAGCCTGATTTCTCAAAAGCCCTCTAGACCACCCAAAGGGCCATCACAACCGATAGTGTAATGTTGTCTTCGAGCACAGTCAAACTAGACATATAATTAGGCGCTCTCAGTGTATTGGCTCCCAAAAATTTACCAATTAAGTCTACGTTTAAGTCACACCCGGATGTGTTCTTGGGTGATTGCAAAAACCAGTCCGGTATTATTCAATACCTTCAATGAAAAGAGAAGTGAAATAATCGATCTTCGTTTTAAAAATCGCTTCCACAATGGCACTCCAAATGTAAATGAAGAGTTTAGTCGGTATAGTTTTGCATCGGCAATAAGCCTGGGGAAACATTAAAAATATACATAATAACTTTAATAATGAATTACATGTATAAGCCGTCACGACTTATAAAAGCTGAAGAAGCGAAAGTGTCTCGCGAAAATCCATTTTCAATAAGTTAGTCAAACTTCTCTTAAGTTTCCGTCACATTTCCAAATATGTCCCTTTTGCCTTTACAAACTAGTCTCCCAAAAATCTATCCGATACTAATAAATCATTTTTAAAAGCGGAGAGAAGTTACAGCTCATCGTTTCAAAAACCCTCCACGAAAGGTGTTCCAAATTAATTGGAAATCCTGTCCACTATAGTTTCGTATCGCCAGGCTAACCTATCTAGTATAATGTAATCGTAGCCTGAAAAATAACTTATGCCGTCGAATTAACGTTTAAGATTCAACTAGTGGCCAAGAACCATTAGCATTTTTTTCCGGATTTCTCCGTGAATATCACCTTAATTCAAAATAGAGAACTGGCTTTCTCTTTCAGGGCCAACTCGACGCTCGAAGGTGAAGGAAAAAGATTATGAACCCCAAAAGTCATGTAGAAAAAAAAAATTCAAGTGACTGGCAATTTCAATATTAGTTATACCTCCTTTGTGATTATTCTTCAATGCTACACAATGAACTTGATTTCCATATCTGGAATGCTAACTCCTAGTCATTTGGCCGTAGAAAAAATGAAGCCAAGATGGCCGCCGGATTTAAATAAGAAGCCCTCCGAAATGAAATAAGTGCCCTGGGCGTTTATTCGAATTTTTGAGGTATTTATAGGCTACTTGCATTTATTCCCCTGTAGGAGGAAAAATACTTACAATCAAAAGAATCTACATGAATTATTCGATCTGTAGAACATCGGAACTTTGCGGTTGTCCTCCAGATAGGTTGTTTTGCATATGAGGGCAAGTGGTCTATATTAATAAGTGTAACGTGCCGAGCTAGCGCTAAAGACAGACGCGCACACGTTGAGACCCAGTTGTCATCTGACTTTATTATTTTTTTCTCCTATCTTATCATTTATCATATTACATACTTTCATTTCCTACGGTAATCAAACTATGACAGCTTATAGGATAAAAATGTTCCAATTAGAGTTATCAACACATAACAGGCAAACAATTCATGTAAGGTTACAAAAACAGGATACAATGTATTAACATACTCTGTCTGCAGACTATTTGTCTGCTGTCTGACAGTTATATTGAACAGTTACATAAGTAAAATAAACTATTCCCAGAAACTTCTAGTATTGCCATGGAAACTGCTTAGTCTCAAGAGTCTTTTCGTGCTAAAACTACAGTTGCTAGTCTCTCGGTAGTCAAACGATGTTTACTGTAGTGCATGTTTAGGAAGATTCAGACATACGTAGGTATTGTATTTGAAACGGCTGAGTTATTTAGTTTGAAATTAAGAAACAGAAATGCGCATTTTATATTTTAATGTAGAACCAGTTAACAATGTGTCCGTGCTTTCTACGATTTTCCCTGATTTCATGAATATTAATGTCGTGAATTTTAATGGCGTCAAACATTAGCATGTTACAAAGTCCTGAATATCTCTGTGGCGGGATGAGATATTGACAAACTCAGAACGCGGTTATTTCCTGTTTCAAATATGTTTGTAAAGTAGATTAAAATCGGAAAGACGATTTTTTCCCTCATTTTGACAGCTAATAGTACTAGAAATCGTGCAATCAATTAAACAACATCATACTCATGAAATCTACTGTAAAATCGACTATGCACTTAGATGTAGGGCAATTAAATAACCATTTGTATAGTATTTGCATCAAGTACATAGTTATTTGTTGTATTACCTACTTTGATTGTACCTTTCTAAGTTCATATCACTTTCCTTGGACCCTTTTTCGGAAAATATGTTATTTATTAAGGGGTGGAAGTTGCAAATATTTGATGTAATAGTTCTAATACGAGTTGGAGTGTTTCATCAGGGGTTCCAAACACGAGAAAATAATGAAAACCGAGGGACGAAGTCTCAATGGTTTTTTTGTTTTCAAGTGCTTGGAGTCCCCTGATGAAACAAGATAGACGAATGTAACTGTGTTTGAACTTGCTTCTTGAACGAGTATTCGCATTGATTTATTGCATGTTTGTTTCATTGATTTGAATATGTAAATTAAGAAATGTGATCCAGATCGCTAGTGATTTTCCTACAAGTTCTCATTGGGAATCAAAATGCATGCTTGTGACGTGGTACACGGTCATGGATTGGCTACTCTAATTCATAAAGTATTAACGAGTTTGAGAAAATTGGTTTTTTTACGTTTTCGAAAACTTTAATAATTAGAGTTTGTTTTTAATCGTTACTTACGCTCAGACCAATGGAGTAATTGTCCGTTGAAAGTATGTTTGTCAATTAAGGAGAGAAAAAAGCTTATGTGTATTGTTTTCTTGCAGCTCCATGTGCTGCGCCAATTAAGGAGAACTTACGTTTAGAACAGAAATTGTACCGTCATGGAGAATTTGGGCGATTCTCTTGTGATAAGGGATATATATTACTCGGAGTGATTGATGAGAAAAAGGGTCAACAATGTTTAAATGGTACCTGGAAATCACAAGTACGTCCTTATTGTAAAAAGCAACAAACTGTCTTGGACAAGATAAAAGCTTTTTTTGGGTAAAATGTATTTGACCGATTTATTAAGAATTCATCTCAAGAGATTTAAAAAGTTCTTATGCCCTAGAAATAGATCGACGATATCCAAATCTCTTTCCATTCTGTACTAATTCTCTTTTATACAATATGGTGATTTTCTGACATATAATATGCTAACACGCAAGCAACTCCTCACTGTAAAGACAATAAAGCATTCCAAAAGGTCAGTTTGTTTTTTAGATTCTACTATATTCAGTCATTAATAATATAAGAGTTTCTAATTGTCTAATGAAATGCTTTAACGTTTTCTGTATCTTCCATAGTGCTTACTAATTGAAAACTAAGAAAAATTGAGCAGCATACAAGATTTAAAAATAAAAGAAAAACGAAACATAACATTTACCAATGTTAAACTGAAGACTTTTCATTAATGCAAAGCTTGAACCAACGATGAATGCAATCAAACGTTAAATGAACTGCTGACCAAAAACATGTGTTGCTATTTGAGATAAAAGACCTGGATGAGTAAAACATTTTACGTACTGCTGTTTTAAGTGCCAATTTCTTCTTACCATTTCCTTCCGCATATATGGCATCCTTTTGGATGGTTTCTCACAATTTTGCCGTGAGATTATACAAAAAATTTAGGTACCTCCCAACATGCGCGTTTTGTTAACTGCAAGCTTGAAGGAGTAGGAGCTACTGCAAAAAACGTTTGATGATCAGCTGTTGGAAGGGTATTTGCCAAAGTTAACCTCATACCCAAGGCCATTTTTGGGGGCTCTGCCAAGATTGTTGAAAATTAAAATGATAGATAATGCCCTTCTTTAATTGGTTATCTACCTTAACTTTTTTCATATGTAACTCAGCTTTACTTCCGTTTAACGACTGCTTATCGGTAGCAAATTTAACAAGAGAAAGATATTAGGTAGTATTTTTTTTTGTTGATACTCAGGTAAGAGTCTCAATTCAAGTCAAAAAATGAGCAAGCGTTTACTCGTTTTTTGGCAGCTTTTGCCAGATTCACTTTTTCCAAGCATACAATTTCACCTCAAATTGAATAAAAACAAAGGAGACGGTACTGACACATCAAATTTCTTCCTTTGCGTCGTGACTATGATAGTCTTAAAAATTAAATCATATTTTGTCGTGGTGTATGATTAAGAAGAAAAATCCTCCCTACACTAGAAATTTTAATCGGCACAAGAAATTGTCACTTACCGAAATGTGCAGATAAAACTGTTTATTGCTTTGTAACAGAAATATAAAATTGTGTTGAACGTTTATATACTATGATATTAACACTTGGGATGTTGTGAAATCTTTCGAAAGGCTAAAAACACTCACCTTCCCCTCCTGTTTTTACGTTCTTTTTCGATTTTCACAACATCCCAAGTGTTTTTATCACAGTATTTAAACATAGAAGACCATTTTCTATTTCTGAAGCAAACAATTTAATAAACAAAAGAATGATATTGTTGAAAACGAAATGTTATTTCCATGGCGAAGAGGACAGCAATACAGCCGATACTTGATTTAACCCTTTTCTGCATACGGTTGTTATACAATGGTAGCTCAGCTACAGGGTGGGAAGGTAAAAAGTTCATAGATTGGTAACTGCCGTGACCGATCTCAAAGAATTCCAATGTTACGAGCAAAGGTCTTTCGTCAGAGAAGGGGCTTTGCTTGTAACGTTGGAACTCCTTGAGATCAGTCACGACTGTCACGAACCTTTGAACTCTTTATCAAATTTAACACTGTTTACGGAGTATTCTTTTTTTACATCACTACAAGATGTGAAAGGTGGATAAAGCCCAAGGACTTTGAGCAGTAGGAATTAATTAGAGACTTCGAGCATTTGTGATGTCATTATTATTTTCATGTTATGATGGCATGAACTTGGTTGAATAAAGTTTGAAACTATTTTCAATTCACAGCAAGATCAAACTGTCACATTACGATAAACGTTTGATCCACCGCCTCTTAAATAATGTGATAGATTTACCAAAGATTGAAAATGAACGAAAGTGAGATTTATCACTGAAGTCCCCTGAACATTACCGCTAAAATCCTGTACTTTGATTCAATTCCTTCTGTTTTGAAGCTACACTGTAAGCTGCTTCCATATTCTAATATTTAGTTTGTGGTAACATAACTTTTTGAACAAAATAGTATCAGATCAGGCGATTCGGGCGTCATTTTGACAATAAAAATAAATATCAATCGCTTTTGTTTACATAATATCTTCAAATTGCCACCCATATGTCTTCCGTATAGTCAGTATAGACCTGGATACGACCACCATGTTTAATCTATCCCACGGGCCCTCAG
Organism: Heliopora coerulea; assembly: GCA_030142905.1. Lineage (NCBI taxonomy): Eukaryota > Metazoa > Cnidaria > Anthozoa > Scleralcyonacea > Helioporidae > Heliopora > Heliopora coerulea. The sequence continues at coordinate 549,019 of JASJOG010000132.1, read as the reverse complement.
ATGCCTAGTTGTGCCACTGCTATACAACAAAAAAATTACAACAATAGAACTGATACAAGAACAAAGCAGTGAACAAAAGAGAACAAAGACCAAAACAATAAAAAATCATGCACTAAAGTATTGATGATTTTTATCCATATGTCAAACTTTATATGATTTGGTCAACCCTTTACCTTCTGAAATTTTTTCTTGTTCATTGTTCTCTCTTTGCTCTTGCTTTGTTCTCGTGTTTGTTCTTTTGTTCTTCAGTGTTCGATATATTGGACAATAGGCGTTGAAGGGTTAAAAATACTTTAAGATAAGCTGAATAGACGGTGCCCTTTATTACGTCAGCTGATTACAACTACCAGCATACTTCGTGGTTTTTTCATTTTCATGCAAACATTGAATTCCCAAAGCGAATGGAAAGACAATTGCTTTGATCAACATTACCAACCAGATTTTCAAAGGCATTCTGGTAGCTGTATTTAGCAGATGTATAAGGGAAACCGGCCATTGACGAACAAAGGTTTTTACATCAAAAGTTATTTTTCATATCTTAGTAAATTAGATATCTAAAGGACGGAACATGATCTTGAAGCTCGGTCAACGGCATTCTCCATCATTTTGATTGCCAATTCAAAGAAGAAAAACTTTTAATTTTCACTTTTAATGATAAATATCCCTCTTCCTTACCACTTATGGAACAATATCTAGCATACATATGTCTTATAACGCTTGCAGTAGAACTTGTCGAATGAGAAAGATCTCATCGAGCTGTACAGACTACAAAACGTGGAGGACCTGACGGTAATGCTTACATCAAAACGGATTATCAACAAGACGTAAAAAGAAAAGATCATCAGTTTATTTGACAGGAAATTGTCCAAATTGGTGCTGCTTTTGATTGGATGGGGAGGAATAATGAATGCTTTTTTGCTTCTGAGATCGATCAGAACGTCGATACATAATTAAAACTTGTTATTTGTGTTCATGAATAGTCGTTACTCCATTACTGTTTTGATCAACCAAGTTTCTTTTATCCAATAATAAAATCATTGTTTGAATAGAATTCTTTGCACGAACGAAGTTCAACCTTTAAGTTCCATTTTATAGGATATCAAAAATGAATGAATAAAAAATGAATGAATAAAAAGTGAATGAATAAAAAATGAATGAATAAAAAAATGAATATAAATGAGCTAACATATTATTCGATTTTTATTATTTGGGTATCGAGGGATGCTGCAATATAGGATTCAAGAATCAGGAGTAACCTAATATCTTATAATTAATGGAACAGCATCTTGAAAATTCTTCGAGGGCCCTCCAGTTAATCGAAATTGTTAGTTGAAATGATAAACTCGCTGCTAACCAGATCGAATGTGAATAGCGTCTGCTGTAGCACAAGATGTTTGACTGAAACAAGGTCGCAATTAGCTGGGGAATGAGAAATATACTTTATGTCTATTCGGCCTTATACAGTTCGTGCAGTCATGCAGAGGCCCTGGATGGCTCTTTAATTTTTCCCGGCGACGTTTCAGTTTGACTGATCTGAGCTAAAGCCTGGTTTTCATATGTCGCAGGTTGTCGGCGACCTTTGCCGATAGTGGATTTCCAGTGTTGTCCCCGACCATCGCAGAGTATCGCGCTCAAGGAAATGAAGAAGTATCTGATTTGGCGAGAATTTCATTTCAGTTTAGCGGGCAAACAAAGTTGTCTCAAAAATGGCTCCCTACAATAACTCACGTCTGATTTTACATGCCAAGCTTCTTATTGTAATTGCACTTTTGTGGAAAAAAAAGCCCGGAAACTTTTGCAATGGAAGATCTACAGGAAAAAACCATGTTGGATAAGGAAGGTTTGTCAACATAGCAAGGAACTTGGACAATTCTATACACTGGTGCAAGAGCTTCGACTACATGACAGGGAAAAGGACCTCTAATAACGCCATCCTTTTTCGAACACTCGCTGTTTTTTACTACTTAGGACAACCCGCAGTACAGGTATACTACAATTAAGGTCAGTGCTTTTCCCTCTCCACAGTCTTCTCGTTTTCGTCAGCCATTTTTAATTTGAGATGTGCAAGAGAACTAGAACCAGGTGCAAGGAATCAAATAAAGATGTTACAATTGTTGCATGCAGACGGTCTCCAGGAGTGTTTTCACATGTTTTTTGCTTCGTAGACTGTCTGCGATGATCAGGGGAGAACAATTTTTTATGATTTTCTCAAGATCTGCGATCGTCGGCGATTGTCGCTGGTGAATCACGATTGGAGGTTTTCATTAGTCTTAAGTTATCAGCGAAGGTTCTCGACTTTCGCCGACCTTAAATTGGCCTTAATCGGCGGTGAATTACGATATATGAAAACCAGCCTCAACATGCTTATTGATATTGTAATCTGATACTTTACCCGATTCTATGTCAACAGATTATTTAAAAGTCATACTTGTTTTGTGAAATCGTTTGACTATGTGGTGATTTTGAAATTAGTTCGACGTATCACCAGTTCATCAATGTTTCGTTTATTTATTTTTCGGCTGGTTATATCGCATCCTTAGAAAAAAATGAATGTTTTCCGGCTTCTCAGAAGGCACTCAATTATGCAGTATTTGGTAAAGATTAGGTTACAGGAAGTTTTTCTCAAACGTTTATTAATCAAAACATCTGCGGTCCACTTTCTTGGTGTTCAATGAGTAAGTACGATCTATCTTTCTTATTGACAGTTTAATTTATTGAATAAGCATCGAGAGCCTTTCTGAGTGTTTTTGTGAGATACGGAACAACTGTAAGTCAAGTGTTCACATGTCACTTGTTTGAAAGAGCAAACATTTGCCATTTGAATTTGAAGCTTTCCACTTGGATATTTTGTGCATGCAAAGACTTTAACTGGTTTGTCTGCTTTAAAATAACGACAAAGAAGACTTCCGATGCATGGTCCAATAAATGTTTCCAGAAAATGAATTATACTTTCAGTATGAAGGGAAACGAGCAGATTTTAGCGAGTGAGTCACGAAAAGGCTGCAAGCTAATGTTGAGAACACTCGTACGCTGATTCCAGTCAGTAACTGATGAACTTTAATAACTTAACTGTATAGAGGTAATTGAGATCTAAAAGGTCAACGAGGAAAAGGGAGAGCTCAGTGTATCCTGACCTTTTCCGAGACAAAAGAGAACTAACTTTTTACTCTGTGCTAAGAGAATTATATGCATTTTGTTGATTAGTATCGGAAATACGTGGGTTGGTAGGAATGACGAAGGAGTGTAAAAGGAATTTCCTTGGTAAGATAAACTTATTAGTGCGTCAAAAATTTATATGGGCGTTCGTAAGGTCGTTTCGTTATCAAATTGTGTCTGCTACAACCGGTATACATAAGAACTGAAAATAACAAAATTAAGTTAACCCGCAAGGCAATGTTCCAATTAATTTAAACACGCGATGTTTATAACTAATGCTGAGGAGGCGGTACAAGATCTCAGACGGCGTTGTATCACCACATATGTCCGATGATGGAGTTGTAAACTAATAACAATAGAAACAGAATATACATTATTTTTGCTGTATATCAAGAAATCTTTATGAACTAAGTGAAAGTAAATCTAACAAATTGGTTTCTCTAATTTTTCTTATATTACCATGCATGCAAGGATGTGCTTATGCCAAACTGTATAATAAATATAAGTTTGTCGTGGTCAACAACTGAACTCTTTCGTTATGTTCCATTGCGAAAAATAAATATATAAATAAATGTATAAACAAATATATAAATAAATCAGTAAGTCAATAAACCAATCATCAAATCAACTAAACAACCGCTTAAAAAACCAATTTAAACCGATTCCTCAAACACTCACTCACTCAAGGGTTCTGGAAGCAGGGGGTGCCCAGGTGTCCGGACACCCGCAGTCCACGGAATGAAAAAGGAACACTTTATAGACCTTATTCAAAAATGGCCGCTGCGTGGAAAGGCCTGGTACGGTTTGCACCGAAACGAGGTCACAAGGGCCACTTCAATCGAATTCGAAAAAGAAAACATAAAAATGGCTGCATGTGAGTTTAGAAATGGTTCAAAATTGTTGTGTTCCACTGTGTACCAAGAAAACATATCGAGAGAGGATGGAATGAAGATATCTTTCCATAAGTTTCCGAGCAATAAAAGTTCAAGGGACGGGTGGATTCGAACTATTCGAAAAGATGTTGGTAGATATTTCAGCACCACGAAGAACACCCGAGTATGCTCGCGACACTCCAAGGAAAGTGACTTTGGATGAAGCCTTGCGGGAAAGCGAATATTGAAAGATCATCTAAAATTTAATTTGATGATGCCAACAAGATAGAAGAGCAGACAAGAGTTCAACATGCATGTGAAGAATTGGCAATGGAGAGAAAGATTAGATTCACTGCTTCAAAGTTTGGAAGAATTACCCGAAGACAAAAAAATTATGACGAGCTTTGTTCAGATATGCTCCATGCTGAACCTTTCAGGTCAGAAAGCACTGAGCATGGTATCGAATATGAATCTGTTGCTATGAGAGAGTACCAGAAATACATGCACAAGGTTGGTCACCCCGTCAAAGTTGTTTCTTCTGGCTTATTCGTGTCGCCAAAACTTTTTCTTGGATGTTCTGATGGAAAAGTCATAGACTTTACCTTGGATGAGAAATTTGGTTTGGTGGAAATCAAATGCCCCAGTTCAAAATTTACAGTGTCTCCAGCAAATGCTTGTAGTGACAAGAATTTCTTTCTTGAAATAAACTACACACCAAAACTAAAAACAGGTCATGAGTATTATGACCAGGTTTAAGGGCAAATGGCCTTAACAAGTGCCAAATCGTGTGATTTTGTCGTGTACACTAGGCGAGGATTAAGAACTGAACGAATAGAGTTTGATAAAGAAAACAGAAAAGTTACGAGAAAAATTGCACTTGATTTATTTTCATTATTTTTTACCACTAGCAGCAAAATGGAAATATGGAGAATGATTATTCTTTGTAATATATATATATATACAGTAGGGGTCAAAAGTATAAGTCCATCTTCTTAGTGTTGTCTTCTGGAGGATGCAGTTCATCCCAGGGCCTTGCCAGGTGTCTGGGGCTGGATGCATGGGCATTGTTACATGTATGAAACTCCCACTTGTACTTCCGTTCTTTTTCTGTTTATTGAGTGAGGATATAGAATGGATATAGGATATAGAATGAGACAATCCTCTTTCCATGTCTTGTATCGAAATGTCTAGAGACCTCAGTGAAGGAATCAGAGGCCAAACAATTGGATTAAGTAATAAAGGCATGTCACAACTTAAGACTGCAGATGACGTACGTGTCTCAAAAGGTGCTGTGCAGCGAACCTTGCTGAGGTTTAAGGAAACAGAATTCTTTTCCCCGAGACCTGGATCTCCCAGACCAAGAGTTACCACTCAGAATTTTTGAATAAGGTGTATGGGAATGTAGAAGCCCTCTGCAAATTGCTGTTGGTATGTTCACCCATGTCAAGCAAAGCTTTACGCAAGTTCAGTAAGCTTAGCTAAGCTACGCTGCAGACAGGCGTGATCGTTCCGAGGTTAAATGCGGCGGCTATTTGTCATTCTCACATGGACATACTTAACGCGTTAGATATGTTAATAATGGTAGAGGCAATTTTTTTGTTTGAGAAACGTGAGAGCTTGGATATATTTTAAGAGAGAGAATGATCGTCAAGCCCTGTACTGTATCTATCATTATTAATATATAGTGGCTTCCGCTTAGGTCACACATATATATCGAACTTGCACCTTAGCTCACCATCTGAGTCTCGGCAGCTCAGTGGTTAGAGCGTCTCACCGTTCATCAGAAGTTTGAGGGTTCGATCCCCGTCTGGGACTCAGAATCGATTTAGGAGTACAGGATTTGACGATCATTCATCTCTCTTAAGGTATATCCAAGCTCTCACATTTCTCAAACGAAAAAACTGCATGACAACGTTTTCAACTTGTATGATAAATTTTCAGTTCATCCTTGTTTAAAGATTGTGGAAAACAAGTGGATCATACACTACATAAGATTAAGTAATTCAAAGATTCAATGGCGAAATTAATTTTTTAAGGGTCCAATATACTTCAGTAAGAACTGCCGGCCCCCGAAAAGTCGGACCTTGGTTACGCCGCTGCTCCCAACCCCAAAATGCCAAAAAAAGTCCAGTCTAAATAGCGTTAAGAAAAGCCATACCGGCAGAGAGAGATATATGCATCTGAAAAGCAAACATTTGATGTCATTATCCTGGCCTAATATTGTACTTCAGCGGATGTCGGCCAAACTGCTAGATAAATTTCTTGAGAAAATTAGTGATTAACCCTTTCGCTGTTCAAACTCATTATAGCAAAAATATATTCATTTTATTAAGTCGACATTCACTAGCATTGATACGCAACCATTTGCAACAAGGGGCATTCTATAGCGCCAACAGACGACCATTAACACCGTTCTACTATACATTAGAAATAATAAAATTTCAATTAGGTAAGATATTTCATTTTGCGTAATTGAAATTTTATAATCTCTAATGTATAGTAGAATGGTGTTAATCGTCATCTGTTGGCACTATAGAATGCCCTTCAATGCAAATGGTTGCGTATCTACCCTAGTGAATGGTGATTGAATAAAATGAATGTATTTTTCCGTTAATGAGTTTGGGGTGTGCCTTAATGATAGCATGTTTTCTGGTAATGAAAAGCAAAAGGTATATATTCATGTCCTTTGTCTGAGTGGAGAAGTTCGAAACTTTAAAGTTGAATTAATCATTAGGATGTTGTTAAATTACTGGAGAGAAGGGCGGTAAATTTTTCCAATTCGAAAAGAACTTCAAAAACTTATTGTCAAGTTTCATCATTGTATTTATTCCAATAGACGCCCTGGGCGTTTATTAAAAAATTAAGCTCTAAAGGGAAACGTTTATTAGAAAGGGGCGTTTATTTCAAGATTTATTATTTCAACCTCAAAAATAGAAAATATTGACATGATTTCACGCAAATGTTCACGCAATGTCAATTTCACCATCATCATCGTTAGTAACAAAAGACAGAAGGTTCGTTAACTGTGCTCTTAACATCAGAATGAGCTATTAAAAACAAAATAATTTTCACACAATTCAACAATGAAAATTTCACTCGATTTCTGTCATCGCATCAGACTCTATAAAATGTTTGTCACCCGCGTCCTCATAATCTGAATCAGCGATGACCTTAAAAGGATCGAGCCTAATGCATTCTGGCAGGACTGAAAGTTGAGACTGGAGCTGTCTTGCTTCAGTTTCACATGGCTGTCCTTCCTTAAAACAGTGAATGAAATGATGTTCAGATCCGTCGACTGAAAGGTTAAGCGCGCAGGTTTTGAAGATTTCACAATTTAACAAACGGGCCCATTTGGTTCACTGGAGCGCGTTTCTTCGAAAGGGGACTTTCATTGGAAGGTGGCGTTTATTGGAGGGGGGCGTTCATTAAATATTTTTATGAGCCGAGGGGGTGTTTATTGGAGAGAGGCGTTTATTACATAATGGGCATCTATTGGAATAAATACGGTACTGAAACTGAGAGCCTAACGACGTGTTGTGTTACATTACATTACATTACAAACTTTATTGAGTCATCCCAAAAAGGCTCTTCCGGCTCAAATTACAAATTAAAACAATACAAAATAACTAATATATACATATAAAATTTCAAATTACTTAATGAAAGCTAAACGATTACTTAATATAGCTTTCCTACATAATCCTTTAAAATCTGTAATTGATTTACTAAGTTTTAACTTTGAATCTAGCTCGTTCCAAAAGGAAACAACGCGATATTCAAAGCTGCGTTGACCATTGGCTGTATGATAAAAAGGAATATTTAACAGCTGAGAGTTTCTAGTCGACCTTAAACTTATTTCTGATCTTTTAACAAACTTAGAAGATAAGTATTCAGGTGCGTAGCCATTCATACACTTAAGAGCTAAAGTAGCAAAACGAAAGTATAATTGTTGTCTTACTGATAACCATCCTAGTTTCTTCAACTGTGGAGTAATATGATCATACTTTCTGCTACCAGTTACGATTCTGCAAGCAAAATTCTGTACAGATTGGAGCTTATCTAAATTAACCTGAGAAATATTGCTCCATACATTAGAACAATAAAAAAGTTTACAAAATACTAAAGCGTTTATCAGAGGACAGGTATAATGATTGCAAAGCCGATATTGATTTATTGAAAGAAATTCAGGGCTAATCACACGAAATTCTTTAAAGCCTGGTTCACTCCTGAACATAAGCATAAGCATAAGGTTAGAACAAAAGGCAAAACAAACGAAATGAAGTCAAGTCTGTGACATAAGGGTCGTCGGAAGCATAAGCATAAGATAATAGTCCAAGCATAAGCCAAGAGCCGAACAAAAGACGAAACAAAGAAAAATTCTGGTTGTTTTATCTTTGCAAGTCCCAGAGGATATGTCATACTTTGTTTTCGTACTGATCTTATCCTTATGCTTATGTCGCTAGTGTGAACCAGGCTTAAAAGTCAACAAATCTGTCAGAAAACGGAACACCAAGATCGCGAATTATAAAGCATGGCAAGTAAAACAATGTAATTTCAGTGAATTGAATCTTAATATGAATAATCGTGGCCATGAGCCAAGAATTTCGATGCAAATATGCTGTCTCATCGTTTGTAACAAAGCATATGCCAGTCAGATTCTGAAACAAACAATGGCAGGCAAAATAAATAATCGGGTAACTTAGAAGTTATCCGTAGTCAACAAAGAGCGAATGTCGAGCTTGGGTTATCAGTGTTAACGAAGTTATACAAATTCCACAATACTAAAGAAGTAAAATTTGACGGCAGACTCCCCAGGTTAGCAACGAAAGCTACAAGGAGATTTTATCTTGGTGGACTAAAAGAGGCAGTAAATGTTAAAAAGATAAAGATGTACATAACAGGACGAAGTGTATAACTCCATCTGTAGTTCGATCAACCAATCGAACAACCAGTCAACCATCTAGGCAACCAGCCGACAAGCCAACTTGGGTTATGCAACAAACCCAGCAGCAATTTAAGCGGTGAACCAACCGGCCTACTAACGAGCTAAGCGTGTGAGCGAGTAGGATAGCAAGTGAGTAAGTGAGATAAAGAGAAACAGAGGCAGACACGCAGAGATACAGAGAGACGGAGTGAATGAGTGAGGGCGAAAGAACACGCACTCGTGTGTGAGTGAGTGTGTGAGTGTGTAAAACTCATCACTAGGTATCAGGAAGGTTATCCAAACCACGACTTGAGCCTTATGTTCACATGCGACCAACGACACTTTGCCGAGGGTCAAGACAGAAAGATGTAATATATCTCAATCAGTGTTTTATTGCATGTCCAAATCATTTTATGCACCAAACAAACATTTTATCATGCTTAGGAGAATATAACATGATGAACGTTTGCCGAATATTAACGATTGTCACCTTTCTTTTTTTGGCGTTGTTTCCTGGTAAGTCACTATTTAACAGAAGCTTTTGATATCCACGTAAAACCCTTATTGCTCTCCAGCACACTGTCGTATCGTCCTGTAGCTTAGGAGTCCATTTTTCTCTCATTGTGTAATGACATTTCGCTTCCTTCCTGTTTTTCTTTTGCCTTTTCTATTTCCCTTCGCTCCTCATTTTCGTCTTCTTCATCTTCCTCCCCTTCCTTTTCTATTTTCTTCTCTCTTCTTTTTCTTTTGCTCCACCTTTCTCTTTACCCTTTTCTTTTATTTTCCTTCTTTGTATTCTCTTCTATTTTTTCTTTGCTTTTGTTTTGTTTTCACTGATTGTCCTGTCTTGCACTGCTTCGTCTTTTAATTTGTTTTATTTCTACTTCCCATTCCTTCTTTTTTATTCTCTTTCTTTACTTTCCCTTTCTCAATTTTTCTTCCTTCCCTATTCTCGTTCCTTTCCTTTTCCCTTCTTTCCTACCCTAGTTTTCCCTTTCTTTTCCTTTCATTCATTGCATATAATTAAGTTTATTTAATCTCACCTTTAATTAGATCCATGCACTTTTACTTCATGTCAAAGAAGCATAAGAGTCTTTAAACCTCCTCCCCATAGTTCAAAACTAAACAGCAAAACGTCAAGAGAAATTATCATAAAATGTGATAGAGGATATTTTTCTACCAATGGAAAGGCTAAGACAACGTTGAAATGCGTCAAAGGCTCAATAAAAGGAACCGTTCCAGTGTGTAAGCCAAATTGTAGGTATCGTTCTACCAGAATTTTGACGCTTTATGATAAGAAAGAAGCAGTACTTTAATTATTTGTTTAATAATATCTTATTTGATATACTTTTAAAATTAAAATAGTTGCAAATGTAATTTTCAATATTCTTCACTAGTTGGTGGTTTCTTAGTTTTATTTCCCGAAAAAGGATCCCTGCCGATCAAAATGTAAGTATTTGGTTCCTGTTTCGCTTGAAGGAAACCAAATAACAGCTTGACTTTATTTCTTGCATCGTGGATAATGCTTTTGCAAGGATCAGTCTAGTGATGTGAGTGAGAAAAATAGTAACCTTAGGAGAAATAACGGAACAACGACCTAAATTATGAATTACCAATCTTTTGACCTATGGATTTAAAACTTCATATGAGCAAACTTAAGAGTTTTCGAAACTTTCAAAATTTAACCAATTTTTCAATTGGTTTGTGTTGATGATAACTTTTGGGGTATAAGCCAATGTGTTCCGTCACAAACGTCAGGTTAGTTTCGTTAATGTTTGAATATGATTATTGCTTAATAAACAAATTGAAGTTTTCGTGTAACATATTGATTTTTATGAAACGTTGCTGAGTTCTCATTCTGCGCACTCATGACTTCATCAGAAAGAGTGTACTGAAAGAGTAAGATCTTTACAATTTTTTATGCTTACCGTGTATCCGTTTGTTAAGCTTTGACGTACACAAACACCTTAAAAACATTTTACTTCTTCACTCATGCTCTGAAGGAGTCCCTGAAATTGCAGAAGGAAAGCTTCGTGAAGTTTAATAAAAGTCATGATATTGCTACAAAATCCTTGATCTTTTCATTAAAATATTGTCATGTCAAGCAACAAGTCTTACGATTATTACTCCTTAAATGGATATGCCTCTTTTCGTAACACTAACGTACGAGACGGAGCTGTTTGGATTCCCCCAAACTAATTCCAAAATTTATTTATCCATTCGACTTGGATTTGATGTAAATACTATTTGGTAACTCATTTTTGATTTGATCTTGAGCCTTGTTAATGCTAAAGGTTTCCATAGTTACTCCAGCACAAAACAATTTGTTATGGATGTTCCGTAGACGTTTGTCAAGCTCAAATTAATCTCAGAGAAACGATTTCTGAGCTCAAGAGAAAAGAATTGAGCTCGCAAGCTTCTGATGACCGGTGAGAACGTGCCTCTAACCAATGAGGTACCGGGACTTAGATATAGTGCTAAGCTGCGGCAGCCACGACATGTTAATAATTCTATTAAATATCAGTCGTATTTAATAGGTTAATTTCAGCTTAACGAACATCTAACGAACATCCTGGAATATCTCCAAGCTCCCAGATTTTAAATTTCAGTCGTATACAATGACGTTATTTATCAAATTGCCTGGTATTTTTCCATTTTCCAAAAACATTTAGTTTTTTTGTTTATTTCTTTTTACTTTTGTGTTGTTAAGAAGAGTTAACCCTTTCGTGCATACCTTTGTCGTACAACAACAAATTACCTCAATAGAACTAGTAAGAGAACAAAGCGAAAAACAAAAGAAAACAAAGAGCAAAAGAATGAGAAATGATGTACGAAAGGGTTAATTTGCGTTTAGTCAGTAACACAAATGGCTGCCAGTATCAAATCGCTACCTTTTGAGGTAGTTCTACGGGTGAAAGGTATCTCAACCCTTTCCTGCATGAGTTTGTTTCAGTTTGTTTTTTGCATCTTTCATTTGATCTGTTGTTGTAAATTGTTGTTGTGCAACAACCAAATGCAAGAACGGGTTAAACTATTGCTGTTTGCAAAAGACAAAAAAAATATTAATATTCTCAATAAATGGGTGGTAAGTTTAACGTTCAGAAGAATTTTAGAGAAGTCGAAAAAGTCCACCTACTATAAAACGTATTAACTGCATCAGAAATTTAATCATCAAAGGCAATCACATGCTAAAATCTGTCGGTTTGCTATTAGTGGTTTTAATTAAACATTACAATACTAATTGATAATTCATCAAGACAAAACAAAATAAATTAAAGTTTAATCAGTTGTCGTAAATGTGATACAATCACCACACGTGTTGTGTTGGTTGATGAACATCTGATTTTCAAGAGCTTTTCGTGATGTTTTTTCGACTAAAATTGTTCAAATCTTCATTTTTTGATGAACGTGAATGTCTACATGTATTCATGTCATAAATACTTTACAATACTTGAGTCGGTGTCGTAATTAGTATTTAAAAATTAAACATCATTCAAGAAATTAATCCTCTCTTATAATTTAACTCAAGTTAATTTAATTCATTAATTTAGATGATTATGAATTTATGATTATTAATAGGATTATCATTGTGTTACTGATATTAAAAATATTATCATTTTTGGACAAGCTTTTGATATGTTTACCCGTGTCCAAAGGAAAACATTCGTGACGATTATTAGATATTCAAGTAAGAAAAATTAAATTATGAGATGATCAATGTAAGTCAATATAACATTATAATTTAATTGGAATAAATATTAAATTCATCGAACGATGATTCAGGCAATAGTGACTAAAACCTAAAAATGCGTTTATCTCAAAGCCATAGTTAAAAAATTATTTCTGATGTAAATAAACTGAACACCCTGACAGTCCACGTGAAATTTATGGTGCCATGAAATGGGCGGCGATGCGAAAATTTGAATTGAATTCGCTCGGCCTAGGTGTACGTAAACTTTAATTCTTTGGTGGCAGACTCTCTTACAATCGATCATATATGACTTAAATAATCTTCATATTGACTTAAATAACCTTCCTCAAAAATTATTTGATAACGCACCTTGAAAATTGCCATTTTTCTTGCTGCCACCAAAGAGTTAAGAGATACCAATAAGAATTTGAATTGAATATCCTCAGACTAGATGTATGTAAACAGTAAGAGATACTAATGATTTTCTGAAGAAATTGGGAGAACTGGGTACTGTTCCTGAGAATGCAATTGTATGTGCGATTGAAGTGATCAGGTAGTATCCACATATACCTCATGATGAAAGTTTGGAAGCTCTTAGGAAAGCAATGGATCGTGGCGGGGCCAAGGTTCCTACTAAATACCCGGTTGATTTGGTTAAATTGATCCTTGAGAATAATTACTTTAAGTTTGATGGCAAGGGTTTATAGTCAAAAGTTGGGAACATGCTATTCGCGTGAAATTTGCGCAGGCTTTTGTTTATATATTTATGGGGGATTTAGAAGAACTTTTCTTCAGACATGTTTATATAAGCCATAGGTATGGAGGCATTTCCTAGATCAGTGGTTTCCAACCTGGGGTCTGCAAACAATTTTTGGTGGTCTGCCGAGACTAAGGGGTCCGCCGGGGGTCCTCCCAAAAGGGGCCGGGTCTGCAGAAGGTAACTGGTTTTTTTGGCAAATGACTACCTGCAGTATTGGTTCAATTATTTTTTATTGCAAACTACCGGTCAATATCGTAAATTCCGAAGGGTGTAAGTGTAACATAAGAACTCGTAATTTTGAGGTTTTAACAGGTCACACCTTCATCTCATGTTGCATGCAACCACTCTTTGCCTGTTCACCACGAGCTTTGTTCGTACAAAAAAAGTTCTCCAGCGTTTCTGTCCATAAATTAATCATGAATTTGAAACGATCTGCCACTGGGAAGATTAAACTACGACGATACAATGTTAAGCACTTAAAATTTGGTTTTATTTCATGCCGAACTGAGCAAAGCAAACCTGAATGCATCTTTTGCGGAGATACTTTAAGTAACGAAGCAATGAAACCGGCGAAGCTGCAGTTTCAGTTAGGGAGGGGGTCCGCTGAGATTTTTAAAATCAGTGAAGGAGTCCCTTGGGAAGCAAAAGGTTGGGAACCACTGTCCTAGATAATATTTTTATGATAAAGCTCCATGGCAGGGCGAATTTGGATGAATTTTTGAGAGCCTTGGATTCATATCATAGAGCTTTCAAGTTTACTAGGGACACTTGTTACGGTAAAATACCATTTCTGGATGATATTGTTAGTAATACTTAGTATAACCGTATAGCCAAACACTCAGGTTTAAGAAAATTTATGATTCTAAAGAAGCTTATGAATTCATGGTGGATGAGTTAAAGAGTTTTCTTATTAAAAGAAGGTATGAGAGGAACATCGTCCACAAAAAGATCAGTTGGGTTGATAGTCTTTATCGAGTTTGTCTTTCCAAGACTAAGGAACTTTTTCAAACAAGTAATAGTTTTTGGTCCGTTGACAGTTTGAAAGTCCTCAACCATCTGTAGTATGGGACAAGTGTTTGCCTGTTCCAGCGCTTTCATTGAAGATAATCAAAAAGGAAAACTGGGGGAAAATATTAGCTCAGTCTGCTGATTATTTATTAGGATCATTTCGGATTGTGGGAATCCCAACGGCACTCTTTGGCGACAAACACTTTTAGAGCTATTTTCCACTAGACGAATATCTTCGCGCGAAGCGACCTTTTCTTTTGTCTCGCGAATTTTCAACTGGAACCGATGATGGATCTATTCAATTTGAATAATGAAAATTTGATTCGCGCGACAAAATTCGCTTAGTGGTAAACGGGCTTTAGTCTCATATTAGAGCGCCCTCACTGATATAATCTTACACCTTCGACTTATCAAAAGTTGCAGTATTTGTTAAGCTAGACCGGTTTTTATATTCCTAGCGACTATTTATAAGTCAATGGGTTACTTATTCTCCAACAAGTTGTTTTTCTCTCATTGTTTTATGTAATTTTAAGACTACTCGAAATGTGGCTTTCCCTCTACAAATTTCGCAAGTCCCAGAGCACGCATTGTCGGAGGAAGATTGTCGAAGAGAAGTGATTGGCCGTGGGTAGTGAGAATATTTGTCAAAGGTAAGATTTTAACATCCAGACAAGGTCTGTGGCGATGGGGAAACCAGGCGAAAATCTTAATTTGGTTATTAAAACAAAACTCAGCAAATTAATCGTAATCAGGGCATAACTAATGTGCAGGGATGGCACCAGGAATTCTCCGACGCAGAGGCAAACGTTTCCGACAGGGGATCTAAACTAAGGGGCCAGGACAAAGCTTTCTTTACAATCTCCTTATTCGAAGGTCAAAATACCTTATTTTTCACAAGAGTAATTGCGACAACTGATTAGAAGCAGTTTATTTTTAGATTTAACATAAAGGAGTCTATTATCTTTCCTGGCTATTTCAACTACAAGTATTCATAGTTTGCACAATATGTAAATGTGTTATCATCATTGACAAGTCCCCGCAAATATTTAATTATCCCAGACAGGGGCTAAGGTTCCCTAACCTCTGCTTCCCCTTTGGCACCATCCCTGCTAATATAAAATAATTTTAATAGCTAACGTTTCATGGCACCTAGTAACATCATTTACGCTTGGTAAATAGTGAATGATAATGTTTCAAGGTAATACGAAACGTCTGCCAATAACATTACTTCAAAAAACCCATTCGGTTTCGCGAATCTTTTGCCCAACTTTTGTTGTCATAATTGCATAAAAAGACTCTCCTTCCTTCTTTATTTCCTATGCATATTCAACGATAAATAAGTGAAAAGCAGAAAACTCATCATCAGAGGCCTAAAAATACTGAAGAAACTTTACTTAACTATTTCTTTCCACATCGTTTTAGACGGTTTCTTCATCATCAGGCTATAATCAAGTTTAGCTTGAGCTATATCTTCACGACGCAGATTAATATGAAGCTCTTCAAAGAGTCAAAAAAAATTGAGATTCAGAATAAAGTGGGGGGAAAGTAAAATTCAGAAACTGAAATATAGAATTAATTCAATCTAAAGGTATAACAGTCAATGTGGAGTATATATATTTTCACTTTCTCCCAAATTTTTGCCACCAACAAAATATCTCTGTGCTTCTGCTTTATTAAATGTCATTTTGGAATGCATTGCAAGAGAAAGCTAACAGAAATTTCACAATTTCATAAATAATATTCATATAATACGTCAATATAAGTAATAATAGTTTATTTATATACTATATATATATATATATATATATATATATATTAAAATGTATGTTATTATACAATTTGATATTTTGTATAAGTTAGAATATGATGTTCGACTTAATATAATAGCATCATATAATATTTTATGTTTTATTTTATAATAATTTTATAATCCTGTTATATGATTAGCAATTATTTGCATTTTACATATACTATTATATGATTATATATATACTATTACATGATATGATCACATGCACCATTAAATATAATTTTTTCCTATACTATTGTATAATAGTCGTGAAATTTTATGCATGTTAAAACTCGACTTCTATTATTGTGTTAAGACCCTTTCAGATCCATACCCGACTATGGTATTTTACTCTGGCTAACGCCAGACGATTTTTACTCGTCAAGGGGAGGCCTCCTGGACAGAAAAAGGTTAATCATGGCTATTGAATGTTCTTTTAAAGAACAACGATATTCTAAGCTGATGCAGCAGCTTAACGTACTAGATTAGTCATTATACAATTAATTCAATAAAGCTATACTTTTGACAAAGCATTCATTCTGCTATATTCAATAATTTTGTCAGCAGTGAATCAGGTCCTAAATAAAGTATCGTCGTCATTGTCAACAATGCTCAAGTACTTTACAAATTTTAAAAGAGGTTCATTTTTATAAACTTGAATATGTAGAATCGGTTCTTATGATAAGATCTTGATACCACCTATCGTCAAAAGCATAAGAGTTTTCTTTTTTATTATCTCGAAAACGTATGATTTATCTGTTGGGCTGTAAGAAAATCTATTTTTTATCTACTGAGAGCAAGCTATTTGGTTTTAAAGGGGAGCACAGGTGTGGCGGGACATTGATCAACAAGAGATGGGTGCTGACTGCAGCTCATTGCTTCAATTTAAACGAGCGCCCAAAGCAGTAAGTAAGAATGTTAAAATATTTGGTCACTCTAAACATTCTTTTTGAACGTTTTAAATTATTTCTGCTTACGAATGCACCCCGACTTGAAAACAACACTTTCCCTTACCTCGTGCATGTGATATTGCCATATAAGCCAGAATTCATCACAGAAAAAAGACGTCATTGTTGTTTATAAAATAACGTGACTCGTTCGCGAGCTCGCATTGGTTAATACTCGTGTTTAGATAGGAGTATCCAAACACGGAAGATTTCCCGCCAAAAGTGTGCTGAAGTTTGTTTTGCACGTTCAGTATTATTATTTTATAGAAAAAAACATGTAACGGATTTTGTGTGTTTGAATACAGTGATTCAAACACTTGGAAAGTTGTTTGACTTTTAAATAGCTTAAAAAAACTCCCTTGTTTTTAATCCTTGTAACCGCATCAAAGCGACTTTGCTTTGTTGACCAGGATTCGATGTCCTTAAGCTTGGCTCTGATTGGCAGTTAAGCGGTGATGATTTTCGGGAGAATTGCTTACATCCTCGTGTCTGTTAAGTCAACTGCTTTTCATCTGTCTTTAATTTATGAAAGAAATACAAAATGAATTTCCCTGTTTGGAATCTGTGATTCAAACCCATGGGATG
Source organism: Heliopora coerulea (assembly GCA_030142905.1). Classification (NCBI taxonomy): domain Eukaryota; kingdom Metazoa; phylum Cnidaria; class Anthozoa; order Scleralcyonacea; family Helioporidae; genus Heliopora; species Heliopora coerulea. Next base: position 531,287 of record JASJOG010000132.1, on the reverse strand, counting down.
CTGCTCAACTTTCGAAAAGCTAAAAACACTCCGACAGCAGCCCTGTTTTTATACGCTTTTCTCAAGTCTTGCTACATTCAGCGTGTTTGAATCACAGTATCGGAACACGGCAATCCATTTGGTGTTTCTTAACCCTTTTAAGGTTGAGTTCATTTTCTTTTGTTTATTGTTCTCTCATCGTTTCCGCTTTGTGTTTCCATTTATTCTTTTGTTCTTGATGTCCTGTGTACAGGAAACTGACCTATAAAGGGTTAAATAAATGTTGATGGTTAGACTGGCATCGTGGAGGCAGCAACCTATGCCTTCTCGATAAAGGAAGCTGTGTGTGTGTTAACCTTACTAGTTCTTTTCAGAGTGCAAGTGTTGTTTCCTGATCATAACCGTACCATTCTTGAGTATTTCATCCATCAACAATACGATGCCAGCAAGATAATCAACGATATTGCCCTGATCAAAATTCCCAGATTGAAAACATACAGCCGACATAAACAACGAATATGTCTTCCTTCTTTCGGAGTAAGCAGAGATATCATAAAAGCCGGCAGTCATCTTCATGTAGTGGGCTGGGGTGGTACGAAGAAAGTATTAAAGGGAAGAAAGTCAAGGAAAGAAGACCTATCTAAAAAACTAAAGCAGGTGAGGATTCCTTACGTTGATGATATGGAATGTGCAAAAAAAGTTAATCAGATGCAAAGCATTGGCAAAAAGAATTGGTATTTCAATAATATCACTCAATTTTGTGCCGGAGACAAACTTAGAAAAGCCGATAGTTGTCATGGTGATAGCGGTGGTCCAGCAATGGTTCTACATCATGATCCTGTGAGCAACAAAACGAGATGGTACCAAGTTGGCATAGTAAGCTGGGGCCATGGGTGTGCCCAAAAAGACGAGTACTCGTTCTATACTAGAGTATCGGCATTTATAAATTGGATTGAAAATAAAGTAAAAGGTGAGTTGTCTAAATCATTTGTGGCAATTTTTTGTACTATAATTTTTACACAACATTCAATGACGTAAACAACATGTAAATGACATTATATCGACATTTATTTCAAGATGATCAAAATTTATTGTTACTCAAAATTTATTGTTTCATCCTTCTAGCCATTGATTCTTCATCTGCATGTTGTGATTATTATTTGCCAGCCACCTTCTCGCACAATTTCACGAGTATTTTTTTTTTACTATTCAATTTTCAGAATAAAAATTTTTAATAGAATTTTTAAATTTGAAGAGAATCCTCAAAATTAAGAAAACATTTATTTGCGCTAAAATCTCAATATGCCTTAGTTACGCAATGGTGGCAGGTGTAATGTAGAAGTTCAAATACGAGACGGAGAACTTTACCGGAATTTGAAAATTCGACTGCCTTTTGAAAGGGGAACCCGAAGGCGTACCTTTTTAATCCACAAAGTCTTTGAAATCCTGGTAAAGTCCGACGTCGAGTATTTGAACTGACTTCCCAAATTCACATGCAGTGTGCTTGGGGATATTTTTACTATTTGTGTTTGGATGTATGCACAAACGTTAAATTAGCCACTGATCTTTTATGACGACCGATACGAGTCAAGTGATGCTCTGGATGATGCTGTAATTTGTAATATGGATGTGGTGGGTCATTATTCAAATATACCCAAAGATGCAGTTTTGTAGAGTTTTTTATGGTTTTCGAGTCGGTAATTGGAACCACACTGGTGTTATAGTTATGTAAATGTGATAATTTAATGAGTGAGTTAGTATTGTGATAATATAATGCGCCTACAGCCTCGGGCTATAACATGCGTCAGATGGCTACACATAAGGGTATGCCACGAGAATCGATAGAATATGTATGAGTCTTGGTCTCAGAGTCGATGTAGGGCCCATATAAGTGTGGTAAAAATGATAAAATTGCCAGCTAGTAGGAAAGGGAAGTCTAAACCCACCGTATGTTACGGATTGATGCGAGGTGTTAGATGGCTACGCAGTTGGACATGTGGTACCGAGTAAAAAAGTGAGTATGTATATAGCATATCAAAAAAAGAAGAGAGTAAAAGATGACAGTAAAAGATGCGTAACATTGTCTCGTGCATAATTCTTTTGGGACACAACCCTGGACGTACGTTTCGGCCTTCTATGGTGGCCTCTTCAGCAGGGATTTGGGGTTGGGAGTCGATGTTTTCCAGTCGGAAGGCAGAGAAATCAGTATAGAGTATAATAATAGTGTAAAGAGAAAAAGTGTCTGCTTACCAAAATTGTTGTGTTGCTTGGATAATCCAACGCGTCGTGCCATCGTATAAGATAAAGAAGGTCGCTGTTGTATAAGTGTTTTCGCTGTGTATGCGCCGATCGGTAAGCAGTAAATGAGATCGGGGTAAAGTTGTGACGTGAATATATAATAGGTAGATTTGTTCGTTCCCAGTTGACATGTAGCGCGCGGTAGTGGTCGCGCGTAGTGTGGGGAGAGTTGTGGTGGTAGGTGTCGTAGGGGGATAGCCGTGGGGGTGGATCCCCTTTTAATTTGTTCTATATATTACGAAGGAATGAATATGTCGGCGTCCTTCTGAGAATGGATGTTATATTTTGCTGCGTAATGGATACGTCAACGTAGTTCTGCGAAAGGTATAGCGGTTGAAAAAGAATTGCTGGTGGAGCATTTAGGCCCTGTTTACATGGAGGAAGGGTAACCCTTTTAATGGGGTAACTCTTCTACAGATGAATCAAAAGATAGCCTCAGTTTGAATGATGTAGGATGACCCATCAAGCTGCGGCAACTTCACTAGTACGGTTACCCCACCTTTGCGTGGTGACTAAGGTTTTGTCCTTGTCACAAAAGTCATTTTCTTTGTTTGTTTCTAAATTTGTCGATTGCACAGGTTGGATTGATGTCGAGGTAGTTCTTTCTTCCATCATTGCATCATTGCTCGCCTGATATCTTCGAAAGATTTCGCCTGGCAAATACAATCGCGAAATCATTGCTAACAATACTGCATATCAGAAACTTCATATTGCGCATTTTTACGCTGAAACGTGACTCGTTTGGTAGGGTTAACCTAACTGATGCTTATACATGGCTTAAATAGCCCTGGTGCCAGGGTTACATTAACAAGCTGGTAGGATCACCCTAGCACTCATGTTCAACAAAACGCGGGAAGACAATAGATTAAGCTAACTCTCCTAGTAGGGTAACCCTTAATAGCCTAAGGAGTGAGGGAACTACGGAAACTTGCGGTAGTAGATATTGTTTTGAGCTATACCATGTTTCACTCTGACAAAGGGTCTACGGTAAAAACGTTAATATCTACTATCGCACGTTTCGGCAGTTTTCTTTCCCCCTTTATCTTTATACATTTTGTTTCACACTGCGTACACAGCAACAATTGAATTTGAAGATAAAATTTATCATTACGTACAAAGTTTACACCATATTGTGCTCCCAATATTTTACTTTAAAATTAGAATAGGGGACGTTAAATGAATCTCTTTTGGACCTTTGATATAGCTGGTGGCATTTACTAGATGACATTTACCGTTATTTAGCTTCATGGGAAGGAAACCCTACTTGAATTTATAAATTTTGTTAACGGCTACCGCTTTGTATATTAATTACACTTGGGATCAATGATCTAACCAATAATTTTATTTTAATTGGATTAATATTTTAGTGTTAATCTCCTGTTTTCACTGAAGTGAAAATATGGAACAACAATTTTTCATATTCTCGCTGAGTTATAGGTTTTTTTCAGGTCCTACTTGCTCTCCGCCAGTTCTTCCATTGAATTCTCGGGTAATTTTGCCCAAGAACTATAACCTCAGCCGCCCGACAAAATATAGAACTCGCTTGTTCTTGGCGTGTAAAAGTGGATATTATAAAGTAGGCCGAAAATCGATGATGAGCTGTGAAGACACTGGACAATGGGAGGTTCCGCAATATTTCAAATGTTTACGTGAGTACAACCTATTCGTTTTTGACTTAAAACGTAGCTAGTGTTTTGCCAGGGCTGAAGTCAGAATCGTTTTAGCTAAAAGCAAATCCTTCTGAATTAAAATATGTCTGAAATGTACCACAGTAAATTTACCTTATATCAAGTTTATAGGAATTACAACCTTGCACCGAGTCTAATGTGGTCATACTTTTTGCAGTCTATTATTTTTTTTTTTGACCTGGAGTAAGTGATAGAAGTTATGATTTAGTGTTTTATTGATCGTTGAAATGTGCGCAAGCAACATTCTTACAATATCACTTAATAGCATCAGCCTTCGAAATCTGAAATTGGTTCAATTCAGGTCATATTGACGTGATTTCTTTGTTTGGAAACACGTCTTTGGAAGTTCGGTTGACAAGCACGACAACTTTCTTCAATCGTAAGGTATGTTGTATTAAATTCTCTGCAGGTCATTCAGCAACATAATCTATATCAATAAAGTAAATGGCTTGAACCCGAGAGAATCGGTACATGTTAGTAGATCGTCCAGGTTATTATAACCTTGAGAAAGACAGTTGGTGACTGACATTACGACGGCCTGAGTGGCAGTCATCTTCAGAGTCAAAAAGAGGCATAGTCAGGAACAGTCAGCCTATTTATATTACTGGTTCATTACGTCATCGATGTGGGTGGTTGTGGGAGGTTGAGGTTTGTGGGTGTGCGTCATTGGCATTTTTAGAGTCGGAGTATTGTCTAGCCGTTTGTTTTAAGTTTTGAATAAGCCAATCAGGAGTAACCAAATAAATGAAAGTTTAGTAACATTTCCAATGAACATTTATTATCATTAGCGTCGAATTTGAATATCGACACCTTAGCCCTACATTAGTGGACTTACGTTGTCGAAGCCAGAAGCAAACACATTTCAAAAGGCAACAGCTGTGACAGAACAGCGCGCGAAATTTAAAAGATGATATTTCAAAGTCGATAATGTGAGCGGTAGCCCGTAAGGAAAACATAAACATTATAAAGGTTTCCACGATTAATTCGTTGTGCTATTAAAATTAATATTTAGTTTAAAACCTGGATTTAGCCAAGAATTGAATATAATCATTCAAGACGCAAAGGTTGATGTACTGCCATAAAACTTAACATGAATGGAACACTGAAGTGTTGACCGCCGAGTTTAGGACCGGGGTTTCATGAAAATAGTGGTTTAATACCAAAGTATAAACACGGTTAATTCAGTGTTGTTCGGTCACCCTGGACAATAGCGTATTGTCCCGAGACAATACGCTATTTTACCAAAGAAACGCCGCTCTTAATTCTTACGCACTTCTTAGCCGTAATTTCTATTTTAATCCTAATTATTTTATCACTATTTTTACAAAGAAACGCCGTCACTAATTCATATACACTTTTATAGCCGTAATTTCTATTTTATCTTAATTTATTCATAGTTAACTGTATATATAGCCCTGCATTCATCATTTGTTTTACTCCTGACGAAGATCACTGTTAGGTGACCGAAAGCTCGAAATAAAAAACTCAATTGATCAGAGAACGCTTGTCTAATAATTTAATAGTTTAATTTTAATCTGTTGAATTTATATTTTGTAAATATTTAGTCGTTTATTAGCGTCCTTAGCATGATAGCACCTTCCATATCTTTCACTGTAAATTCCACAAGTTTTTATAGTTAATCTTATTTTTTGTGACTTTTGAGAGCCTAGGAAACCTCCGTGTTTATTGTCATTCTCGTATTGCGTTGCATTAGATTGAATTGCATTGTACTGCACTATACCACAAACTGTAGAATATTTTAGTAAGACTGATACTTGGAATGTGCGTGCTTGGAGATATTCATGGATATTCCAAGCTCCCGCATTCCAAATATCAGCATTACTAAACAGATATTATTGACAGGGGGCTGCCACATAGGCAGTACGTATGCCGAACTCGCACCTTAGCTCACCATCTAAGTCTCGGTAGCTCGATGGTTAGCGAGTCTCACCAGTCATTAGAAGGTTGCGGATTCGATCCCGTTCTGGGGCTCAGAAATTGTTTTTCTGAGGTTAATAGGAGCTTGATGAACGTCCAACAAACATCTATGCCGAACATGTCCTTAATCTGATGTAGATCTATTGTTTTAGTTTTGCATGTATGTACTCCATCAATGATGACTGTCTCTAATATTTTGCCAATTTTTGAATTTTTGAAATTCCAGCTCAATTGTGAAACTCCTGTTCTATTTTGAAATAGAATGGTTGGAGTAAAATAGGGAAAAAATTCTCATCTCTCTTTTACCCAGTGGTTTTTCTTTGTTTCTGTTTTCATACAGAATTTTGAAACAGTCCTTTGAAACAACCCAAGGGAGAGTATTGGGAAACTCTACTGACTTACTGACAATCCAGTGGACAATTTCATAAAGGGTAGTTTACACGTGCGATTTGGCACATTGAGATTGTCATTCTGGTGTATGCAATAAACTCACGACAGGCTATGTAGCAGGATATCCGCTTATGATTCGTTGTAGCGTGTCCTCGACGCTCTCGTCAGTTAAAAATTTACTCCAAGATGTCAATCGTAAGGCACAAAATTGCACGTGTAAACAGACCTTAAGCTTGGTCAAAAGATTGGAACGAAACTCTTGGTCGACCGCAAGGAGGTTTACTGTGTTATCAAATTTGTAGATCCTTACATCACTGTTGGAAACTAAGTTATGATTAACGACAGCTCTAAGAAAAATACAGTTCATTTTTCATATATTTGTACCTAGCTCGTGTTTGTGGTGATCCTGGTAGACCCGCGAATGGTGAAAGACATGGACTGTTATTCCATTTCAAGAGCAATGTGTCATTTTCGTGTCAAAAATGTTACAAGCTCGTTGGCCCTTCGCATCAAACCTGTACCTCAAGCGGGAAATGGTCGGGTTATCAACCAGTTTGCCAGAGTGAGTTTTTGGAATATTATAATATTTGCTTGCAATAATTCTTATTATCAATATTTATATTTGTAGAAGAGGCTTGTTAATCTTCACGTGCTAGTTGCTTGTGCCTTGCTCTACTAGTTATAAAAAGTTTACAAAGTGACTTGAATAGTTACTGCTCATGATGAAATGTTCTGACAATCTGGTCTTGTGTCTTTATCAAAGGCAGGGGTGCTGAAGGCACGGGGGCAGGCTGTGCATCTTTTCCTGTTGGCCTTTGTTTATGAGGGCACAGGAGGGCCAGGCGTAGACCCTATGAACTAAAAAGAGATGATATAGAATCACAATATCTTAAACTTCCACTCAAATTTATAACAAAGCAAAAACGTGAACAAAGCAAAAACGTGAACAAAGCAAAAACGTTTCTAAAAAATTTGCTTTTGTTTTTGCCAAAGATGCGTCGGTTCAAAAGCTAGAACTGGAACATATATTGAACCTAAATATAAACTGACTTAGGGGCTGATTACATGAGACCGGTACGAAGTCAGACCGGCAAGACTTGCGACCGCTTGCCATACAATACCTTGTTCTTGTCTATATGAGACCGGTTCGAAAAATAAGCTGGGACCGGTCTCACTCACACGGGAATGAGTTCAGACCAGTTCGAACTCGGACCGTTACGAACTTTTCTTTACGAAAACGCGAAATCTCTCCAGATCAACTGCTGATGAGGCAAAGAACAAGAAAAACAATGTTGCTGGGAACAAAATCTCGGAATGCAGACTGCAATGTTTGCAAGTGCATGGCTTTAGTTTCATTCTGGTCTCATGTAAACACTTCGGAAAAATTTTCATTTTGGTAGCGGTCTTAAGCAATCAGCCCCTTAAACATTAATCTATGAAAATTTTTATTCAGCGTGTGTACCTTCCTGTTATGGATATTAATTTAATAAAAACGGCTAAACGGCTTCTTCAGCTGAATTAAAATTTCGTTTCGCTTGTTCGCTCACTGAAGTGAAAGTATCCTTTCTCGAGATCCTGCTTTCGCCGCCCTGGGGTTACCTCCAGTGGCCCTGATCATCGGTAGTCGTAGTGAAGAAGAGATCCCATTTTCATACCCTACCACAACCACTGATGACGATATAACAGCAAAACTCAAATCCACTTCTATTTGCAGACGTCTATCATTTCTATTTAAAAAGGCATGAACCAAATTGATATGCCATGCATCTAGACAATGCTTTTGGTGGTATCTCGATTAACCCTTTCCTACAGGATGTCTCCCTCTGATGGATAAACTCGTCTGACGTTTGCTAGAGTAAAATAATACAAGACTGAACCAGCCGGGAAAGAATTATTTGAGATAGTTATAACTATTTAAGAAAACTAATTTCTTGGAGTTCTTTTAAACGCAAGAGGGAATTTGGAAATTTGGGAATTTGTTCGCTTAGCTGCTCAGGAATAATAAGTTGGCTGATTTGGAATCTGTAGACGGTAAATGGCATCTTTAATGGTCGGTAGCGCCATTACCACATATTCCATTGCTCAAAAGGAGGTTATTGCATTTGCAGGTTTATTACTGTTTATTTGCACCGCTTTTGTAAGTCGAAGGTGTGGTCTAGTGGACAGCTCCAGGCCGTATGTCGCGAAGAAGTATGGATCAATCCGTATGCAAAATAGTTTCTCTTTGTTTCAGTTTTTCTGTCACAGTTTTTTTCTACAGCTTCCTTAAAGAGAAAGGTTTAGCTTCCTTTTTATTTATTTGATTAATTTTTTCCATAATATTACTAATTGCTTTTGGTTAGGGTTAAGGTTAGGGTTAGATTTAGTTGTTTAATATCAAATGAACATTGCCACAATAGGAATTTTGCCACAAACTTGTCTCGGGAATTCGACACTGATTATTCTGAAGTGCAGCGATCGTAAATACTGAGGAAATGATTCCACAGACGAAATGAAGATGTTACCGACCATCAAAGATGCTACTGACCATAAAAGATGCTACCGACAGTCAACGGAGTCCAAATTTGTGTCTGCAATAAGTTGTTGGGATAGTAATAACTAATACGAAACTGGCTAATCAGCAAAAGTCGCCTGCATGATTATATTTGAAATTGTTTCCCTCTTCCTTTGATTTCGAATAGTGCACTCCTAACAAGCATTTTGTCATTAAACGTGAAGCCCCCACTGGGACTCAGAAGTCGTTTTTCTAAGGTTTGAGCTTGACGAACTTCCAACGATCATTAAACAGTAGGAATACTTTATAGAATGCAAAGCAGTCAAATGTTTTCGATCCGAAAAAAGACAGACAAACCACCTTTCCCAGTTGACAATGTCAAGAAGTACAAGAAGAAAAGAACTCCGAAATGTAGCATCGTTTAACTTATATCTTTGGTTTACAGGATAATACTCTTCGGAGCTGTTTTCTTGTTTTCGATCCTTAACAGCATGTTCTACAAGTTTCTTCAATAATTTCTAAAACAAAATATGTGTATTCTAATTAAGGAAGAACTTTTGACAATTGATGTTTTATGAGTTCCAAAGATTTTTTGAGAAAACAGAGCGGTCTGTACCCAGAATAACGCACGCTGATTGGCTGCCTAGACGTGCAAAAAGTTTTTCGTACAAACCGGAATGTTTTGGCGGGAAAATTTCCGAGTTGATTTGAAGATAAATATACCAGATTCAGGTTTGTTTTACAAACGAGTACAATAACAAAGCACCAAAAAGTATGTTAAATCTTCTCAATAATTTTGAGCAGAAACTTGATGAATTAGTGCAAGAAAACACGAAGTAATAGGTAAAAGCAAGCAAGTAAGCCTCAGCTGCTCACTCGCGAACTAAAAAGTCCTTTAAAAGCGATGAAGGAAGGAACCAAAAGCTATATAATAAATTACTTATTAACATCGTTTGTTCGGTCTCTACGGGAGAGTATTTACCCTCTGGTTTTTCCGCTTAGGTGTTGCTCCTTCGTCGCTCAGTTTGTACGAAAACCTGAGGCAAATACTTTCCTGTAGAGACCAAACACTCGGTTAAGAAGTAACCAATACTGTTTGCGATGCATATTCAGACAGTTATAAAAATTTTAGTAAAAGAAATAGGGTAACATGAACAGAATATTTCCTGAATTGACCAACACTGCTAAAGTGAACTAGAAAGGTTGTTTAGAGTCGGATGATTTTGAAAAAGAGTCGAAACACCGCACTCCTCACAGGGCAGTTGGATCAGCTGCGAAATTAAGGTCTCAGTCTGAACAGATTCGGAGAAATGAGTGCGACAGGCCGATAATCAAGACTCAGCTGTGGAGAAAGTATAACATCAAAGCCATGGGGATTGGTGTCGTAATTGAGGAGCTGAAATCGCGTATGCCTGCGATAGCCCATACAATTAAGGGATACAGTGATAAGATTTTACAATATAGACAGAACCGGTCATTTGAGACGAATCAGAGAAAGTTTTATAGAGAACTTGATGACCCAAAGAGAGATGAACAACCTACCCTGATGCTGCTGAGTCCATACAATTCTAAAAAAAATGTAGACGAATAAATAAAAAACACGTAGTCGTTGGCGGAAACAAGTTCTAAACATTTGCTGACGCTAACCAGATCCCGTAATGGATTGGTCCATTACAGGAAAGTAGTGACAGCCAGTCAGAGTGTCTCAGCTAATCAGAACGCTCCATATCACAAGAAGTAGCGCCAGCCATATAATAAATTTACTTATTGAACTATTACGCCCTGACAAACTTCAAATAAAGCAACTGTGAAGTTCATATAGCTGTCTTCAACATCATGTATAAGTACTTCTCGGTAATGTTGCGTTCGGATTCTTATAGTACTTGTCCTAAAGCCCGTCGCAAACCAGTGCGATTTAGTCGCTGTGTCCTGATCGCATAAGATTTCTATTTTGTTACTCGAAAGTCACACACTCATAAGACAATTCTTAATTCTAACTCTTCTTTTTCTAGCGTCCATACTACAGACGCCATTTTTTTCGTGATTTCTTACTAGTCTCTTATTGATGGTTTTAACCACTGCATTGCCACGAATGCGCACACCTTTACGACAGGATGCAAATGCTTACAGTTACATGCGAAAAAACCAAACATGTTTGGTCGATGCGATTTTTGTTGTATGCAAAAAGAGTTCCATCTCTAGCTCCAGTATACAGTACAATTCTTTGCAAAAAGCTGTGATATTTCTTGCGTGCCACTAAAATCGCACACTGTCACCCAAGTATGCTGCAGACTTAATGGATTTGACAAGAAGGCCATTCCTTTCAATGTTGACCAACTTGCCGTCACACCAAATTAGTTTGTTACGACTTGCAGTGCGGTTCTGTCGTCAACCAAATGAACATGTTATTGGCACAACTCTACAAGTAAGAAAAACTCCAAAGAAATTTTAATATTGAAATTTCTTCACTAGATATTGCTGTAGCTTGTGGTTAAATGTATGCAAAAACTGAATTCTTATTCATTATTTATGTATCATTGTTTTTACGCAGGAATTCAGTGCCCTGACCTGTTTTCTCCAAAAGAAGGCTACTTAGGCATTACATCGAGAGATTGTGGAGTCAAAGTAAAGTATTTCTGTAAAAAAGGATACTCTCTCGTTGGCCCAGTTGAACGACTTTGTAACGACAGTGGACAATGGACTGGAGCAATGCCAACTTGCAAAGGTAAGATACAGTAAGTTTCAAGCAGAGTAAATTTTTCTTTATTTGAAGTTTTGGGAACGGTTGAATGGCAGCTGACCGGTGGCCAATTTTTATATGACAGTTATCACAGCTGTCCAAAATAATGAAGTATTGAAAACTAAAATCTTGTAGAACGTGCCTTATACTTGGAGGAATCCAAGGCTAAATCTGTATGTTGTGGAAACCGTCTTCAGACAACTTAAGCTATGTCTACACTATGTACCGGATAGCTCTTGCGTCTGCACGAAAACAATATCGGAGAGGACGTTTGTTCACACATAAAACGTTGACTTCGGTGTGATTTTTGTGCCGGAGCGATGCTGCACCGCTTCAACCTTGAAAGCAAACCGTTCATATGCGTTCTTGTGTTCGTGTGTATCGGAATCTGCCTGTTTGTGCGACATGCTATTGTCGGCAAATGGGGCATGAAAATTTGCAAATAACAAAATAAGGTGACTATTGGACATGCTTTATCTTTTGTTTGTTATGTTTCTTAATGTCTCGCTACTACAGAACATAATTGTAGAAGTCAGTATGAAGTGGCTTGCTGATCTCTTGCCGGTTTGCATGGACTTGATCTCGTTGATCTTGGAAGCTTTTCGTTCTGCGCAAAATCTAGAGTGTCCATCTCATAGTTAGGGATCATTCGGACTATTGATGCGTTGTTCGTGAGGAAGAGTTTTCTCCATTTTGAAGATAAAACCCAATCTTTATCTTTCTAGCTGTTAGTTTAAAGGCCTGTTTAAACGTGCGATTTCGTAAATTGCAACTGGAGTATGCAATAAACCCATGACAGCCTTTGCAGCAAGATATCCACTTACGATTCTCTGCAGTTCGTCCTCGATACTTTCATCAGTTCAATCATACTCCATTTTCATGCAGTTTCATCATACTCCAAGATGTCAATCGTGAGGCCTAAGCCCGCAAGTGTAAACGGGCCTTAACTCTTTCCGGGAAGGTAGCTTTCCTTTGACGAGTAAAATCGTATGGCGTTCGCCACAGTAAAATAATACAAGTCTTATCCTACCTGCTGTACCGGGTTAGTATTTAAAATGACAACGCGTGCGGCTGAGGCCAACTAGTCTCAAAGTGCCAAATATTCACTTACTCCTAGTTTGATGTATATCCAACAAAAACCAAAACAACACAGGAATTATATGTACGAGTTAGTTTATTTATTCTTGGAACTATTAGGTAAACTTGTGTTTGGAAACAAACAATCGATTGCTGGCAGCTGTAAATAATTTGTCGATAAATTCCAGTGGAGAATAACATAAACACCGTCGCTGGAACGACGATAATCGATTTGTCTTCTTTAGAGCTTCTAACACTCATCACAAAGACAATTAGTTGAAACTGTAAAAGTTTGTTCTTCTCGAACAATCATAAAAATGTGTCCAGGAATCAGCTATTTTACAAGATGAGGCAAAATCTGTGCCCTTCACTGATATGGTCTAAAAAGACTTGCTAATTTACTGATGTATTTCTATAATGCGATCTGTGTACGGCTTCGTGTTTGTAAGTCAAAAATACGCGTCCGTCATTAACTAATGATTGATGTTTCAATACATCTCCAGGTTGATCGTCCTTATCTGAAGGAAAATTTTGATAAAGATAAAATTTGTTCAACTTTCTCCTTTTCAAATTAATTCTAACTGAAAGTTAAGGTGAAAGCCTTTTGAAACATCCCCGTTGACAAAGCAACAAAAATACTACACACACACACACACACACACACACACACACACATATATACATACATCCAATATTTTGGTCAAATATCTTTATTGGTCAAATACACACGCGCGGTTTCACAAGCAACTTACATAAAAGAAGTATTATTTCATTACACTATGATTTCTCGTGGGATTTTTGAGTTATTCATAATCTTTGCTTGCACAAAAAATTCTATTAAAAGAATACACGGCCCAACATTCAAAAACACCTGTTTGTCCAATGGGTAAAAACCCATCAAAGGAAACTTGTATGCACAGCTAACTGCGTTGGGTAATGTGGTGTAAACGTCTTATCTTCTTCCACGTTTTACCAAACATTTCCTGCCTAATTCAATGTTATATTCTGTTTCCAATAATTGTTGTTTTTAGTTGATCTTGTGGTCGTCTTGCCTTTTTATAAGCGGACTTAAACAGCTGACGTTCTTGAGCCACGGACTGCTTTTATTTCAAAAAAATTTTTCATGCAAAACACAGAAAATGAATAATTTCAAATATCAAAGGCGTCGTGGAACATGGAAAACGTCGTTTTTCGTTCTACACAGACGTCACTATCAACATTTCCACGTTTTGAAAAAGACGTCTGCTCCCACTACGTGAACATATTTCGGTTAAGTTCGCCGCCGAATCGACTAGACATGCAAATGTTACGGTCTTTTCGTAGTTATTGTTCTACAGTCAAACAAGAACCTACAACCAACAACAAGCAACTCTTGACAAGATCTCTACCACATTTTGTATCGAAATTCCGTATCCTCATGGGGTTTATGGTCGGATACACACGCGCGGTTTCACAAGCAACTTACATAAAAGAAGTATTATTTCATTACACTATGATTTCTCGTGGGATTTTTGAGTTATTCATAATCTTTGCTTGCACAAAAAATTCTATTAAAAGAATACACGGCCCAACATTCAAAAACACCTGTTTGTCCAATCTTCCGGTTTGACGTCCGTGGCTCATGAGCGTTAGCTGCTTAAGTTTGCTATTACATTATAAGCGGAGATATAAAACATCAATCCAAATTGACTGAATTTAAATTACGCTTATTTAGGACACAGTCTATTCTATCTATTGTAATTCCCCTCTAATTGAATCGATATACCTGGTGCTTTCTTAGATATTCATTTGATATAAATATTCCAAAACTTAGAAACTACCTACGCATATTAATACGAGGAAAGTCGTGGCGTTTTCACTATATATATATATATATATATGTATATATATATCAGAAGTTTTTTGAGATAAAAGCTTGAGAACAAACTTTTCATCATACATATATCCAAGCTTACAAACATCTACACTTAGTAAGATGAAATTTACTTACATATATATATATATATATATATATATATGTAGGTAAATTTCATAGTAATAATATAATTAATAGTAATAATAGTAATAATAATTTCATAATAATTTTACATACAATTTCTTATGTAAGTAAATAAGAAAGAGTGGTTTCAAAGACGTCATTCAGAGATCGTACCAAAAATCGGTACCCAGTAACAGATCAAAAAAGCGCAACATCATTTGGTTCAACCCTCCATTTTCCATGAGCGTCATGACAAACGTCGGCAGAACATTTTTAGAATTGGTCAGCAAGCATTTCCCAGTTGGCCACGCTCTGCACAAGCTTTTTAATAAGAATACCATCAAGGTCAGCTACCGATGTACCGCGAACATGACCCAAATTATTGAACGCCATAACTATAGAATTTTAAATCTCGACAATACCATGTAAGAAAGGTCATGCAATTGTAGAAAGAAGGAAGAATGCCCGTTAAAAGGATCGTGCCTGAAAAAGAATTTAGTTTACCAGGCCACAGTGAAGACGTGTTCCCAAGATACAAAGAGAATCTACATTGGCATGACCGAGGGTGAATTTAAAACCAGATTTAACAACCACATGCACTCTCTCAATCACATGAAACATGCAAATAGCACCGCACTGTCTAGATACATCTGGGAGTTGAAGGCCAATAACGAACCTTATAGCATTGAATGGTCAATCCTCTGGCACGCTAAGCCATACACGAGCGGAGGTAAATCATGCAACTTGTGTACTACGGAAAAACTGCTGATTTTAAAAGCAGATAAACGCTTTTTATTGAACAAAAGATCCGAACTAGTAACGAAATGTAGGCATGCAGCAAAATTTTTATGTAAATAGATAATTTTATCTATAGGTTCATATTTTATGTAATACATTCCATATTAATTTTGTAAACTTTTAATTGATTTGCCTATATATATCACTGTAAATAGTTTTAACTTTTATTCTGAGGATCGCTGTGCAGCGTGAAACTCGAGTTACAGTTTTTATATTTTTATTAAATTTCCATTAAACGTATACTATATATATATATATATATATATATATATATATATATATATGTATATACATAACGAGCAGGAGTGCTTTATCGGGATTCAAAGCAGGAGGCGATAGCCGAGTGTTTTAGACCCGTTAAAGCACGAACTGCAAGTTTTTTAAATGTCTTCTAAAATGAACTTCCTAATACGCTAATTCATGAAGAAAGTTTGGAAATTTATCTTTCGTAAGCCGAAAAAATTGAACTTCTTCACGTATAAAGGCATATGTATCTTTATCATATATATATAGATCCGACACGCTTATGATTTTCTTTTGTCTTTTCCACATAAATTAATAATGAATTTTAGATATAAAAATATAATATATAATAATATAATACAATAATAATACAATAATAATGTAATAATAATAATATAATAATATAATAATATAATTATTATTATGTTATCGCACATTGGTTTGTTGTTTTGGCCAATGGTTTCTTTTTGAAGTTTGGTGGCAACAAGCCTCCTCGAATTTCAAGGACCTTTTGTAGTATTCTCGCAGTGTAGTTCTACCAGCCGAGTCTTTATTCCCAACTGCTCTAATCTTTTCCGCAGCTTCTTTGGAATTGCTCCCATCGCTCCTATTAATTTTATTCTGTCGATTCCTCTTAGTGATGGTAAACTTTGTCTCTCTTCTTGTAATGTCTCTCTCATTCGACCGACGGTTCTCTCTTCTCCCTCACTTAATATTTGTCCTTCCCTGATTTGTATTGTATTTCCTTCTTCATCTCCTGCAAAATACCTTTCATCTCTATGAACTTCACATTCATCTTGGTTCTGACTTATATCTGTATTTCCTAATATTTCATGTTCTTGTTCATCCATTCCTTCTGTTTCAACTCTTTGTTCATTGACTGCCTCACCATGTGGTATATCTTCTATGTTCCTTTTTATCTCTTCCAGTTCTATATCACTTAACCACTTTTTCTCCTGGATCTGACTAGCTTGGTCCACTAGTCCCTGTTCGGTGACTCGGAACATGCTTTGTTCCATCCATAATTTATGCATTCTTTTTCGATATCCTCTCTTCCCAGGTTTACTTAAGTAGAAGCATTCCATTACTATCCTGTTATCGATCTGCGACCACTTTCTCCTTCTTGCAGTAGTTTGATGACGACTGGGCCCACGCTGCGTCTCCATGGGACACCTGCTGGGCGAGAGACCTTCACATGCAGCTCCGGTCTCCTTCATGCCGTTATTTGAATTAATTTCATTAGATATGTCACTCATGATGAGGATTGTGTTGATAAGGTGCCACTACCACCAGTGTTTTTATCGAGACACCATCTCTAAATAAGCTTGTCTAGACAGACTCAAAGGGGCCTATCTACCCTTAAAATTTAGGTGAGCTACCCTGTGCTGGATACCATACCAGTATTTCAGATTCCGCAGCCAGAATTATTGTTCGTGTGTCCTCTACTAGGTGGGTTGTCTTCCCAGACTGAAGGGCCCAATCTGCCCTGGTTTGTGATCAGAGTTTTCCTTCTCCTAGGTTGGTTGCCGGCCAAGGCTGCAAGCCCTACCTACCCTGTCTTAACTCCTCCAAGCACCGGACTACGTTTAGTCTAACTTCTAGCCTTCGACCTGTCTGGCATGAGTGGCCCTACCAGGAGCATAAGCTTCTTCCAGCATAGCTCTTAGGTTCACTGAGGTACACAAGCCTCACCACCACTCCAAGGTAATAGTCCATAACAGTCCATTATTATTATTATTATTATTATTATTATTATTACATTTCTATGTTATTGTACATTTTATTTCTGCAGTGCCGAAGTCATCCCATGATCTTTGGGCACTTGCGAGTAGTGCTTATGTAATGGAGAGTGTTCTCCTCAAGATATGCGCACTTCCTAAAAGAACGATCTTCTGCACCATTTCTACATTGACGATTCCCGGAATTTGGTCGATGTATTTCCCCACGCCTTTCGTAATGAGACCTAACGCCCCCATTGCAACTGGAATTGTGCTTGTCTTCATTTTCCACATCTTTGTAACTTCCATTTCAAGGTCCTTATACTTTGATAATTTCTCCATTTGTTTAATTGAAACATTTCTTTCTGATGGTATTGTCATGTCAATCATGAGGCAGTTGTTAGCCTTCTTGTCCTTCACAATGGTATCTGGTCTATTGGCATTAATCTGCTTATCTGTGTTGACTGGCATTTTCCATAGTATTGTGGCACTTTCATTTTCAGTCACTGTGGTAGTGCTGAGAGATTTTCCAATGTAGGTATCCTGCTGCTCTGTCATATCTTTGAATATACTCTGTCTTGGCAAGTACTGGACATCCTGTTACTATGTGGTCAACTGTCTTCTCGAATTCTTTGCACATTCTACATTTGGGGTCAGCGTCATCTTAAATTATCCTACGATGATACGACTTTGTTGCAAGACTTTGATCTTGCGCTGCGATAATTAATCCTTCAGTTTCCGATTTGAGACCCGAGTCCCTGAGCCACTGGTGCGTCTTTTCCTGATCAGCATCTGACTTATTCACTCTCGCTGGGTATTGACCATGCATAGGTTTTTCTTCCCAAACTTGTTGCATCTTCTCCTGTAACTTTTTCTTAGTCTCCTGTTTCACTCTTTTTGCGAACTTTGTGATTGATTCGTGATATTTACTTGCGAGATCTGACTCTCCCAACTCATTCTTAATTTTGCTGGCAAACTTTACTACAGAGTAGAGTTTTTTGTTCTTCTCATGTTTGTGTACCAGTTTCAAGAGCGGACCTTCTGTTTGTTCTAGATAAACGTTAAGGCCCGCTGTGGTTGTCTTATAAGTTAACTCTAGCTGAGTGAGTCCTCTTCCTCCTATTTGTCGAGGGAGATAAATTCTTTCCACATCCGCCTTGGGGTCGTTAATTCGTTCCATGGTAAGCAACTTTCTTGTTTTCCTATCCAGTTTCTTGATTTCACTCATCTGCCAATTAATGATATTAAAACTGTACATGACTACTGGTACAGCCAGAGTGTTGATGACTTCAATTTTATTTATTGCATTCAATTAACTTTTTGTCACCAACCTAACTCTTCTGTAGTATTCTTTTCTTATCCTCTCCTTCATGTCCGCATGTTGTATCCCATCGCCTTTATTAATACCCAGGTATTTGTAGGTGCTTTCTTGTTCAAGTTCTTGAATGATTGTGTTGTTGTCTAGATGGATGCCTGACGTTTGTGCCAATTTACCCCTCTTGAACGTGGCTTTGGTACACTTGTCGAGGCCTAAATGTCTTAATTGTTGCAAGCAACCCCTCCAATTGACCATCGTTCTTCGCGTATATTTTCAAATCATCGACATAGAACAGATGGTTAACTTTCTTCCTATGTATTTCATAGCCACATCTTGTGTTGTTGAGCATATTGCTCAGGGGGGCAAGAGAAAGACAATAATAGTGGCGATAAGGAATCGCCTTGAAAGATAACCCGTCTGATATTAATAGACCTGGTAGTAATTGTATCTTGGTTGTAATTTAATTTCATGGTGACCTTCCAATTGGCCGTAATTCGTTCCACGAATTTGGTCACAGTTGGGGACATTTTGTATATCTCCATAACCGTGATGATCCAAGAATGAGGGACACTGTCGAATATTTTCTGGTAGTCAATCCAAGCAGTGGTGAAGTTCTTTTTCGTATTCATACAATCTTCTAGTATCATCTTATTGATGAGTAACTGATCTTTATATCCGTAACTTCCTCTTTTACAGCCTTTCTGTTCAGGTGGTAATAACTTGTTTTCTTCTAGGAAGGTATATGCCCTCTCAGTGATGGCAGATGTGAGACTCTTGTACAATGTTGGAAGGCAGGTTATGGGTTTGTAGTTCTTTGGATTTTTCGTATCTCCAGTTTTCGGGAGCAAGTATGTCAGACCTTGCATGAACCAGCCACGGCTCTTTCCTGGATTCTGAATGATTTCATTATATTCTTTTGCTATATCTTCGTGCACTTCATCCAAGTTCTTGAGCCAAAAATTTGGCACTCTATCTATACCTGGTGATTTTCAGTTACAAGCCTTCTTCAGTGAAATGCTTATGTCTTCTTTCTCAAGGTCTTTCCATTATTTTTTATCATTTCCTCCTGGTGTTTGATCCATTCGGCTGTCTCATTATGCTGCTTTTCGTCTTCCCATATCTTACTCCAGAAATCTTCTATTTCTTCAAGCGTAGGTGGTTCCTCAACATTGATCTGTTTTTTTTCCTAGGTCCCTATAGCGCTTCTTAGTATTTTCCTTAAAGAGCTTATTCTGTCTAAATTGTTTCCCCCTTTTCTCATACCTTCTGATTCTTTGGGCTTTTGCTTGAATTTGCTGTTTCAACTTTTCTCTTACTTCAGGTAGATCTTTGATCTTCTTGATGTTATATCTTCTCTTTATTTTCCTTTGTTTTCTATGATTAACTTCTGATTTATTTTCAATTTCAGTTAGGATTGACAAGTCACTCCTCTTGCTTTGAATATCTTTCTCTAAATTTTCTTTCCATTTATGTTTCCTTCTTTTCTTCTGTGTCTTTTTTTTAATTTGACTCCTTTAGTTTCAGTAATAACTAAAACTATTGCATATATATACTCGTTAATTGCTGTAATATCGAGTAGTTCTTTGCAGCTTTCTTTAATGTCTGCGATCACTTTGTTACCAAGTCTGATTAGTTGCTTTACTTTTTTACCTTTGTTGATCTTAGGGAGTGGATCTCTATCTTTTATGTCTTGATGTTTGACCTCTTCCCATTTTCTTTGAATATTTTCTTTTAGCATTTCATATTCTTTATTCTCTTGTTCATCCTGTATTTTGTCCGTTGGTGTATCATCATGGTTTACTGGTATTTCATATTCGGTTTCAGCATTTTCAAATTGCTCATTTTGTTCACTATTCTCCACATTTACGTATACACTATCTTCTGCTTTCTTCCTGATAGTATTCAACTCAACATCTGTCAATCTCTTATTTTTTATAATGTCTCTTTTAACGTTTGCCAGTTTGTTGGGATCCATATTCGATCTTGCTGTGGGGTTTTCTGCTCTCCATATGGTGTAACTTTGCTTAGTGTTGCTTTCTTGTGATGGTGTTAGTTGTGCCCTAACAAAAGCCTCCATTACTTGCTTATACTCTTCCCTTGTCCATTTGGTTCTTTTTTCTTTTTTTTTTGTTTGATTGTACATCCCGGGGTCCAGTTTGAGGAGTTTCGTCGTTTTGGTAACTCACAGGTGTTTGGGGGTGGGTAGAGTTGATTTCAGTACTTCATTTTTCAATCCCAGCCTGGTTCCCCGCTGGGGTACGCGCTTCTTGGTGGACTGCACGACGAGCGATGCGGTATGAATTTCTATCAAATTGACTCATCATTGTTTGAGGTTAGTGACTTTAAGGTTACACAACGACCGGACAACATTTTGTCTGACCTCTAGCCTTCGACCTGTCTGGCTTGGGTGACCCTACCAGGAGCATTTGCTCCCACCAGCATAGCTCTTCGGTTCATCGAGGTGCACAAGTCTTCCCACCACTGCAAGGTAGTAGTCCAGGGGAGGTTATTATTATTATTATTATTATTATTATTATTATTGAGTGAGAGGAGCAACACGCCATCAAAGTGACGCTGGGGTACAAATATACGAAGCCCAATATGCCCATCATGACAACCAGTCCGATAAGGGTACACCAGGCACATGCATCACAGCTAAATGTGCGTGATATGGTGTAACTAAAAGAAAACAACGCATGACCTTGCAGGTGAGGCCCTATTAGGAATACCTCCAGGTCGGGTAGCCCATCCCGCTAAATGATCCCTGGATGAGAGAAGCCTATGTTTGATCAATCCACCCTAGTATCCTAGTATGAAGATATCAACCACAAACTTCCCTCCCAACACCTAGCCGTGATGCTCCCCCACTACTCCCATCCATGATCAGAGATGTACTGAGTGCCAGCCCAAAAGGAACATGCTCAACCGGTAAAGGTCAAACAACTGGCAAGAAAATCTTTGGTACTGGACAGGATATTTGATGTAGCCCATTTATTGCACCGAGACAAAACATGTACATGTTAGCACTCCCGATCAGTTGAGATTAGAAGCCATGAGTAAACCATACCTCGAGAATATAAGTTGGGAACTTTTTTTAATCCAAACGGCAACGGGATGAAGACAATCATGGACTTCTGACAATTAATTAGATTGTCAGAAGATGGTGAATTGACTCAAACGGTTAAATATATTAAGAAAGCGTCTAATAAGGTTATCAATAAGGTTTATCAAGAATACGAAGACAAACGATTACAGAAAGCTAACGAGTTCCTAACTGATGTGTTAATCTCAAGATTTAGTAAATTGTTAGATAATCTAGATGCTATAGACAGTGTTGAAAATATGGAATGTGAATTGAAGAAGGATGAATTACTTAGACGAGATGTTGTAAATTTAGTAGGTTCCTTGACTCCATACATTCCGAGTTTAGGACTTCTGTCGGGAGGTATCACGGTTGGAAAACATGTATCAAACCATATGATGAATAAAACAGAAAAACAACCATACAATAAAACAGCTGGAGACGATGAAACTGTTGCAAAGGAAGAATAATTTGTTATCAATATTTATGAGCCAATCAAAAGTTGACCCATAAATCATTTTCGATTTCATTTTCGAATAAACGCTAATCAACCTACGCCAAAATGATGTGAGTTTATTCTATGATACAACATAAATCCTTCACTCACCATTTTATTACACAAAAAACAAGGTTTAAAAAAGTTCTGCTTTCTAAAGCCTTACTTGATGATATTTTTAACTTTTGAAGCTGTCGGATTAGTGTGTTTGGCATCGACCGAGA
This sequence comes from Heliopora coerulea, assembly GCA_030142905.1. Lineage (NCBI taxonomy): Eukaryota > Metazoa > Cnidaria > Anthozoa > Scleralcyonacea > Helioporidae > Heliopora > Heliopora coerulea. Next base: position 508,826 of record JASJOG010000132.1, on the reverse strand, counting down.
GCATCGGAGCTGGGTTTGAATTTTGAGTAGTCCAGCATGTGTAGTACGTTTCTATGAAAAACCCAAATTCGTTCATTCACCATTTTATTATATCAAAACAAGGTTTTAAAAAATATAGCATTCTAAAGCCTTTACTCGATGGTATTTTAAACTTTTAAATAAATGATGGTTTTGAAGCTGTCGGATTTGGGTGTTTGGTATGCAGAAAGCATGTACACTTTTTTGGAAATGAATGATGTACTACCACACAAACAAAATGGGTGAAGAAGAAAGTCGAGAGGAACAAAAGACAAACTGTTAATTGACAAGCTAGTTCTAAAAGATTGCAAAAAAGACACACAAATCTCTCCATGGACAGGATAGATAATCGTAAGGCGTACGATATGGTAACTCATTCTTGGATTGTAGAATGTATGAGTATGTTCCGAATTGCCAGCAATGTGAAAACATTTCTTGAAAGCAGCATGAAGAACTCGAAAACGGAGCTAACGTCATTGGGAGAAAGTCTAGGACATGTAAGTATAAGACGAGGCATCTTTCAAGGAGATAGCTTATCCCTTTTAATTTTTGTAATATGCATGATACCGTTAAGCTTGGTGCTGAGAAAAGTAAAGGCAAGGTACGATTTTCGAGGAAATCAACTGAAGATTAATCGTCTACTTTAAATGGATGATCTCAAGTTGTTTGGAAAGAATGACGAACAAATAGACTCATTGGTAAGAACCGCTCATATACTTAGTAAAGATATTGGAATGGAATTCGGAATTAAGAAATGTGGAATGCTTGTAATGAAAAAAGGAAAGATTGTAAAATGTAATGGAATACAGCTACCTGATGGCGAAGCAATAAAATCAATAGAAGCAGATGGATACAAGTACCTTGGGATTCTAGAATTAGATAAATTTATGAAACTCGAATGAAGAGTAAGTTTGTAAAGGAATATGAAAGGAGGTTGAGATTGGTACTGAAATCAAAATTGAGTAGCAGAAATAAGATAATGGCAATGAGCACTTGGGCTATTGCGCTTCTGAGAAACGGGGCTGGTATTTTGTAATGGAGTAAAGCAGAAATAGCTGCAATGGATTGCAATACATGTAAACTGATGACAATGTATGGTGCTTTTCACCCAAAAAGTGACATCCACAGATTATACTTACAAAGGGAAAAACGTGGAAGAGGTTTGATTAGTTGTGAAGGATGCATCAGTGTGGAAGAGAACAGTTTGGGTGAGTATGTAAAGAACAGTGTAGAACCACTCCTACAACAAGTTGCCAAGACAAATGTGATTGAAACAGAAGGGTTCAAAGCAAAGGAAAATTTTAAGAGGAAAGTGAGAGAAGATCTGGAGAAAGCCTGGACTGATAAAAAAATGTATGGACAATATAAGAAAGATGTAGGGGAAGAGGTAGACATGGTGAATACATGGTGTTGGTTAAAGAAAGGGGATTTGAAACCCGAGACTGAAGCAGTTCTATGTGCTGCACAAGAACAAGCGCTGAGGACAAATTATATCAAGTTTCACATAGATAGAACTGTTGAATCTCCACTTTGCAGGCTTTGTGGTGAAAAGGGAGAGCATGTAACACACTTTATAAGTGAATGTAAGAAGCTAGCATAAAAAGAGCTCAAAAGACATGACAATGTGGCTCGTATTGCACACTGGAAGCTTTGTGGTTTATACCAGTTAGAGCGAGCTGAAAAATGGTATGAACATCAACCAAATGGAGTCTTTGAATCAGATGAAGTTAAGATTCTATGGGATTTTAATATTCAATGCGATTGTCTAATTGAATGTAGAAGACCTGATATCGTGGTGGTGTTAAAGAAGAAAAAGAGTGCAAGATTATAGACATCGCAGTTCCAAGTAACCGTAGAGTAGGTGAAAAAGAATTAGAGAAAATGGAAAAGTATGACGACCTGAAAAGGGAAATAAAAAGAATGTGGAAGATGAAGAAAATTGTGATAATACCAATTGTAGTAGGTGCTTTGGGAGCATTTAGTAGGAAACTGGATAAGTGGATTGAAAAACTGGACGTACATAGAAAAGTAGAACTTCTCCAAAAGACGGCATTGCTTGGAACAGCAAGAATACTGCGAAGAAGCTTGGAAAGCTGAAAAACTCGGAACCTTAGGCTACTAGTTGTAGCCAGTTTTCGAGGGTACATTAGACAATACCGGCATAAGCTGTGAAGGGTAATACAATAATAATAACTCTCAATACTGATAATGATAATGATAATTATAATGTGAATGATAATGATAATGAAAATGAAATGTTAATGTTAGTGATAATGATAATGACAATGACAATGTTAATGTTAATGTTAACGATAATGATAATGATAATAATAATAATAATAATAATAAAAGATGACGATAATGATAACGAATAACGATTACGATAATGATAATGGTAATGACAATGGCAATGACAATGTTATTGATAATGATAACGATGTTAATGATAACAATAGTAATAATGATAATCACAATAGCAATGTTGATGATAATGATGATGATGTTATTGATAATGATAATGATATTGATGTTAATGATAATAATGATGAAAATGATAATGGCAATGATATTGTTAATGATAATTTTAATGATGTTAATGATAATGATAATATTGATGATAATGATAATGATGATGATGATGATGATGATGATGATAACGATATGCGATTTGATATAACAAAAGTTAACATACGTTGATCTTAATTTATTATGTATTCTTAAACGACGACGGAGCTAGGAGCCATAACGTAGGCGACGATGAACATTGTTGAGTCCGTTGGAGAGACTTAAGTGACTTTTACAGTGAGCCTAGCCACTTATCGCATGGCCGTCGGTCGCCTTGTCGGTGAACTCTAATGACCCAGCGACGCGATAGTGGGTCTCTGCCTTTATATCAGCGTAACATTCCTGGCTGTACTAGGGAAACGCTGCCGTCTGTGAACTTGCTCACCTCTACATGTATGGTCCTTGTAAACGCTACCTTACGTCATTATGAGTAAAACCAAATTCAAGTCAAAAAATGTCATTTTTACAAGAATTAGAACGGGGAGATTTAATATTTCACTATTTTTGAAATTGGTAAACTTCTGCTCAAACAACCGCCAAAACTTTTATTCCTCAGAGGTCTTCCTTCTAACGCGCTCCTGATTTCCATTCGTTAATAATCAAAGGAATGGAAAGTAGATATCTTTGCTTTACATAAACTAAGCGGAAATGAAGTGAACCCAAGAACGAGATGGACGTATTCTCAACTGGAATGATCGAAAATACGTATACAGAGAACTACGAGTTGATGTATACTAAAGTTAGCATTCTTAGAGAGGGAGATTGACTATCTTAGTACTGAAAAGGTTGAGAACTTTGATAAAAACTCTTACTGATGGGAAATTTGAAACATAAGATTGTACACTATAATTCCGTAGAATATTTATCTTTTCTTAATTCTTTTCATGCGGGAGCCCTCCCCTTGACGAGTAAAATCGTCTAGTGTTAGCAAAAATTATCGAAGTCTTATGCAGCCTGGAAAGAGTTATGACACAGAATGAGGCACTAGCAGAACGTCCGCAACAAGGGAAGAGACGAAAATTGAGTTGAGTTTGGTCGTATTCAATCAGGTGATATAGACCCTAGTCATATGCTCTCTTAAGGTTTGTTTCTTTCCCTCTTTTTCCTTCAGCGCCATGTGGCAGCCTTAAAAGATTGCGAAATGGTTATATAAGATCAACTGGCCTTAAGCATGGTTCCCGCGCGTCATTCTATTGCTACTTTGGATACAAATTGGTTGGTTCGTCGTACAGTGATTGTAATGATGGCAAATGGTCAAACCCAGTTCCAAAATGCCCAGGTATCCCAAAATACTGTATATCAAATCCTCCAAATATTAAAAATCCAGCAAAGTTAACCTTCATATTTAAAGAACTCTGTCCGTACAATGTCGACAAATGAATACACTCTTAAAAATTTCGCATGTCATTTTACGCATGAAAGTTATGTTATATTTCATCAATGAAAATACTTCAGTTCCAGAAGTGAAATGAAAATTTCATATGTGAAATTTAATTTTCATGTGTAAATCTCCCATATCACACGTGAAACACATGTTTCATACACTAAAATTTCATATGTGAAATTTTGAACCAAGTCATTTCACATGTGAATAAAGTTTTTCATATGTGAAAATGTTGATTAGTGATTAAATGTACCCGAAAGCCAAGGAGGTTTAGTAAATGTCCCTCGGGCTGTGCCCTCGGACTTTTACTAGACATCCCGATGCTTGAGGGACATTTAATCGCTAATCAACCAAAATGCCATGCTATCACTTTGTAATGTTACGGTTTCCGAGGAAATAGGAAACAAGAACGCCTTTGACTGAGTTAACAAGTTCAAATTGGACGCTGATGACGTAACCACCTCAAGGCCGCAAAAATTACAAAACAGCAAAAATGGCCTGCAGCAGTTTTGAAAGTTAATCGGATCAGTTTTTTGTACTGCAAATTTTTTTTTGCATCTGTCGCTGTTTTGAATGTATAATAAAACAATTATTCTATTCAGCTTACGCATGATATCAAGAATCATCGAGATCTAGGTAAATGTTGTCCGCCTCAGCCTTCGGCTTCGGCAGACCTCGGTCAGGATAATTCTTGATATTATGCTCAGCCTCATCCAATAATTGTTTGTTGTTGCATTATTATTGTACTCTTCTTTAACCTTTTGTTTACCATTTTCAGTGAGCAAAGAAGTACTTACATGTCACACAGCACACTCTCCCCTATGGGAAATGTCCCATTGTCAAGGGAAACTTCATGTCACGTAAAAATATGGTGTCGCTCGAATACTTTAACTAAGAGGCTGGTAATGCTTTCGTTAACCAATATAAAATTGCATGAATGTCTCTGCGCTGTAATAGAAACATGAATGATGTCATTTCAACGGGAAAAAAGCCTAGTGAAAACATGAGGCATAGTCAAGTGTTTTCTGGTATTTTTCCAGTTGAGATGGCGTCATTCGTGTTTCTATGACAATACAGAGACACGAAAGCTAGTTTCTATTTGTTTTATAAAATACCCAACATTTCTTCAAGTTTTCGTGACGTCATCCATGTCTCTGTACTCCAGTTCAAAATGAATGTAATGTCATGCATATCTCTATACGCTGAGAGAAAACGAGGCTCGTCCAATCACAGCGTGCGTACGACGCATGTTATTGTATGAAAGCGAATAAAATAAGAATGAAGCTGAAGTCGCATAAAAGACAGAAACTCATGTGCAAGAGTGCGCAAGCGACAGACTCTGGAGAGCAAAATCTCCTCTTATGGGTAGCCATCTTTGGTCCGTCCGTTTTTGAGGCTGGAGGAGGATTGTACAGGTCACCAAGAGATTTTTATCTCTACGTTCAAATTTTGGGAAGAATATGTTGATTGCCAGATAAATAATTGACTGACAGTTTAATTGACATTTTCCATTTGTACTAACGTTGAGAACATGAATCGACGGTACAATGTTTTTCAACACAGGTTCACAGATAACAAATATTAAAGAACAATTGGAGTGCTCTTTTAGTATAAAAATTAGCTTGAAAAGTATTCATATTAGATACCATTTTGGGTCGTCATTATTGTTATATTGACTTGTAGTTTCATTTTTTCATACAATTTTGCATACCAGAAATGTTTTTCGTTCTGTCACATGACGTTTTTTCACCGTCAAAAATATTGATTCACGACTTTCTTGAGAAAAGCATGGCCCTCTTCAAATTTTGGTGAAACGGTGTATATATTGCTTTTAAAATTATTTTAAAGATTCTACGAAATCAAAGACTACCGGTGTCTTGACTAAGATTAAGTCGGATAAAGCAGAGAGAAGATGGAAAAGATGTACATTTTGAGATTTTCGAACTAAATCATAACTGAACTATTAAAGTCATACTGAGAGCTATTTATTGCTTCTTAGCAATTTGTGGTAAGATAGCCCCGATAAGGAATGGATGGGTTGTTGGGAAAGGAAACCTGGAAGGTGATCAGTTGAGCTTCCGTTGTCAACAAAATTATACTTTAGACGGACCACAAAGACTCACCTGCCAATTCAATAGAAGTTGGAGTGGTAGAAAACCAACATGTAAAGGTACGAAGAGTATGATCTGTGTAGGAAAACTGTTTTTATTTTCTTGACATTTTATTCTCTTTTTGCATAAAGCAACAATCTATCATAGATTGCGTTTTTTTTATTCGATAAAACTCTTGAAGTGATAAGGAGAAGTGTTTGCAACCATTCTTTATCGTATTTCAGTTTTGAGATATTAATATTTGGTGGATGTTTCATGAGTTAATCTGTGATATTATTACTATGTTGATTAGTGAGACAGAATTTAAGCTAATTTAACGGGATTTCAAGTATTTCGTCTAATTGGGAAATTAAACGAGATTTACCTGTAAGCTGAAGTTTGATTGGGATTTTATGAGTCGCCTCTCGGGAGCTAGGGAGTCACGTGAGGTATGCCCTCACACCTTCGCACTCATACTTTAAAGATTCACCGGTCACTTATGGCGAAAGGAGGGGGTGGCAATTTGATAAATTTTTTCCCCATTTATGGCTTAGTATTTTGTGTACAGCTGTCTGGGTGGGCATGTGACTCCCTAGCTGTCGACCAGTTACTCATACAATCCCAATCAAACTTCAGCTTTCAGGTAAATCTCCTTTAATTTCCCAATTCTATTTCGTCACCAGTTCATGTCGCAAGGAAACCACGTGAGACTTGAAGGTATTTGGTCGTGAACAACCATTACTAGTAACAATAGGTACACGTTTGGCATTTATTGATTGTATTGCAAGAAAATAAAATAGAATGTCAACAACAACCATCTACAATTCTGGAAACTCATGGTACGTGGCAGGTTCATTTTATTGGTGTATTTCGTCTGATTGTGATATCGAGTATACATTTGAGATTATTTAAAAAAATTTCGTTAAGCTCTGCTCTTGAATGCATATCATGAGAAAAAGCATCACGAAACCAAATATACCCATTATTGTGGTTAAAGTTAAAGTGTCTTTATTTATACTGGATAACCCTATCAGCTACCTAAGCTGTTCTCCCTAGAGGTCTAGTAAGGGCCACCCCTCATCGATCCAGTGTTACTACAGGAGGAACCGGAGTACCCGGGAAAACCTGCGATGCTTTGTGGTGTCAAATTGGATAACAGTTTTCACACACGTAACTGAGGTAACTCAGTGGCGTAGCTAAGAGGGGGAATTGGGGGGCACGTGCCCGCCCAAAAATTTGTCTTCCCTCCCCTACTTCCCCCCCCCCCCCCCAATAAAATTTGTCGTTTCAAAATTTGTTATGGACCCCAGCAAAGCAAAACCAATAGGTTGCATTAAACCGAGTTACTTACTAGACAAAATTATCCTACACTGAATACCTTCCTAAGGTCCATTTATACGTGCAATTTTAATGGTTGGGATTGTCATCCTAGTGTATGCAAGAAGCCATTGACAGCCTGTGCGTCAAGATATCCACTTTTGATTCATTCCAGTTTCTCCTCGACGCTCTCGTCGGTTTAATGCATAATTCAAGATGTCAATTGCGAGGCATAAAATTCTCAAGTGTAAACGATCCTTTATGTAGTATTTCAAACACGAGTTTGTCTTCTTACTCCGATTTCTAATACAGAGAAGCGAGTTTAAAAACGAGGCGAAACCGACCTTTTTAACGAGTTTCGAGATATTTTGAAATCGTAGGAAGGACATTTAACGAGTGTTTGAAATTGATTCTCAAACGAGCCAGATTTTTCGGCGAAAATCCAGCCGAAGGTTGGCAAAATTAGGCTGTAATTTTCCTCTGATTTCTAAATACTGATTAATGATATATTTCTTTTGTTTTGGCTTTAATGATTTGATAAAGCGTATGCGAGTGAATGGATTTTGCATTGCAAATGTGGTTTACCATGGTTTATATGTTTTGTCAGTCGCATTCGAATTTTAGTGTCCCCCAAATTTTCAGTGGTGTTCTCCTCCAGTTTGAAATGTCTGCCATGCCACTGAAGTAACTTTAATCAGATAACTGCATAAGGCCGAAATCGAACGCTGGTCACAGAGGTGAGAGACACGTGCACTACCACTATGCCACTAGCATTCCCGATGGGTCACAAAGTGTTTGCAAGTCACATCGGTTCTGACAGCAGAATTATTCGTTTAGTGTCACGCAAAGGCGAGGTATTAAACCTCAAATTTCACATGTAATATATAATTTGGATTTTGCCAAGATTTTGAATTTTGGTAAAATTTGTCAAGTTTGCTAATAAGTAAAAATTACCACGAACTGTGAGGAAATAGCTAATTTTATCTTACAGTTGAAAGGGAGCTTTGAATCAACCTATTTAAACCGATAACTTTGGCAAAATTGCAAATTGTTCTCATTCTAAGTCCGGGTATAATGCCCATAGTACTGTATATGTTTAATGTCGCTCAGGTTAGAATTGTATAAGATTTAATGTTAACCATACATGTATGACCAGTTTTAAATCAACTGGATTAAAGTACAATATTTGAAATTTATTGTGAAATCACAAATTAACGACATATAAATCTTCATGTTGTTCTAAGTCAGGATATAATGCCCATAGGAGAATATTTGAAATTTATTGTGAAATTACAAATTGACGACATGCAAATGTTATTTTAACTTCTGGTCTTGTTATACACCCTTCTGCGTATAGCACCTTGTTCGAGAGTTAAAGACCTTGCTCATGGAAGAATTACTACACAAGGAGTAAAACACAGTGAAAAGGTTTACTTCGAGTGTGCCCCTGATTACGTTTTGGAAGGAAACAGTGTAATAACTTGCTTGGATGGTAGATGGAGTGGACGAGTTCCTCGGTGTTTAGGTAAGTTTTTCTTCAGTGGTTTTTTGAAATACTCTCTTTGCAATCAGACATTAGGTAGATGGTGTTATACATAATGTTCAAATAATGTTAAACTGATTTTTACTTCAATCCTGATCCATTGCCTGGCTGCAATGATGTCAAAGGGAAGTGCCGCCTTGGCAGCTTTACGCGAAGTACAAAACGCCAAAAGGTTGAAGAATAAGAAAATGGAGTTTCTGCCAGTAGGTTCAAAAATAAACCATCAAATGAAAAAAGCCACAAAAAAAGAAAATAAATAGAAAAAAAATTACGAAATAATTAATTGGATATGAACGATGGAAAGTCATATCTCATTTAAAACGTCGATAAACAATTCCGCTTTTCTGTTTGCTAATCGACGTTTAAAATGGTAAATAACTTTCTGCAGTTTTAGGTTTTAGAAACATGAGCGCTTGGATATATCTTAAGATAGATGAATGATCGTCAAGGCCTATACTCAAAAAAATAATTTCTGAGCCCCAGACGAGGATCGAACCCTCAACCTTGTGATGACCGGTGAGACGCTCTAACCATTGAGCAACCAAGACTAAGATGGTGAGCTAAGGCGCAAGTTCGATATATATGTGCGGCCACTATATATGGTGGTTTTCGCTTAGGTCGCACATATATATCGAACTTGCACCTTACCTCACCCTCAGTCCCTTCGGGGTACCACAAGGAACAAAGTTGGGACCTTGGTTGTTTACCCTTATGATCAATGACCGAGAAATCAACGATCATCATGCTTGGAAATATGTAGATGATACGACAACGTCCGAAATAGTTCTCAAGGAGGAAGTCAGCAACGCCCAGTTTATAGCGGATTGTGTTATGGAGTGGTCACGTGAAAACAGAGTCCACTTAAATCCGAGCAAATGTAAAGAATTAAGAATTTCATTTGCTAAGATACCTGCAGTTTTTGATCCTGTAGTTGTTAATGGCAAGGCGTTGGAAGTAGTGAATTGCGTTAAACTGTTAAGTTTGACTGTTAGTAACAACTTGACCTGGAATGCCCACATAGATGGAGTTATAAAGAAAGTTGGTAAAAGATTGCATTTTTTAGTACAATTAAGGAGAGCTAAAGTACCACCCCAAGATTTAGCGTTGTTTATGTATCGTGTATTAGATCGGTGGTAGATTATGGAATGCCAGCTTTTACCATTCCCTACCGCAATACTTAAAAAGTGAGTTGGTGCGTATGGAGAAAAGGGTCATGACTATTATTATGGCAGACTTGGATTATTATACTGCTCTTGAAAGTTTAGGTGCTAAACCCATGAACATCATGAACATCTGTGTAATAAACTTTTTCAATCTATAACTTTAGATCCAAGCCATAAACTCAATAAATTATTACCAGAAAGGTATAATCCATATTATAAGATACGAAATCAGCGAAATTTTGACATTCCACGCGTTCAAACAAATAGAACAATGAACTCTTTTTATTTTCGCTATACACGATTAATGAAACGTCCGCCTATACTCTAATTTGTATACTGGTTAAATTTTAAAGTATTTTGATAATATTATTTAGTTAATTTAATGTTATATAGTTTTAAGTCTAATTAAAGTTATTCATTAAAAAATTGCTTGTCAGATACATCGGATAGTATAGTATAGATAAAAGTTTTATTGGAAAAATTTTTAAATGTAAATAATTACGAAATTCAGCCTTTTTTGGCTGCGATGTAATTTCAATAAATCTATCTATCTATCTATCTATCTATCTATCTATCTATCTATCTATCTATCTATCTATCTATCTATCTATCTATCTATCTATCTATCTACCCATCTGAGTCTTGGTCACTCAATGGTTAGAGGGTCTCACCGGCCATCAGAAGGTTGCGGGTCCAATCCCCGTCTGGGGCTCAGAAATCGTTTTTCTGAGTATAGGCCTTGACGATCATTCATCTATCTTAAAATAACTTTCTCTCGTTTCATCCTCATTAATTAGTTTGTCATTAACGTTCGTATTTTTTGGAGACTTCTTGGTTTCATAACTTTTTTACTTTGAAAAACATCACGTAGCCAATGTTCCATTTCTCATTTCTCACTAACAACAAGCCTTCAAACTTTAGTACTTTGTATTTTTAAGTTCGGGACGTTTTTCGTCCTGTTACCTTTCCACAAAATCCTCTCATCACAAACTTGACAAACGTGGTTCGACTAAATCTACGATTAGTGGCAAAAAAGGTAGTTTTCATAGTGGCCCCTAAAATTAGCAAATCTGAACTTCACAAAATGATCCAAATGGTATCAAAATATTTAAAAGATGACGTACGGACACAAAGTGCAAAATTCAAAACTAAAAAGCAAAAGATATAAGATCTAATGACGTTTCCAACAAACCGTTACAATTTGCATTAAATCATGTTTTAAAAGGAAGCAAAGTCTTAATTTGTTCTGATGGTACATGGAATAGACCAGTTCCCCGGTGTTTAGGTAAGCTGTATTTTAAATGTTCCGCGAGTGTTTTAATTAGGTCATAACAATGAGTAAGTTGGGGGAAAAAATAGAGAAATCTTTGAAATCTTTTTGTTTTTTTAGTGTTTTTATCTTTATATTGCTCTTATCATTTATATTATTAATTGGTTATAACTTGGTTTCTGGAGCAATTAGTCAGAAACGCAATCACGAGTCTTTCAAAGACTTCAAGTAGCACTCATTCTTCGCACTGACGCTATTTTGATAGTCTTGGGAAAACTCACTCTTACGTGTTTTTCCCAAATTCCGCTTGAAATCGTGCTATTACCTATACAAATTTTCCTATTCTGAATAGAGTTTCAACATTTGAAGATGCTTACATGAGGACACAGAAAATTTAAACCCTGCGTACTAGAACTAGCATTTTATTCAAACTGGGCTGAAAAGGTTCTTACATATTTCTTGTCTACTAATAAATAGGTCATGCAGCTAGCTTCTTAAATATGTTTACCTTCTTAATTGGAAACATCTTTATTTTAATATTAGTGGGGTTTCTTCCCGGATTGTCACAAACGCATGTTATTATGCCCATTATGGCTTCATTTTTATGAGAAACAAAATCTGGCCATAGTTCCATGGAAGACGGTGGCTGGATGGGTAGTTCAATATTGTGAAGCCGACAACGATGACATTTCCAGTATAGCAACAAAACGAAAATGATGAGCGACAGGAAACACAGGTTAAAACTGGTTCTTATATATTTTGGGCGCCTAAATGACAAGTTTTAGCCAACAGGTTATTAATCCACAAGATTCCTATATGGAGAATTTTGCTGTATAATTGAAGCATTAATTGCTTCCCTCGTGTCGTAATTGCTTACACCTGTGTTAAAATTGGAATCTTTTTGCTCTAAACCTTGTTAAACGAGCATTTGCATTGAATTATTGCATTGTTTCATTATTTGATTATGTAAATTAAGAAATGTAATCCAGATTACTAGTGATTTTCCTCAGTGGTGTAGGAAACAGGGGGCCATGGAGGCTGCGGCCCCCTAACATTTTATTTAGGGGGAGCCACAACATAATTCTGCCCCCCCTTAAAAAGATATGATAGCACTATGCAAAGTGTTTTCTAATTTCTTCCATCGCACGTATTTTCATTTTAAAGTCAAAATAGAAAATATTTAGAAATCTAATGTACTGCACTTAGTTTAACGATGGTTGATACCTCACTATAATTTAGAATTGCTAGGTGATGCAGTTATAACTCAGGGCAAATGTGTGGTCACTTTTAGCATCCTTCATTGGGGTTAAAAATGCAACGACATTTTATAATTGTGTTTAGTCTTTTAATTCACAAATTAGTAATCCACTAAAGCATTTCTTTCTCGTAAACACGAAATGTGTTCCACTATAGAAGTATAACTGCAAGTGTTGTCCCAGTATTGTCAACAAAATAGGCTATAAAAACATTCACTTGAAAACGCCCACCCTGAACTAAGATTTTTTTCCCGGCTCTCCTAAGTTCAACAAGTTTCCTATGTCACTGATTTTCCTACAGGTTTTCATTGAATATCAAACGCATGCATGTGACATGGTACACGTTCATGGATTGGCTATACTAATTCTTAAAGAATTAATGAGTTTCAGAAAATCGTTTCTGTTACGTTATTGAAATCTCTGATAATTAGGTCTTTTTTCAATCTTTAATTGCCCTCAGATTAATGGAGTAAATTATCCGCTAAAAGTATGCAGGGCCGAAAAAAAGCTTATCTGTATTGTTTTCTTGCAGCTCCATGTGCTGCGCCAATTAAGGGGAACTTACGTTCAGTACAGAAATTGTACCGTCATGGAAAATTTGGGCGATTCTCTTGTGATAAGGGATTTATATTACTCGGAGTGATAGGTGAGAAAAAGGGTCCACAATGTTTAAATGGTACCTGGAATTCACCAATACGTCCTTATTGTTTAAAGCAACAAACTGTCTTGGACAAGATAAAAGCATTTTTTGGGTAAAACAAATTTGACCGATTTATTAAGAATTCATCTCAAGAGATTTAAAAAGTACTTATGTCCTAGAAAAAGACTGACAATATCCAAATCTCTTTCTATTATGTAATAATTCTCTTTTATACAATATGGTGATTTTCTGTCATATAATACGCTAATACACAAGCAATCCCTCACTGTAAAGACAATAAAGCATTCCAAAAGGTCAATTTGTTTATTAGACTCTACTATATTCAGTCATTAATTATATCAGACAGAGTTTCCTGATTCCTGGAAATCACAAGTACTTCCTTTCTGTATGAATTTACAAATTTGATGTTTGAGAAACGTGAGAGCTTGGATATATTAAGGTAGATGAACGATCTTCAAGCTCGATACTCAGAAAATGATTTCTGAGCCCCAGACGGGGATCAAACCTGCAACCTTCTGATGACCGAGCTCTCACATTTCTCAAACATCAAACTGCTTCAATCATTATTAATATATAGTGCCTTCCGCTTAGGTCGCACATATATATCGAATTTGCACCTTAGCTCACCATCTGAGTCGCGGTAGCTCAATGGTTAGAGCGTCTAACCGGTCATCAGAAGGTTGCGGGTTCGATCCCCGTCTGGGGCTCAGAAATCATTTTCTGAATATCCAGCTCGAAGATCGTTCATCTACCTGAATTTAGAAATTGTTCGGATACTAGCTTTGCTTGGATAAAATAAATTAGACTGATTTATTAAGAATTCATCTGAAAAGATTTAAGAAGTTGTTATGCTCTAAAATAGATTGACAATATTAAAACCTCTTTATATTATGTGCTGATTTTCTCTTATACAATATGCTGATTTTCTGTTATATAATTTGCTCATACGCCAGCATTTGCTCACTGTGAAGACAATTTTACATTCCAAAAGGTCAGTTTGTTTATTAGACTCTACTGTATTCAGTCATTAATAATATCAGACGAAGTTTCTAATTGTACAATGAAGTACTTTTAACGTTTTCTGTATCTTCCATAGTACTTACTAATTGAAAACTGACAAAAATTGACAAGCATACAAAATTTAAAAACGAAAGAGAAACAAAACATAACATTTACTACTGTTAAACTGGACACTATCCATTAATCCAAAGCTTGAACCTACGATGAATGCAATTGAGCATTAAAAGAACTCACCTGACCAAAAACAGGTGTTGCTATTAGGAATAAAAGACCTGGATGAGTAAAACATGTTGGGTACTTCTGTTTTAAGTGCCAATTTCTTCTCGCCATTTCCTTCTGTATATATAGCATCCTTTTGGATGGTTTCTTACAATTTTGCGTGAGATTATACAAAAAACTTGGTGCCTCCCAACACGTGAGTTTTGGTTTCTGCAAGCTTGAAGGAGAAGAGGTTACAGCAAAAAAAGTTTTGATGAACAGGTGTTGGGAGGGTATTTGCCAAAGTTAATCTCAAACCCAGAGTAATTTTTAGGAGTTTTCTCAAGACTATGGGAAATTAAAATGGTAGATGATGCCCTTCTTTATTTGGTTATCTACCTTAACCTTTTCTACATACAGCTCAACTTTACTTGCGTTTAACGACTGCTTACAGATAGCAAATTTAGCAAGAGAAACATCTTGGGTAGTGTTTTTGTTGATACAAGGGTAAGAGTCACGGTTCAAGTCAAAAAATGAGCAAGAGAGTACTCATTTCTTTGTAGCTTTCACCAGATTCATTTGTTCCTGCCATACACTTACCTCTAATGAGAAGGAAATCGTGTCAGTACAAGAAAAAAGGCGATGATTTGAACGAAATACGAACGATACTGTGAATAAAAACGAAGAAAACAATCACAGACTGCAATGACACCCCAGTGTTTTAGTACTCCTTTTAAAATGGCGGCAAAACATCTTGAAAGCTCTTTTACTTTTTTATAAAACTCCAAGGCGTCACGATGAAAAACGTGTCATAATTGCAGACCTATTGCTATCGAGGTATGTCGATCGCAAATACTTCGACAATGACCTAGTTCTTGTAGACTGAATTTCAAATTTCGTATTCCCTTACCCTTTCTTCCCACTAGACATAGGTCACCTGGAAAACCTTTCATGTCTTGTACACACATCAAAGAGTCATTGAAAAGCTTAGCGATATATCGAGGGCTTTCATGCGTTTTTATTGGTGTTCTTTCTTCAGCACTTTTATTCATATGACTTTCTGACATACTGGAATCACATTTTCATCGCCCTCTTCTAAGTCAAGTTCCCGACAACAGATATAACTCACCAAGTTTTTCGATTTGAGATAGCCAAATTTAACTCGAGTCTCCGTTTTTCTACACCATGATTCTGACAGTCTGCTAAGTTACACCTTTTGCTGTTTGTTACCAGAAAATATACTATCATTAACGCCAACCTCAAACTCATTAACGCAAAAATACGCTCATTTTATTCAATCGACATTCATTTTCGTAGATACGCAACCATTTTCACCAAAGGGCATTCCGTAGCGCCAACAGACGGCCACTAACACCATTTTACTCTACATTAGGGACAATAAAATGTCAATTACACAATAGAAATATCTTGTCTAATTGAAATTTTATTATCCCTAATGTATAGTAGAATGGTGTTAATGGTCGTATAGAATGCGCTTTGATGCAAATGGTTGCGTTTCTACGATAGTGAATGTCGACTGAATAAAATGAATGTATTTTTGCGTTAATGAGTTTGAGGTTGGCGTTAATGATGGTATATTTTCTGGTAATGAACAGCAAAAGGTACATACTTAGAATGTGAAAGCCCATTGATCAACAATATCACAAACCCCCCCACAAAAAAAAAAACAAAAGCAAGAACAACAAATCTTTGCAGTTATTGAAAAAAATGACGTAAACCTGTTTGCTTGGTGTGTTGACTTCGGTGTTGTTTCTGTCTTCCTGAGCTTGATTTAATGCGATTTCTGAGATCATGTTTCATGAGATCAAAATTTTTACGAAGATTTGATCCAAAAATTCCAGTGCAACATACGCCCAACGTACCCCCAGTATCCACGTACTGGCAAGGCTCACCTGGATACGACGTTGAGCGAGCTCTTCATGATCAAGTTCAGTTCATCTGCTGAAGCACTCCTATCTGAATTATTTACTGTTATTATGTTAAGCATGCAGCTCAGAGTTAGTAAGTTTAGATTCTCTGTAAATTTGAGTTTCACTTTCAGTACGTGCGCGACGTTAACTCGTCTTCGCCCGCATTATTTCATTTTGCCGATTAAAGCTCGTATTCGCTTTCTCTCACTGTCATCCTCTGATGGTTGCCATGATGAAATCCTCAATCAGCGAGCTTCGAAAGTGTTAAGGATTACCCGCGACGAACCACCGGCGACCCACGCCATTTTAGGCTCAGCTCAAACGTCGAACTTTTCACGTGCCGAATCTAATGTTAATGAGCTCTAAATCCTTTAATCGAACTGATTTGCACTCGATTCGACACATGAAAAGTTTGACGTTTGAACTGGGCCTTACCCGCGCCACTTACCCGCGACTCGATTCCGCTCAATTTAGATCCTATTGAGTCTTGTACTGAAATCGTATCAAAAAATGATTTCTGGTCTCCTAAAGTTTACGTCCGACCTTGACATTTCCTCGATCACAGGGCTGTAAATTTTACTTGTTCGAACTGCTCTGGAATATAGGGAAACTACGTTTACGCAAGAAAATTGCTCAACACAACGGAGATATTAATACAACTACCATAAAATTGGTTGTACCATGATTAACTTTCTCTTTAAGTATCTTTTTACAATACTTTTGCTGTCAATGCAATCACTTGATCTTTGAAAAATGGTGCAAGCAGATGGAAGCGCAGCCAAGGCGGCGTTGGATTGCTGTGGAGAAACAGGTTAAAAATTACAAAGATACGGTAATAGCAACAAAGTGATGCAATAGTGTTTAACTGACCGAGGCATTAATGAATACCGTCAAACGCTTTTTGTTTTGAAGTTAATAATTGAGTCATCCTTGGTGAACCTTTTACTAACATAACTGGACAGAGTTATCCAGGAAAACAGTGCCAAAAAGTTCCACAAAAATTGAATCTGACTGCCGTAAATTTGCAACCTGATAAGACCACTACATACGTACGTATCATCTAGTTCCTGTTCTATAGTTCCCTTACAAACATTTCACATGCAGTACCACAATATCAAGTTTTCACAATTCCAAACGCGAAATGTAAATTTCATACGTGAAATTAATTTTCTAATGTGAAGGTTCCATTTTGTATCTGAAATACTTGTTTTGGTACACCAGGATTTCACGAATAAAATTTTGAACCTGTTCATTTCACGTGTGAATTGGGTATTTCATATCTGAATAGGTTCTCATATCATAAATGAAATGAAAATTTCACACGTGCAATTCCATAAGTTTTTCACTTATGAAATGCCGTGAAATTTTCGTTTGGCTTGATTGTAATCGACCCTAATCATCGATAGCTTATTACTGGAATATTTAAGTCATTCTGAGGTAACAGAAATGCACTAATACAAGACGGTATCAAACAGCACCTTCCGGTTAAAGTGATTCGGGGAACAAGCCAAGCCAAACCAACTAGATTTATTTCCAAAGATTATCTTGAAGAAATGCAAAGTTGAGAACCTTAAAAATTAACGCTACTTAACAAACGATATTAGCAATCCGGTTGATGCATTACTGATAGATTTTGTAAAAATCGAGAACTATATGTTCCGAGTAGGTGTTCGATCTTCGCGTACTGCTGGCTCTTTCTTACCTCATGCTACATTTAAAATTTATGTACAACTTTAGTGCCATATGAAACTGAGTTCACTAGGAGATTTGTCCTTCAGGCCAGCGGTAAAGATCTCAATTCGAAAGAGTAACAAGGCACCGCAAACTTTTCACGACCACAGATGATTTAGTTTGCTGGCCAGAATCAACAAAGTATTAGAAGAAAGAACTGTTTGTGAAAGTTGATCGTCCAGTCACTTCCACCAACAGTCTTTCTCAAGACTACACTAACCTGGACGATCAACTTCTACAAACGTCACGATTCTCCCAGGTTCAAACCATTTACTTTATTAAGAAAGAACTGTATTATTCAGATTCCATACAGAATTAAAAACCTGAAATCGTCTACGTATTACACCTTTTGCTGTTCATTACCAGAAAATATACTATTAACACCAATCTCAAACTCATTAACGCAAAAATACATTCATTTTATTCAATCGACATTCACTAGCGTAGACACGCAACCATTTGCATGAAAGGGCATTCTATAGCGCCAACAGACGACCATTAACACCATTCTGCTATACATTAGGTCAAGGGATAATATAATTTCAATTACGCAAGAGAAATATCTTGCCTAATTGAAATTATATTATCTCTAATGTATAGCAGAATGGTGTTGATGGTCGTCTGTTGGCGCTATAGAATGCCCTTTGATGTAAATGCTTGAGTATCTACGCTAGCGAATGTCGACTGAATAAAATGAATGTAGTTTTGCGTTAATGAGGTTGAGGTTGGCATTAATGATAGTATGTTTTCTGGTGATGAAGAGCAAAAGGTGTAAGTTGGCTGCTTAAATCACCAGATAGCCTACCACTAAGGCCCCAGTTACACTAAAATGTTATACTGGATTACTTGCGTATCGGATTACTTTTCGCATCGGATGGGGATTTGAACTACACTACTCCGCGTTAATCCGGTACATAACACTTTGCGAATCCGAACAAAATCACTCCGCTGTGAAGGTGATATGAAAAGTAATCCGGTACGTTCCCTTGCCGTGGAACCGCCTGAATCCTATGCGAACGCTTTGGGAATGACTTCACTGACTCGAGAACAAGTTCAATCTCGCTGTAAAGTCCTTACTCATCATTTACTTGGCAACAAATGTGTGATATTTCCTTGACCAAGCAAAGGAGCGGTACAGTGTAAGTACGAGCTAAAACGTGCTATTCCAGTATCGGATTGGGTTGAGGTAATCCGATACGAAAAGCAATGCGGTATAGTGTAACTGGAACCTAAAACTCGGAGTCGCGAATACCGTGACAGTGAAACAACGCGAAAAGTATATTTTAAGAAGGTATCGTAACTCAGCCGACTGGGCTGTCCACCTCCCTCTGTATCACTGACTAAGTAATTTTTACACATGCTGTAAAATACCGATCTACTCGTCGCAAGAAGTCGCACAAAAACGCTCGAGAATATGATCTTCATCCGCACTATCATCGACGACCTTCTCAACTTTATCTATGCTGTAAAAGACTTTTATCGCAATACTTGCCGTTTTCAAGCTAGTCCGAGCTATGTTGAAGTCAGTAAAGCGGCAAGCGCACATGTGCAATACTGCACTTATCTTTATAGCTTTGATGAACTATACAAGCAACAATCGATCAACCATTGGAAAAATGAAAAACCAATGTTTGTTTAAAGGTAAAACAAGGTTTTAAGGTTTAAAAGTAAGGAATAACAAACTAACGGAAAATATTACCAGCTGTTTAAAATCAGCTGTAACTTGACTCACAGTCTCCGTATCAACAATTATTATTCACTTCAAAAGCCAAAAACCAATATTTGAAAAAGCGTGTACTAATTAGTCTGTAAAATTAATACCATTAATTTAATTTATTGTATTTTAGCTGTAAATAGAATATGTACTTTTGTAGCAATTGATAAATTAGTCCCATGAGTGTACTGACGGGTCACCGTTTCTAAACAAATTTAAATAATAATAATAAAAAACAATTAGTCCAGTCAACTTTTTACCATCCGATACTTCTGCTTTACCTTTTCCAGTCTGAGACTTCTCTCCTTGACGAGTAAAACCGTCTGTCGTCAGCCAGAGTACGAAAAAGTCGCATAAGGACCGGATGAAGTTGTATTTTAATCTTTATTCATACATTCTAATATTTTCACCAAATTTATTTTACTTCATTGCTGAGGATATACCCAGTCTAAAAACAGTCCCGATTGAACTTCAATTCTGCTTTATGTAAATAAGCACTTTTTGAGGGCACGCGCCAATTGGTTTATTTCTCATTAACTGAAAAGCGTCATGCAGTTAGAGTGGCGAACCCATTCGACTTACAAAAATTATATTATTCTTGATGAGATTTTTGGTG
The DNA here is from genome assembly GCA_030142905.1 of Heliopora coerulea. NCBI lineage: Eukaryota > Metazoa > Cnidaria > Anthozoa > Scleralcyonacea > Helioporidae > Heliopora > Heliopora coerulea. Next base: position 488,349 of record JASJOG010000132.1, on the reverse strand, counting down.
GGGTGGCCGCTAAATTTCCATTGACTTTATTATTTCAAGTAATATCTACTTCAAAAAAAAGACCCTGTTGACTCGAGTTTTTTTTAAATTCGCTTTACTTTCGGAAAGATCTCTTCCTTTGCTGGCTCAAGACAACTTGAAAACAAGTGTTATCCATCGGAGAGATAATCGCCTTGAGTGGTGATTTCATTAAATCTTCTGATTTATTTTGCAATCGTAACGTTTGCCATTCACTTCGCAGTCACTCTTCGTAACGTCACGCGACTATCCTCTCCAAGAGAGGCTCCTCACGACATTCCTTTTCTCACTCTGATCTTTACCAATAGCTGATCACCTTTTCAAAATTGGCGAGAATTTTCGCTAGCGAAAGTATTTGAAGAGGTTCTCAAGTTCAAGACACCAAACCCAGTCGACTCAAGTTATTGGCCTAATTTTTCGGTTTGTAGATTCCAGCTGCAACACTTTTCGTCGTAAAAATGTTTCCGCATTCGCGTGAATTGTACATTACGCTCATAAATGTAGTAGAGAAATAAGCATCCCGTACCCGTTTAACCAGCTAATAATACTTCACGCTGGATTTGGCGTAGGCGAGCACGTCAGTAAATGAGATCGATATTCTTTATTTAAGCCCGTCATCCAAAACTTTAAGACAATTTCATCTTCAGGTCTAGCATCCAGAATCTTGAAAAGCCTGAAAAGAAAAGCAAGTCACAGAGATAGTGATTGCCGATAAATAAAAAAGAAGTTTGCAAACTTGAATGAGCATAAACACTCCAAACAAAATGTAACTCAAAGTCACATGACAAGTAAGATTATGCTACCTAGCTTTCTGGGTAAACGGTCTGAAATGAGAGGTCTGGTAAATATAAACTGAAAAACGTCACCTCGTTTGCCTGATACAGTCAACTCTCGCCTCGCGGACACCCCGCTATTACGGACACCCCGTTATTACGGACAGATAGTAAATCTCCGGCCGAAACTACTATGAAATGTATTGAAATAATTCTCGCTATTGCGGACTCTCGCTATTACGGAATTACGGACACTTCGTGCGGTTCCAAACTAACATTTGTATTGTTTTACTCTCGTTACAACGGACACCTGTTGTTTGTCAGCGGAAGTACTTTGAATATTCTGTTCGTCATTACTTCTGTCGACAAAAATGACTGACAAAATATAAACGTGTCTTTCAATACAACCAAGGTGTATGTTCCGATCTTCAAAGTTCTTCCGCTCTGTTTACATTACTTTCAAGGGTTTTTAGTTTGTTTTGCCATTTCAATGCTCTTGACAGACTTGTGCTTTTGTGTAGACTGCGCAGTGGCTATTCCTTCGTGATATGCCTAGCTACATCACTGCCAATAATGAGTTTGTCAAGTCTTGTCAAATATCAATGTTCACCATAAAACTTGTAAAGAACGGGAATCTCTAAACCCAGGCCAGCTCCTCTGTTTACCCTCTTTCCACAAATGACAGCTTCTCCTCTGTGATGTAGTCTTTTCAAAAATGAAGAAACAATTTTGGACAGTCCTGAAGGGATATTCCCCACAACTCGTCCGTTATTTTCTGTTATGACCACAGCATGTGGATCTTTGGTATTTTCCGGTTGACGTTGAAGCACGAGAGTCATGTCAATTTCTAGCTGAAATTCTTCTTTGTTGTAAGCATGGTGGCCTCTCAACCAAGAATAATAAGACTTGTATTCTTCACACTTTTCTTGACTTGCCATGAATTTGTTAGTATTTATTAGTATTTGTCTAAAACAGGATTACTATCTTCGCATAAGTCGACTGAGTTTTGTTACGTTATTGTAGCTTTACAGTGAAGAAAAAGGCAATTGACACTGATTCATGTTACAGTTTGATTTTTGGTTTGGGTATATAATATTTTTTTCTCAATATAAATTTTTAATTTGTATTTTAATTTGTATTGTGTATTTATATATCATAGTAAATGTTAACTAGAAATTGAAAGAAACTGGACATTTTAAATTAAAAAAGCAGTAATACATAGTAAAGGTATTTTACAACCTGACTTTGGGTCATTTTTCTCGCACCCCGCTATTGCAGACTCTCGCTATTACGGACACCAAATGACAGTCCCCAGGGTGTCTGCAATAACGAGAGTTGACTGTATAACAGAAAAAGACAATTTTCGTTTTGTTTTATTCTTAACTTTTTGAAATGGTCGGCTACTAAGGGTTTTCGAGAGATCTGGAATTTGCTGTCATAATTGCTCATGGCGAAAAACAAAAGTCAACTTGAACACACAGAAGTTTTAAAGTTTTGTTGTGATAAGAATAAAACGTAAAAATTGTATTTAGAAGAAGCTCGTTTTGGTTCAAAGGCGTCAAGTCTTCGAGTAGAACGAAAATATTAATCTAACAGAAGCCTACAAAGAAGAAATGATAAGTTTTCTTCAAAGTTTACGAAAAAGATAAAGCATAACTCGATGTTGCATACAACGCGATGCAGCATTAAGCATGTAACATTTCTCCAGTCAACACAGTCTCAGTTAATATTGGCGAATAATTCTTATTTATCGCAACTGACGTTAATGAACTTCTGAAGAAGGAAACGGTTTGAGAGTAATATTTTAAAATTTTATTCCTCACGAAAGGAAAGAATACGTTGGAATTGAAAAGGAGGCTTCGGCGGGTCAGGCGTCAGACAACAGTCTCAACTCTACGATCATGAGTTCGAATCCTGTCCGTGCAATTGGTACTGGCTGCTCAATTTCGTTTGAGAACTGTACGTCAATTCATTACCAAAAGATGTGGGTTTTCTCCGGGTCACAATTGTCAGTCCTTACCAAAACGCGTCGTTCCATTCCTGTTTTACATCAACAATTTTATCCGCGTCTCTCGTGAAAGGATGGTATTGTTTTTAGCAGGAAAATTATCAGGGGCAATTTATGGTATGCATATAACGTCACAGCGACCATGTTGAATGAACTTAATCAAAAGAATTTCATTTCCTTCTTTAGTCTCTGTCCCTCACCATGGCCGCCACTCCTTTGTCTTTTGAATCGCAAGGGATCGGTTTCTCACCATACACCAATTAAACATGCTAAAAGTAGCAAGCTGCAATATTTTGAGCATAATAGTGCGATAGCTGCAATATTTTAAGAGCCTTGCAGGATGCTAGTTTACGCACGTTAAGAGTTACACATGATAGTTTCCATGCTAAAAAATTGGATCTTGCCCGTTCTCCGAGATTTGGATGAAACATCTTAACAAGGAGAAACCGGCGATATAATGCCTCTAGCTTACAGCAATAAATCCGTCTAACAAACCAGAAACAAAACCAAACGGTAATTCCACACAACTGACGTTAGTTTATTTACTTTAGTATATACCTCGCAGGTGGATAATGTTTTTCCCGCAATCTGATTGGTTCCTCTACCTCAGAATATCCGGCATTATTCACCTCCGAGCAAAACAAGATGGCGTCTAGTTATTTTTACGTTACGGAAGAACTTTTTTCAATAAACGATATCGCCGTGCCAGACAACACCAAAACATGAACGAAATTGGGCAATTAAGTATTCAAAGATGTGTATTTTTTAAAACTTTTTAGGATGTGTTTCAAAATGTTTTGTTTACAAATGATGAGTGGGCGACAAGCCAACATCTCATAAAATTACCGGTAAAAATTTCAAATAAATGTATTTGGAAACAATTTTGTGAGGTATATGCTAAAGCAATTATTCACCTCAGTGTCGGTATATAGTGTAGATATTTACCCTGCCGCTTCGCGACTCGGTAAATATCCACCACTAATCATCTCCACTACGGTGAATAATTGTTCTATATCCTCACTTTTCTGGTGCAACGGTTTTGTTTCGCGTTTTGTGATGCCACTAAAACTTGCCTTTGACGAACAGTAATTCCAGTAGAATTACTTTAGGAGAGTTTTTCATGGGAATGAACGTACCTTTCTTTCTCGTCACTTGAACGATTTCCTGATCTTGAAAATTTGAAGATAACTTTTACTTTGCTACACAAACAAACGATATGGAAAAGAAAATAAACCTATGTGTTATGAAACACACATTCTATCAAATTGGTGGTCTGCAACTTATTATGAATTAAATGGAATTTATAAAACGTCAACCTAATCTATTGTGGAAATAGCTGCTATGAATAGGTAGACGATCGTATCACAAAAGTTGTAATGTCTGTTTGAGTTTTGTCTAGTTTTAGACATGTGAAGTTGTTATCTTATTTTTGTAACCAGCACCAAAATTAGTCCTCTTGAAAATGTCAGTTATCGATCTGGCTTAAAAGATTTCTGTTTATGTTATCGAATGTAAGGTCAAGGTACAAGTTGATATTGTTAAATTCTTGCTCTGGTTTGTGTTAGTCCCGCCTATAGTGATTGAATACCTTGCTGAATTCCAGATATGATGCAATCCTATTTAGATTAGATTTGAACTCGAAATATGATGTGAAACTGTGAAATAACATAACTGAGATAAGAATTGGTATATTCTGATTTTACTATTATAATTTTACAAAGAACTATATTAATTTAGTACTGGAAAATCTTTTTCAAACATCCTTGTTAATTACGTTACATTTCAAACAACGCCTTCGCCCGGCAGAGCGAGAGACTTGGTCAGAATGTATCTGACTGATCAACGTCTAATGTCACTCACTGTCAACCAAAACTGCCCACCAAAAGCATAAAAAGAGATGCTCCTTACACAACAGAAGAGAGCAGAAAAGATGAGTCCACCGAGAGAGCAGAAAAGAGGAGTCCACAGAGAGAGCAGAGCAGACAACAACAGAACAGATAAAGCAGAGCTGAGAAGCCAGTAGAAGAGAACTCAGACTCGGAAGAACTACTAGCTGAGCTGAACAGTAATTGAACATTTACGAACCATTAGTTATTGTATTTTGTTTTGTGATCCAATAAAGATCCCATTACCTCGCGCAAGCGTGACTCTACTGAGCTAAACACCTCTCATTTAACACCTGCATAACTAATAGTTTATCGGATTTCTGACGACCCGTTCACAAGGTTTTAAGGTATCGGGAGCGCAAAATGAACTAAGTTATCGCAATAACGATTAGTATATACAGTTGTGTTTGCACAAACGAAGGACCCCAATCGCAATTCGAATTGCGAATTAAATCCCGAAAGAAAACCTGAATAGCGGAAAACCTGGAAAGCGAGAATGAACGACTATACCTTCGAAATTTCAGAATTTTTCCTGTAAAAGTGTTCCAAATTTTGTTGATCCGGTCTGAGAACTTTATATCTTTCCACAGCACTACCAGTGCTTTCAAACCTTGTTCGATCAATATTCAAGGCTAAGCTGTAGCACTATGATTATCTCAACGAAAGTATTTACAAAGAGTTTCATTAACGTTTAATACGAAACCCGACAAATGTGCCCGCTGGCTTCAGCATTAAGCATGACTGTATGTAATCATGTGTCTATATCGGGACTGCGATAGCTCGTCAATTACAGTAACAACCTTCCTCTTGAACAGACTTGCCAGAATATTGAAAAACCCTGATATCCCAGACGTCTCTTCTGGGAATACGGAAGGTGTAATCACAAGTATTAACGTGAATTTGCACGATATGTCGAAAAAGGTACAGACATGAAAATTATTTTTACCAGGTTTTAAAACCATGGTTAATCTATTTCAAATTGTTTTGCCTTGTTAACCCTTCTCGGTCACTACCCAACTTTTAAATTTTACTCTGCATAACTAACGCCAAACGGTTTTACTCGTCAATGGGAGACGTCTGTGACAGGAAAGGTTAAAGTATTATTTTTGCGTATGAGAGAATGGCCTCAGTCTTCCTTTTGTCGATTCTAGCAGATACTCCAGAAGATGCTGATGCAGTGTAAAGATTAACCAAGACATTTTTCGTCAAAATTGACCCAATCATTGGGAGCTTTTTTAGATTTATCTCCCAATATTGCACTTGCCTATCACGGTTTGAAGGCCTGTAATGGATACGAACAGTGATATGAATGTTGAATGCTACTCGTAAGCTATGTAAGACGACGCGTCGAGTGCCAGAAGTTGATGAACTGCATAATTAATATTAGAAAAACAAGAGTTCTGAGCAAAGGCCCTTCGTGAAAGGGTATTGAAATGGAATGACCTTCGTTCTTAATACCGGTTCTTTTTCATTTTAATTTTGCCCGTTTATCGATCTTTTACGTTTTTACTCAGTATAAGAGACACTGCCATCCAAGCAACTGGATTTCCGAAGTGGAGACAAGATTGTTACAGTACTGCGGAATTCAAGACTGGAGTGCACTTTGACCACAGTTAAACAATTTAATTCTCATAGTAACTTATTAATACAGTAAACATAAATATATCAGGTGCATGGATTCCTATTAGGAACGTGTTTGAACTAGAGCACTTTATCCAAATGTTGTTCTCAAGAGTGTTTTTGGAGACGTACTGTGATATTGTGCGTTGTGACATGCTCTAACGTGATGCGCTATGACATGACGTGATGTGACGTGATGCGTTGTGATACATCGTGATGAAGGTTATACGTGCGGTCCAATATATATGGTAAAATACAACAGCATGCAGTCAGATGACGTGACAGCCTTGCGATGACGCGACTATCGGAACGAGATCGGATAGAACGGGACGATAGATGATGCAGGAATCCCAAAATTCCAAACGGGATGGAGAGTTGAGTAAAGGGAGAGAGGAAGGAAAGATGGAGGGGTGGATTGGCAGATCAACCTTAGAGATAATATAAAACTAGAGGGAGCATGAAGGCCGAAAATTGGGGTGAAATTGAACGTCACCATTTTGCGTAAATTGGTGGGGGGGAAGGGAAAAATTGTACTTCTCCAGGCCCTTTTTCGCCTGTTCGAGAACCTCGAAGTCAAACAAATGATGTTTAACAAATGGTTTCGTAGTTATTTTCGTAAGCTGTATAGCAGGAAAATCGCTTTTTCTGGGTATTAATCAGCTATTACTTTTACCTTTACTGTTTTACATTCTTTTTAAAAAAATGGAAACAAGAAAAGAGACAAAAGTAAAGTGGCCTTTGACTCTGACCTTGAACTTATTAAGAACAGAATGCTGCATAGACAGTGATAAATGAGGTAAAAAGTTAAAAAGGTTGATAACTGCCGTAAATGATATATCTGATATTCTTGGAGATCAGTTACGGCAGTTATCAACCTTTTAACTTTTTACCTTGAACTTATTATCCGGACAATTTTTGTTTTGGCCCCCCATTTGTTCAATATGGCGCCAACCAATTTTCCCCCTGTATGAGATCAAATGACGTCCGAACGGACGAACAATCAATCAACCCAGTGAACCAACCAATACATTAATCAACCAACCAATCAACTAACCAACTAACCTACCAACCAACAGACCAACCAACTGTAAATCTTCACTCCATCGAACGTAAGTCTGATGAAAAAGCAGAGTGAGCGTTCTTATGTTTTGACGTATGACAACAAGGGACCTAAGTCACTACAGTTTCTTGGAAACACTAAACTTTTTTCTATAAATGGCAGATTTCCATGTTACTTACTCCATCCATTCCTCTTTCAAAGAAAACAAAACTTGATCTACCACGCTATCTGAAAAGTTCTTGTTAAGTAAAGCTTCCTCAGTCTTCTTGAGTAGCAAGGGGCCTGGAAATAGATGACCAACAACAGAGTCGTAAAAAATTATCACCATCTGGATGTTTGATCTGAACCTCGTCGCACTTACTTGGAGAATTCTCTTTGCCATTTAGAACAAAAGAATATCTTTTGAGAGGATCGTTCCTGTGATAAAACAGGAAAAAAACCGGAGATTTATTAATCTCGCACGAAAATTTACAAAAATTTTATACTTTTTTTCGTTTTTATCCACAGAAACCATTCAATGTTCTCTATTTCAAAAACCGCTGTTATGATTAGCAATAGGTACCGTAGCAAGCTAAGTATCATTATATTCGCCACAAATAGTATAGTATTATCTCTAGAAATGTTGAACTTTTTACCGGCCAATTATTTCAAGGACTTTTAGGTCATATCCACTTAGAAAACGATTCTGCGTGACTTCTTCATTGAAGACCGAGAGAACGTTCATCATAAAAGGAAACTAGACTATACGGCAAGTATATAGCAAAAAAGGAACGTTCCCATAACCTTGGAGCCCACGTGATGGTGGATCTTGGCTGATACCCAGCTCCCATGAGCTTTCTGCCCCACTAAGGGGGCTTGGGGGAGAAGCAGAGATGGGGGCTTCTTTTGCTTGCTTGTTTGATTAGTTTTTCAACACTGTAATATCTAGTATATTTGAAGTTATACGTTTTTGATACTAGGCTGCCTAAGAACTGATGTTTGGTCAATGGAGTAGCCAGGAAGAGGGACAAGAGAGGGCGGTTTCCCCCCTCCCCAATCGTCTCCAAAGCCATCCTGGAGAAAATGTTAGATCTGTAGATAAACTTATGGGGGAATGGGTCATGCTCATGTGACATAGTCAGGTGACGTAACATACAGTCCAATTGCTTCCTTTAAACCATTGTTAATTTATAACCAAAGTTGGACATGACAAAGTTTTCAATTTGTATGATAAACTTTGAGTTCATCCTTATTTAAAGATTGTGGAAAATGAGTGGATCATACACTGCACATGATTAAGTAATTCAAAGATCCTACAGCAAAACAACTTTTCAGGTGGGCCAATATATATTTCAATAAGAACCGCACCCTCCAAAAGTTGGACCATAAAGATGATCATATGCCTAGTATGAAAATTTCTCTTTATTTATAATACGATCATACTTAAGTGTGAACTGTTAGTTCCAAAAGTTTTACCTGAGTTGGTCCACACTGCAAACCTGCTCCTACAAGAGTAGAACAAAGTTTACATAAATACTTATTGACCAAGTGAGAGTTCCACCCCAACGAAATTAGTCTATGAATCTATCCATCAATCAATAAATTAATCAACCAATCAATCCGTCAACCCACCCACCAATCCACCCACCAGCCAACCCACCAACCAACTCACCAAGTAATTCACCATCCAACCCACCGACCAACACATCAACTTACCCATCAACTAACTGACTTACCAACCCCACTAACCAACTGTCTCCCCAAACCAGCCGCCCAACTAACCCACCAACCCACTCATCAACCAACTTACTAATCAACCCATCAACCAACTCATCCACCAACCCACCAAACAACTCACCAACCAAACAACGAATTAACACATTAATCAACTCCCAAACTAACCCACCAACCAATTCACGAACCAACCCATCAACCGACTCACCCACCAATCCACCAAACAACTCATCAACCAACTCACCGACCAACCATCAACCAACTCACCGACCAACCATCAACCAACTCACCGACCAACCATCAACCAACTCACCGACCAACCATCAACCAACTCACCGACCAATCATCAACCAACTCACCGACCAACCATCAACCAACTCACCGACCAACCATCAACCAACTCATCAATCAACCCACCACTTGCCCGCCAGCCAGCCAGCCAGCCAGCCAGGCAGTAGGTCAATCAATTGTTTATCTAACCATACGACACAATTATCTGAATATCTACGGTATGGTTCCTAGGTATATCCATTAGAAAAAAAAAAGAACGAAAATCAAAAATCTAAATTTGAATGTTAAAAAGATGAAAGCTCTTCCACAACCCCACGCAGTTTTTTAAGGAAGGTTGCAGACACTTCCGTTAAGGCTAGCCAGGACATGTAAAAAAAACTGCAACCGACTACATCACGAACGATCAAATCACGAATATGTTGATGAAATAATCAAATTTTTCTGAATAAATTTAGGTAACTTTCATCACAAAATCCGTCAACAAAACCTCAAGCCTTATTCATAAGTCCCCGTCAACGATGAAAATTTATTTAATGAAAGGAATTCACAAAATCTGGCATGCTATTGAATAACTGTGACCTTCCTTTGACACCACCAGGTCTTGCGAAGGAGGCAGAGGGATATTCGAAGCGGTCGTCACGTTTTGTTAGCTGCACCAATAAGACTTAAAAAGCTTTAAAAATACCAGCAGGTATTTGAAGGTTATTGTACAATAAAAAAAAAAATTATTAGTCTCGAAAAATGTTACCTTAATATCCAGTATAACATAAAGATCGGATTCAAAAATATGCGACGGAATTATAGCGTTCGTCTTTAGACCAAGAAAATTACATCTCCATGACTCCTAGGAACGAGGTACACAATGCTTGAAGAAATTACTTGATGAAGGTATTAGCTAATTAACTAGAATTCGCCATACGTACATAACATATGTAAGTATATTCACACAAAAGTAATTAAAGTCTCTAAAGAATAAAACTGAAAATGAACACCAATTACGGGTGAAATGAGATTGTCACTTAAAACTATTTGGATTCATAAATTCAATACATATTTTTCTGAGCTGACGGGAATCGTTGCTTTGTTATGAAGGCAAACATTCTGGAAAGAAATAATTTCAAATAATTCTTGTCAAGGAGGTGAAATAGCTGGGCACCAAAGAAATTCGCATGGGATGAACTTAATTATTTTCAAAGTCAAATGTGATCTTCAAGATCTAAACTTTAAAAAACCTAAAATTAGCGGATTTCTTTGGAGTGTTTTTCCAAAATGTGCAATTCGTAAGTTGCGAAGCATTTGCCACGTACAAGAGTTTAAGAGTAGGTCTTGATGGTGCCAGCTTCCACTGATAAGTTAAAGGCTTACTTTATTTCGGCAACAAATCATGCCGAATCTTTCCTTACAAGAAATGCATGACAGTTTCACTATAGTGAAAACATGCATGGTACAATGAATGATTCAGGTCTTTACAAAATCTCCAGCTGCTACAAAGACTGCCTTACGCAAGTCACTTTTAACTAACAGGTGAACAAGTAATTACCTCATAAGTATCACTATACTGCACACTGCGAAAACATCTGTGAGGAATAAAAATCTAAACAATTTAAAAAGGTTAACAACGTAAGCAACTGCACATCCAGTGGTAACCAGACTCCTTCACTTTATTGCCAGTAAGCGTTATCAGATGACTTCATAGTACGAAATGTTATATAAATAAACATTATATCAGCAAGCAATAAACAGTCAATCGCCGTCCATCACATTTCCCCTAAAATTATCGCGACAAACTTTGGCTAGTCAAAATCATGCATTGAATTAGAGCATGGGAAAACATGCAGGCTAGCATGTTCGTTGGATGAGTTAGTAACTAAGGTAGGCTCGCGACTAGCGATGCAAACTATCACAATACATTAAATGAATAAAATGGCAAATATCAGACGTGTTTTTAGGTTCCCATTTCATTATACACCGATATCATGATATCTCAGCTATCCCATAACTCTCTCCTAACCATCTCGCTTGTAAATTATTATTGAAGCAGTCAGGCACTAAAAAGCAACCAAAGTGAAGACCTTCAGCGATAGCTCCTTTTCGAACTGTAACCAGTACACAATACCTTTAAAGTGTGAAGTACCGATGAAACTAGTTCTTCAGGCCGCCCTCTGACTATCAGTTGGTTTCCTTTGATGACATTGTAGGCCAAGAGATGGAACTTAGAAAGCCCCAGTATCTAAAGATTAAAAAGGATAGTAAGACATTCAATCCAAAATAAAGTATATGTCATACTACATGTGTACAGACATGCAATTATACACCTACATGAATAAACCAAGGCTGACGAGGTTGTGTATACCACTGATTAAACACTGTCAACAACTGATCTATAATCAACAGGTTGGATTGCAAAGTCATGCAGTTCACCCCTTCCGGATAAATCTTTGGGTAACTAACAGAGTTCACATAATGGGCGAGTGGAGTGGGTAAGCAATTTGAATTTTTCAACCGCCCGCGAATACTAATACATTCTCGCATGTTCGTAGGTAGTGCCATTATGTCTTCTCTGCTGGCATGGCTAAAATCCTGGTTTTCGAAGAATTTATTACAACGGCTTATATGAGACGGTATATAATTGACAAAATCTTGTTTGCAATCGGACGAACTCGCTCATGTATCAGGCAGTTGGACTGTGAGTTAATCGATTCATCGTGACGTATCTTTAACATAAGAAAGCAGCTTCCAGACCAAAGGAACGTTATGTTGTTTGAAACACTAGAATTAAGCTGGGTAGGACAATTATAAGCCAAAACAACTAGCCCAACGGAATAACCGAGTTTGCGAATTTTGGGAAAAATATCTATATATATGTATACGACAGATGTCTTTCGAGTGGTTACAAAATGAAATTTGAAGCAGTAGCAGGCAGACTGCCGGCTCGGATAAAATTATTTATGGCAATTTTAACAATTTTTTGCTGGGATAAAGACTAAAAGTTGAGTCGAAATGTAACTTATACTCGATACAAGTTTGTTCTCCAGACAATATAATGGCGCGTTTTTTATTGGCTAGTTTAGTGACAACGTCTTTCCGATATGGTAAAGATTTTAGAGCGGGAAGTTGATCTTTGGTCAAGTTGAAAAGTTGTTTTCTACGTGGGGTGTGTAATTTATCTACTTCATGACGGCATTGTCGAACGAAAAGATTTTGACTTTGTATGGGTTAGTTTACAGTTAACCTCAAACACCCGCCTGCTTTCTCTACTTAAAGTTGGCAAACCATTTTGTAAGACTTCATCAAGAACACTGAACAACATTGATTGGGTGAAACCGAATCTTATGCGGCCAAAAACTAGGAAATTGCAACTCATTTGGTATTTGCCTCAGCCTGTTTTGTCGAAAATTGTAGTTCGACATCTAAATTTCATTACCTGTAGCATCTGTCTCAAAGAAGTAAAGAGAGGGAATTTGAATTCTCTTTCAGTTGTTTCGGTTGGTTCTGGAAAGGATACAAGTAAAATAAAATAAAACGATTTTAAACAGCAGTAATGCATGCAATATACCAAATAAGCTAGTAAGCATTCTGTAGTTGCTCTATGCAAACTAACCACTTTCACTATAATATGGATCAATTGTAGAAGTGACAAGATTTAGATGCAGGAATAACGTATATCGGTCCCTAAGAGTTATATTTTTAAAAATCGTATTGCTAGGAAATCCCATACATTTTTATTTAACAATGCCAACAAAACGTGACCAAGCTGGGGAGCAGATATTTGGGGTCAAAGGAAAATCGATTTCTTACTAGCTTAACAGTCACACGACATAAACAATGAAGTAGAAAAAAAGTTATAATATTTAACAATTATTCGCCGAAGGCGAAGTGAGTTTTATTGAATAATCGCCAAGATGAGCGAAAGTCGTTGTTTTACACAGGTAATTATTTAAAAGAAAGTAGTGAACTAGCTGTTTTATAAATTCCTCGGTAACGTTTACAAAGGTGTCCGCCATTCTTCTTCAGTGTTTTCATTGTTATTTTTACCTACAGGTAAGCATCGAAAATTATGAGGTAGCTTTCGGCCAATCACCACGCAGGGTTTTCAAAAACCACCTGTGTAATTATACTAATGCGCCATATCATTAACTGGACTTAACGCTCGTCGACTTTTAAAATGAAATACTATGGCTGATTATTGAATTAGTAAGACAGCGACCTAAACTGAAAGGGTTAAATTGTCAAACACGTGTAGGCATTTCAAGGAGCTGACACCCTGAAAATCTAACACTATTTATTTGTACGTACCATATACATGCATCGAGAATTTAGTGTTAACTTCTTAGATTTACCTGTAGACTGTGTTTCTGTCACATTGTTACTTTCTGGTTGATCCATTTGTTGTTGCGCTTCAAAATCTGTCAGAAGCTCCTCCTTCAAGGTGGAAAAATACAATATGGAACATATTGAGCCTTGAACAAACTTCAACTAAAACAGTTTAATACCCCGTTTTTGTTTTCTGTCAGGCTTCGCCCTCGTCCACTTACTCTTACAGAGAACTCGGGCTTGTTGTCTAGTTGTTGATCAAAAGATTTTCAACTATGAAATACCTGATTCAAATATGAATTGTGTGTCTTTAAAGTAAAGTGTCTTAATTTATACTGGATAACCCTATCAGCTGGCTAAGCTATTCTCCTGGAGGTCCATGAAGGGCCACCCCTCATGGATCCAGTGTTACTACAGGAGGAAATCGGAGTACTCAAACAAAGCTTGCGGTGCTTGGTATAGTCAAACTGTACAACACTCTTCTCACATGTGACCAAGGTATAACTTCAATCAGATAACTGCACGGAGCCGGTATCGAACCCTGGTCACAGTGGTGAGGAAGACGTGCACTACAACTGTGCCACCAGTACCCCTAGTGGTCCAATATATCACACGGGAAACATGTTTTTAAATTCGAAAATGAAAACACACATATATATATTAGTTTCATACATGAAATATTTTATTTCAATAGTTAAATTAATCCCTTGAATGATGTGTAAAACTAGTCACATACATTAACAATAATGTTATGACTACAAAATAACTACACTGGCATCATCGTTCAAACCCTTTATTATTTTAGTGGAATCTGCAATTGATAAATCTGTTAAATAAATGCCGTAAGTACAGATTACTGCTCCGTAAATGCAACACATCGTTTTATAATTAACAGTTGTATGTGTCGCACAACGAACGAGCGAAGTACAAGGAAGTGAGTTTACGATACAAGTAATGAATATAAAATTATACAACGATATTCCCATGCTACTTTCTATTTATTACACCAGTTGAATTTTCGTGCGCTTTTTAAATAGTCCTCGCATTGCTCTGTTTATCTGTATTTTCACACATGAAAAGCCTGTATGTGGTTTTCATTGGAATATCACATTTTCAAATGCGAGACTAAAGATTATTTTACGACCTTGCTTGCGCAACTAAATTTCTGTGATATATGTAATAAACGACAATATGCATATCGCACTCAACCATTTTGAGGATGAACATTGCCATCGCAACAGAGCGTATTCACTGACTCACCAGAGACTCGAAGAACAAAGAGCATGGCGGCCATGTTGATGTACCTAACAAAAGAAGATGATCAAAATTCTTTTGTTTAGGAACACCAAGATGGCGGTTGTGATGTCAAGTGCATACGCTTTATGGGCCGATTGATATTTTTCGTATTAGTAGGAGTGGATGACTAGACATCAGAGCGTTAATAATAGAAATAAGACAATTAAGCAAGAGCTGAGGAGAGGATACGTACGCGAGGTGGTCCTTCCAGAACTTTTTCCGTCATTCGATGGGCCCCTGCTTTAAGTATCCACGAAAAATATTGGTGTAAATATTGGAAGAGATTCTAACGAAAAAAAATTAAGAAAAAATAACATAAAGTCAGTAACTACAAAGTAAATAATGACAGATTGAAAATTTCAAGTTCATTTCTCCACAAGCACACATCACCTTATTTTTTGTTAAGTCTTGAATGGCGCGAAAAGATCCTTTGTGTTGTCGACAGAGAACATCTGTGGATGAAAGAAAAATACCACTACGTGATCCACAGTTATTCCAGAACACAGTCGTTATGACAGAAAAATATTTCTTTAATTAGTATCTACACGTGGCATGTAAGGTGTATGATGGTATACCGCTTCCACTATTTGCCTTCCCTTTATCAAAGATGAGAAATTTACAGGGGAGAGATAATTCCAGTGTTGATGCCAGGCTTACAAAGATGGTTTGTGAAGTGAGACAATGACGTGGTTAAAGTTATAAAGTTATTACCTTATCGCAGTAAACATCTTAGTATGCCTCGAATCAGTATTAGGTGGCCTAATGGGTTTACTCCCATGGTCAAAATTCTCCACAGTCGTGCTTTCAGTTTCTGGAAACCCGCCCCGAAAATAATCTATAGGTCTGGTCACGCTCCTGAAGTGAAACATCTTTACTAACAATTCTCTGTCTGACAAAAAGGATGCATGGTGTGAAAAAACGACACTATCCATTCAAACTTTCTGTACTAAGTCAGTGCTGATAGTTATTCCATTCTTAGATCAAATCAGATGATAAGGATGGAGTTCAATAACCTCAATTGAAATTCCAAAACTATGGGATGACAGCTAGATCATGCAGGCTCAAAGACAACGTAAATTACGTTACACAGTAAAAATAACCCGGGGACTCTGGTTCGCTCTTCCAACGCTTTATTCATTCTCTTGAAATTCTAATTAGTGGACGACAATCGACGAATCAATCAGAAAACAGTTCCTCTTCGATCAATCGAATTTGTTCTGAAGGAGTTAACAAGACCATCCGTCTAGCACAATGTGATCAATGAGAAACACTGTGTCACTTACAGGCTGCTACCAGACATCGCTCCTCGTCAACCATATCAAATCTGAAACAAAACTAACATCTGACCGGAACAGAGGACACATTTACAAAGATATTTTGTCATTTGAAAAGGCATCCTTTTCAAAATGATCTAGTTTGAACTGCATTTTAGAATCGTCACGTTTCCTTCCGTGTCTTTGTGCGTGGCTTGTCTGTCAGATTGCTACCTGCAACAATTTTCACAAGTGCACAACCGAATTGCCAATGATTTCATTTACTGAACAAGGACCTAAAGATAATGCATAGTCCAGGTTACCTGAGCCAGTAAATCCCGTTCTACTGTTGTGAAAACGACCTCCTCTTTCATATCGTACAGCTTGCTCGGAACTGAACACCTCTGCTGCCTGTTGAAGAGAGTAACAAACACTGACTTAAAGACACGTTTATACGTACGATGATGCGCCTACCGATTGTCATTCTGGTGTATGGAATAACCCCACGATAGGAGATGCGAGACATGTGTTTATGATTCACTGCAGTTCGTAAACGATACGCTCATGCGTCTAAGACATCCTTCACAAACATTTAACATGTAATTTCACACACGAAAATAGTATTTGATACGTGAATTATTTCAATTCCATATGTGAAGTGAAAATTTCACATGTGAAATTAATTTCCATGCGTGAATTTTCCATTTCATAGGCGAAGTACAAGTTTCGTTCACTAAGATTTCACTAGTAAAATTTTGAACCAGTTCATTTCACATGTAAATTAGGTATTTCATATGTGAAAACGTTCCCATTTCATATGTGGAATGATAATTTCATTTCTGAAAATGTTTCAATTCCACATGTTTTTCACATGTGAAATGACGTGAAATTTTCGTAAGAGATACACCAAGATTACAATCGCGAGGCACAAAGTCGCACGTATAAATGGAGGTTGAGATACAGGTTAGTCCGAAATGGTCAGTATTACAGATATACCAAAAATATCGGTAAATATCAGCCATGACCGCATTTCGTATTGGTAAAGCGATATAGAGTTTCTAATAGCACCAATATATCAGCTTCATCTGTGGACAAAAATAAAATTCTGGTTGGGTGCATGAATATACCACTGCTGTTTATATTTAAGATGGAATATGGATTTTCGCAGGCTATCTATGGGTAAGAAGCAACTGGTAGGTATTGTCGATTGAACGACAAAAGAGTTCTTCAGTGATTGAAAGGTGTATATTTTTATATAATTTTTTGGGTTTTGCATTTAGCAGATCTATAAACTGAAAATTTAAGCGGTCGGTATACTGATAATATTTGTATGTTGTGGGTATTTAACGACGCCTTAGTTAATGATTATGTGTAGAAACAGAAACACAGTCAATTACTCCTAGCACTGCATATACTTACCAAAGTTAACAAAAACCTGAATAGAGTACTACAAGGACACGAAGACCCTGTTCAGTTCATTTTGTTTTTCACTTATTTATTTATTTATTTATTTATTTATATATTTATCAATTTATTCCTTTATTTTTTATATATTTATTTAAATCATTATTTAAATAATTATTCGAAAAACAACGCTGACCTGGTTAAACACTTAAGATAACCTTTGTAACATTATTTTGTCCGGTGGAATATGGGTTTGGGTTAAAAAGAAGAAAAAAGGAAGTGAAATTGAATGACACTGTGACAATATTTTACCTTTAAAAACTCATTTGGTTCGAAAAGAAATGAAAGCAGTTAAAGGGACTCAATTAAGATACTATTAATATCTTGAGTCCTTTAGACATACTAGGACTAAACGTTTTGAGGATAGTCTTATCCGAAAAGTGGAAAACCGGAAAACAGAGAATAAGTAACACTTTTTGTCTTGGTGTCATCATTTAATCAAAATCACATATATATCAAAGTATCTTTCTTACCATTTTTTGTAGCTTATCGATAATTTCTTTGAAATGTCTGGTTGAAATTAAAAGAAAAAAAGCAAAGTTAATGTTATAACCACATTTTCACCAAGGTCAAAAACTTTACAAGAATTTAGAGTTTTTATTTGACAGGGGCGGATTTAGACGCAGGCGCACCGGACGTACGTTCCCCCTTTTTTGATCAGTTGTCATGTGACTTCTTGTTTACTAACAAAACACTAGGCTTGGATGTTGATCACGAAGAAGATTGACGGATATTTTCGTACAGAACTGACCGGAACAAACAGCAACGTTTTATCTTTGATCGGTTTTCAATATTTTTCCAGGTTTTGTCTTGGAATATATTGCGATCGACGTTGTTAAATTGACATTTCGCCGGTAACTAACCAAACAGGACACCGTAGCGCTCACCTGACAATCAGTCATTGACCAATTAATCGATTATAAAACTGTCAGTTGGGGCCGATGAACATTTAAATTTCATATTGGCATAGAAGAGACTTTGGTTCGCGATATTCGTGCTTAAATGACGACGACAGCATAAAAGTTCTTTAACTAAAACGCCACATAGTGGGATGAATTCGTGAAAAAATTTTGCGCCTCCTCTTTATCAAAATTCCGGGTCCACCCATGTTGTAAACACCAGTGCTCTTTTCAAGTGTACTGATCGAATAATAAAACCCAAAATTTCGCATTTTGACACACACTGCAAATATCGATAGCAGCAACAAATTATAGTTTCTTCGTCATTTAATAGCTTTAAAAGGGTAAATGTAAAAGAGTTGAAGACGATGAATTCTGACGAATGTTCGTCGGTGTAGTGGTTTTTGTGCTAGAATCGTTGTATCACCAATGCAGAATTGGTAATGTTTATATTAAAGGGTTTCTGTAAGTTTACAAGTTTTTCAAGAGTAAATGGTACCCTGGCTCTGTGTTTTCAAACCTCCTGTTAAGACCAGGAGTGGGGAACCTGCGGCCTTCTAGGCCATTATGTGTGGCCTTTTGAATGAATCCTAATTTTGCAGAACAAATCTTTTATTTTTATTAATATGTTTTTGTCCGTCTTTTATTATTTTTATTTTAACCTTAAAATGAACATATTTAAAATACCAAAGAGTAAGAGAAAATTCAATGAAATAATCCTCCCCGACTGACCGCCACAATTAAAAAATTAGTAAGTCATAAGGGCTATTTCAACATCTGCTACTTTCATGATTTAGTACTAATACGACTCTAGAATGTACTTTAACTTTTCCGCCTGACTGGTGCCACTACCGTTCGAGGCTGGTTGGCTAGAGCCCCGCGCGGATCCAGTCCACCAGTGATTGTCAACACGTGGCTTTCCATTTGAAGTGGAATTTGAGTATAGTTAGACAGCCTGACCATATCTGTGTAGGCCTATTTGTTTTATTTTGTTTTTATTCTGTCTGCTTAACAGCCCATCATGTCAAAGAAGACCAAGAGAACGCTGAAGGAAGAAAACAGAGGTTTTAATGAGGATTGGGAACTGCAATATTATTTTGTGTCTGCTAAAGATAAGATGATTTGCTTGCTTTGTGATACTGCAATATCAACATTGAAGAAATACATTGCTCATCAGCATTATGCCACTCATAAGGACCACAAATATTTCAAATTAGAGGGAGAGGTGTGAAAGGTTGTATTGCAGAAGTTAAAACATGAAAAGCAAAAGCAAAGACAGTTATTTCAAGCAGTGGTAAGGCCGGGAAATAATGCTACTGAAGCAACTTATAAAGCAGCTTACATACTCGGAAAAAATAGGAAGCCATTCAGCGATGTGGAAATCGTAAAAGAATGCATTGTCGAAGTTGTAGGATGCTTAGACCCCGATAAGGTTTCAAAGTACAAACAACTGCCTCTTGCAAGGAGGACCATAACTGATCTGCAGCACGAATTAGCCCTCAAAGTAACAGAACAACTTCACACAATACTCCAAAAGGAAATATATATTATTCAATCGCTTTGGATGAATCAACTGATATTACTGACTCAGCGCAGGTTTTATACTTCATTCGGGCCATAACAGAAGATTTTATTTGCTACGAAGAGTTGCTGGATTTGGGCACTCTTAAGGGTAGAACACGAGGAATTGATATCTTCACAAACTTTCAAGATAAATGTCGTGAAGCTGGACTGAATTTCGTTAATTTAGTGAGTGTATATACAGACGGTGCACCTTCCATGAGAGGAAAACATGAAGGGTTTATTGTACAGATAAAAAATGTATTATCAGATCCAGATGCTCTCATTTCTTTTCTTTGTATCTTACATCAGCAAAATCTCTGTGCTAAATCTACTATTTTAAGTGACACTTTGCAACAAGTTATAAGTATTGTTAACTATATTCGTGCAAATGCAACACGGCATCGTCAGTTCCGTAACATGCTAAAGTTGGACGATGAGGTATTCAGTGTGGATTTGCCGTATCATTCTAAAGTGCGTTGGCTATCGCAGGGACAGGTGTTAGCAAAAATGTTATCTTTGCGAGAACAGATAATTAAATTTTATGAAGAACAGAATGGGCAATATGAATTATTGAAAGATTTCTATAGAAATGCTGCATATCTATGTCATATCATGTCAAAGCAAAATGACTTGAATATTTCTTTGCTAGGTAAAACTAAGTATATATATGATGTGTGGCAAAAAATCCAAGAATTTCGAAAAAAGTTATCTTTTTTCAAAACTCTTCTTCTTCAAAAGAAAATTTCGGATGAAAATTTTCCCCAGTTAGTAAAGGTCATTGATGAACAGGAGGATTCATGCGAATCATTTGAAGAATACGCAGCTGTTATAGACACATTAACTGGAGAATACAATGAAAGGTTCACTGACTTTGAGAATCATGACATCACACTCAAATTAGCATTTCAACCTCACCTAGTTGATGTCTCCAAGGGTCCTAAAGAACTAAAGATGGAATTGATTGAGCTCTCAGAAGATAACATTTTGAAGTCCTTATTTGACACTAAGAAAGATCCGATTGAAATATGGAAAAATGCAATAGAATACCCACGCCTTCGGCAACATGCACGAAAAATGCTTTCCTGCTTTTCAACCACTTATTGCTGCGAATCTACATTCTCCTACCTAACCAAAATCAAGACACCATTAAGGTCACAAATGACAGATACCCAGCTAGAGGATCAGCTGAAACTGAAGACCTCCATGCTGCAACCAAATATTCAAATGCTTTCCTACAAAAAGCAGTCACAACAAAGTCATTAAAAGGTTAGTTAACTTTAGAATTAACAAATATTTTTCAATTTTTGAAGTTAGTTAGTATATAGTAGTTAGAATTTTACAAAATAATGTACATTTTGAAGAATATCTAATTGAAGTTTCTTGAATGTGGACTTATTAGATTAAAACTGACTTAATACGGCCTTCCAACATGAAAAGGTTCCCTACCTCTGTGTTAGACAAATGCATTCGTGAGATTTACCAAAATAGAGCTAAAGTCGGTTATTTTTATTACGGTTTGGGTTGTTTAGAATTAGTACGGGTTAATAAGAAGTTTTAAGATAAAAACGTAAAAGCTCTTTGGTATTACAGATGTCACAAACTAAAGTAGAACAAGGTAAAAGAGAAAATATTGAGAGAGGCTATTAGAAACATTTTGGGATTGATTTGAAAGTTATGACGGTAAGAGTAAGCTATGGAAAGAAGGCCTAGAAAAGTGGAAAATGTGGGTGTCGAACCCAGTGTACCTTTTCTCGGCAGGACCAGTTTTCAGGGGTGGATTCAGGCGGAGGTCCATTGGACGCGCCTCCTCTTTTTTGACTAGTTGTCATGTGACTTTTAGCTCGGTTACAAACACAAGCATTAAACATGTCGATCGCTAAGAAGACTGATGATTATTTTCAAAGAGATTCACAAGAAAACAGCAAGCAAGTGGAAGGGTGGGTGGAAGAATTTCAAATTCTAAAAACACTGGAAACAATAGTAGTATAAGAATCCATCTACTAAAACGCCACATAGTAGCATGAATTTGTAAAAAGAATTAGCGTCCAGCATTTCTCAAAATTCTGGATCCGACCCTGGTTCTCTATTATTTCACTCTACCAAACGCCTGACGATTTTACTCGTCAAGGGGCGACATCCTGCCAGGAAAGAGCTAATAAACCATTGTTTCATTGCACGTTTTGATTGGTAGATGAGATGAATGAAACGATAGTTAAGCAATAAGCAATGCCTTACCAAGAGGAGGGGGGGTGGAACACCGGGGAACACGCCCCGGATGCAAAATTTTATGAGGCGATATTTTCACAAACAAAACTGAAGTCTTTTTCGATCTTTTTTTCTTAGCTTCAGAAATATTTCGTAAAGCTCAACAAAATGTTAAATCAATGTCTCGTTTGTTAATTGACTATTTTGCAGCTTTCAAGGATCGGAAGCGCTTGCTTTAAATTCACCATTACATTTTGATTAATAAAAAACAAAAAGCACAAAGAGCTCTTGTTTCTACAGAAGTACCTCGTATAGTTCCATACCGGTGGTACCGGTCAACAATAATCATAAGGAACTTGGAATGTGTTAGAGAGGGCTGAGGGGGTGGCTTCCACAGAATTTTCCCCGGGCGAGGTACCACCAGTGGCGTAGGAAGCAAGTGTGGGCTGGGGGGGGTGGGAACCTTTCGGAGGCACTTTTTCACATGGAAAGGACACCCTTAAAATAGATAGCATTTGTCATATCAGTTCTTTTGACAAGAGGTTTGCATTTTAGTGAAACTAGTAATTGACACCAGTATCATGATTAAATTACAAAAAATTAAAAAAAGATTGAAAATTCAAACAGTATCTGAGTAATGTCTTTGTCACGTTTAGTATGCTTTTTTTTCATATTCTATATCTTTTAATCTGTAAACCCAAGTAAGAGGGAATAAACCGATACGTTTTACTTCGTTATAAAAAGCTATTTCTTTTTTCTTTAAAAAGGGCACTTTTCATGCTCTAAAAGGGCACTTTTTGTCGTTTGGAAAAGGTTGGGGGTATTTGCCCCAAATGTCCGCCCCCGGTCCCCACGCCTATGCTACCACCAGGGTACTGCTCTGTCGATAAGACTCTGTGTTCCCGCTATCCAAGAAGGTCTCTTGTCATTTTTGACCCGGGAATTCATTACGTAGATTTGTTGGGTGAGAACGGAAATACTTAACAAATGAAAAAGCTTGAAAAATGAATTCAGATTTTCTTGATGGTAGTTATCCCATGGCAGGTAACAGGTAACAATTGAATTTTTACGAGCAAACCGTTAACCCTCATATTTCAAACAAAATATTGGGGAACTAGTCCTGGTTCCGTGAAATATTAAGTGAAATTCGATGTAGCTCCTTTAATCCCTTGCTTCCCAAGTACTTTTGGGAAATTACCAAACAATGACACGCACTTTGAAAGGCGTTTATCTGTTTTCACAAGTATTTTGAAAACACTGATTGTGACCTGCACTTGTGACTTCTGTAAGCCAGGGAACTCGATTTTGTCAAAGTCGATCTTATCAATGGTTCCTTTATTCTCTTAAATATGTCCAACCACATCTTCCGAAATTGCCGCCAACACGTTCTGTTTAATAAGCTATGTCGAAAACAAATTTAAAGATCTTAAAGGTTTGGATCTTTTCAACATCCCTCACTATTTTTGTGAAATACTTTGATGTTTTAAATAGAAAAAAAAATTTAGATGCAGCAAATAATAACTCAGCGTTCGATTGGTAATGATTCTGTTCTTTATTTTTTTACTTATTTATCTGAAGCAGAGCAGTGAGCTTGCACTGCTTACCCTTACTAAAATTTTACTTGCAATTTCACAGATGAAAATAACATTTCGTATGTGACATGTTTCAATTCAATATGTGAAATGAAAATTTCATATGAGAAGTTAATTTTCATTCGTCCGGTTCATTCTTATTTTCCCCCAGACTTTTTCCTTTTCCATCCTTCCGAGGGGGGCAAACTGTCCCCTACTGGCTACGTAATTGCTTCAGGTACAAAGCATTAAAGGTGACTCTTCGACTTACTTCACAAGGAAAGACCAGGAATTGATCAGGTAAATTCTGTCCATCATGACGATTATTATGCTATACCTGCAACAATAAATTACAACTTGTTGTCTTTTGGTAGATATATTACTGTTCAATGTTTAATCCTTTTTCATCACGTAAACAAGATTATTTCATAAGATTAATTCGGCTAAGATATATTGCGGTAAAAAGCCCGGAATAACTGTCTCAATTACTTAGTTCGTTATTGTATGTCTGCTACTAAAAAGAACTTCTCTTTGGTCGATTTTGGGCAATTGCACACTGTTGAGCAACCATTCATTAATAAGTGCGTGAAAACCCTAAAAGTAGACGGATATTGTACAAACAATGGAGTATTCTGCATTTTAGTGTCCGAAATATTTCCCAGCATAAGTCTGACCAACATCCACTAAAATTTGACGGGAATATCCTTCTGTAAAATCAAAACTCAAAACGACTATTCAATGATGTTCTCTGAAGTTAAAATTGCCAGTGTTTTGAGTATCCAGGTATACATACCAGCGCTGCAGACCTCTAGCTTGAGTGTCTTTAAGGAAGAAAGTATGGCTCAAGACGTAACCGTTGGCATCTTCTCCAAAAAATATCGGCCCTTCTCTTCCAGGGCATATTTCACAACTTAAACTAAAAAAGCGGATCAAAATTTGAAGTTAGCTTGATTACTCCTAAGACTGTTTTAGTCACAATTACACAATACTCAAATATCGTTAACAGAAAAATTTAGATGTAAAGAAAAAAAAAACTTGTTTTGCTGAAATACTTCAAACTAGAGTCCAAACTTGCCATACGTATTTTAGCAATTAACGAGCAATGATTATTGCTCAACCAAGCAAACTTTACAAGACAGTTTTGCCAATGTCAAATTCAAACAAATTAAGCAAATCGCGGTTTAACTCAACATGTTTAGTTTAACATTTGAATGCCTGGTAAAATTTAAAATCATGTTCATCGAAAATCCACTAGAAAATGGAACGTCATAGAAAACAAAATCAACTAAAAGAAATTAATTTTTAAATCTAAATAATGTTGAAGGAACTTTCTAAAAATGACCTAAAACGGCACCCATATCTGGTTTCTCCAACTCTATTTTATGACAAACGCAACCATTTAGATAAAGAACATGTCTTGAGGATATCGCCCGATCAAATCTACATAAAGCCGCTATGCTAAAATTGTCTGTTAAGGAACGGATGTGAATGCTTGTCGGCGATACTGTCCTCGATTTCTGGCCACGCTATCCGTTCAACACTTAATTTTTACGTGTATCAAAAATTCAGCAAGATTCATAGGAATTAAGTGATTCTATGAACCGTGAAACAGTAAGCGCACTTCGGAAACCAATAAGACATTTTGGCTACTAAATCAAGTTTTACACGTGTCCCTGGTTTACTTCTACTGTAAGTATTCACATGTTCTTAAAACTCAATAACGACTCTGACTCAAAGTTTTGGTTCAGCTAATTTACACCAGGTACCATTACAATCGAAGAAAGCGAAAGAAACGAATACGAAATACTAAACCCGCATACGATCTCCAAACAAATATAAGATGAGTGTGGATAAACCAGGCATCATGAGGAAGTTCCTTTTAAGCTTTCATGACGACAAATCCTGGAAATATCTGTACGACAATGGACGTCCTAACGTGTTTCCAACATAATGTAGTAAAATCTGTTACAATTCATTCAAGTTATTTCAACTAACTAAAAGCTGTCTGTCAAATCACCTGCAGTGGCATTCGCGGGTATCCCATCGAGACACTGTTTGTTAACGGCGTCTCGATAGGATCTTCACTCGGTCCAGTATTAGCAAATATCATCCTAACAGAGCTTGAAAACACAGTTGTCTTTGACCTCATTCCATATGGCACCACAAAATTTTGCAAACTCTATGTTGATGACACACTTCTACTCATAAAACCTTCAGACATTCCTACAGTTTTAGCAAAATTTAACGACTTTGATGAGAATCTAAAATTTACGGCAGACACATTTCCTGATGGCGTTACCCAATTCCTGGATATCAAAATTTCGGTCGATGATGCTGATGTTTACCGTAAAGATATGCACACCGGTCAGTACACTCACTTCTCTAGTTTTGAACCTTTTCGCGCAAAACTGCTTGGATAAAATCACTTTTCTACCGCGCTTTTAAAATATGCAGTACTAAGAAACTTTTTGAAAACCAAATCAGTACCTTAAAATCTTTCATGTCATGGAATGGTTATCCCAACAATATCAGAAATTATTTAATTAACCCACTCAAACGCAAATACAAATCTCTTTCAACTCAAAATCCACCTGATGATGACAATTTGCCTAAGCTATGGATCTGCATTCATTATCTCGGCAAACGAGGCGAAAATCTCGTCAACTCCTGTCTAAAGAAAATCCGACGCTGCCTTACTCATCCGGTCAAATTCATCGTTATTTACGACACTAAGAAAATCTTATATTTCATTTCCAACTAAGATAAAATTCCTGATTTCTCCGCAGTAATCTTGTTTACCAGATCATTTGTCGTAGCTGCAATAAATCTAATATAGGTAAAACTGATTGCTGTCTTCACAAACGCCTTTCCGAGCATGCCATTTAAAATACAACCAGAGCGGTTGCCCAACACTTACTAGAATGTAAACGCGCACAATTCATTGCAAACTTCTGTCACCAATACGATAGACCCAATAATCTATCTCGTTCTTCAGCATGAAAAGTCTTATTTTTAATAATTATAAAATTCTCTATTCAAATAAGTCTAGTAACACCAATCAACTTTTAATTATAGAAGCACTACACGTTAAGTTTATTAAACCAGAACTCAACTCGGGTCTTAAGGTTAGCAAGGAGTTGTCTCTTTTCACCTAGATATACTTCTATCAGCTTTCCTATTCATCCTTAACACTGTTCTGCCACATCCTTTTATCACCGCCAACTACAATTAGATATTACTTATTAGTATTTGATATGTAAATATAGCCAGGTAGGCGTTCCTCTTCGTCATCGATGATGTCATCACGGTTCATGTAAATATATAAAGGCCTAGGTATGTTTATGTTAAGTTACTTGGTCCGATGATTTTTTAATAGATGATTTTGTAATAAAATCGAAATATCACCATTTCACTTTTGTCTCATATAACTCGAATCTTGAGTTTACAAGATGACATTATTTTTCGGAATATGTTTTATCTCTTACTTTTTAAAGCTGTCAGCTGCTCTTGGGCTTCACATTGGACTCTACATTGGAACGATACCTGCAAACTGGATCTTGAAGAAAACGTGGAGGCTGACATATAGGTCAGTTTGCAGGTCACCCCAGTTCCTTACGCGGTAAAACACGCAACCTATCGCGAATATCTTAAGCTAAATTTCGGGTTTTTTTGACAATTTTCTTTTTTATTTTTAAAATGTGGAGGACAATGCCCTTAAGACTGCATATTTGTCAGATTTAACCGTCAATGAAAAGTAAAATTTCAATACAAAGTTTTCACGCGCGTGATTACGACCTACATGGCTGCCCGGATTTCGGTTTCATTTCAATCGTGAGGCCAGGTATAACGAGATATCTTCCAGTCTTTTTACAGTTCAATGGTCCCTAATCAGAGTGAGATGTGAAGTTCTCCATCTTTGGTATCACCATAAATAGATTTTGTTTTGCAGATCGGTGGTTGTGATGCAAGCTTGAGAAAGGGAAAGTGGAAGTTAGGTCGAGCGGTTAAGTCCCCGAAAGATGGCCAAATGGCTCAGTAGAAAATATGCATCTTATTTAGGCAGTATTCACCACCCCTGATAGACTGAGTCTTGCCAAAAAAAGAAGAGAACAACATACCATTCTTCGATAAATCGAAAACTTTAAAACAAGGCTTGGTTATTTGTTTTCTTAATCTCCATTTTGCTCATCGTCACTTTTTACAGCTTCCCATACCTCCACCGAAACTTCATTCATTTCTGCTTTTCAGATTGCTGTGTTACTGAAAAGATTTTTCCTACTGTAAGACACAAGCGAATTCTCCACACATTCCTTTTCCTTACACAAAACATTCACCTACGATGCAATGTGTGAATGTACACAGTAGACACTATGCATCACTGTAAGCTGTAAACTTCGTGTAGCTGTTAACACCACGGCTGTGTTAACATCCTGGCCGTTGGCCATTCTCTGTAAATAAAATGATGAATACGTGCTGGTTTAAATAACACGGTTAGATGTGTTAGCATAAACAATGCCTGTAAGCATTGTAACTGTTAAGCCTGGTTCCACTTCATCCAGCACAACATGCGTATGCAAAACTTCCTTCTAGTTGTCGCCTGGAAGCACACATTGAAAACGAAAGTAGATCTAGACAAACAAGATTGCGTATTACTTAATTTTATTCTCAAAGCAAAATGAAAAAGAACGGCAACACGTGACATTTTCGTTTTCAAGCTATTTTGTCGGTCAGACCTGAAGCAGTTGCGATGTTCAAATAAAATTCAGACGCGATTAAACCATGTTTGGAACGCATTTCTCCAACTTACTAATGATTCGGAAGGTGTAAGCAACTTTGGTAGCTTTCGGCCTTACTCTCTCCTAAAATGTGGATTTGTTTTCAGTGGCGTAGGAAGTTGTTTTGAGTATAGGGGCTCCGCTTATCCGCGGAGATTAACCCCTCTACCGAGTAGATACGGAGGACGACGAAAAATCACCAACTGCCAGGTTACCCTTTGTTTTGTATGATACTGAAAAGATGCAAAAATTCTAAAAATTCGCACAAGAAGATTCATCAACATTAAAACAATAAAAAAATTTACGAGGATGACGGCAACGGGATGATTGGGTAATGTTTCAGATCTTAGGATTTAAATACGATACGGAAGGCATACACGCACACATGAACTCGCACAGTGAAATAAATATCAACCCATACTTCCGGGGTTGTTTATCCTAGACCATTCCGACCTCTTACCTTTGAAAAATTATAGTCGCTAGCCCTGGAGTCCCCCTAGTTTCTACGCCACTAGTTTCAAAAGTTTATCATATACTCAAATGCTCTTTCACCCTAGAACTCGACTACGTCCTGTATTTTCGAGCAGTGTTGTCGACTCGAGTCGCACTCGAGTTGCAAAATTTTGTGACTTGTGACTTGACTTGGACTTGCCTCAATTGACTTGAAACTTGACTTGGCACTTGCTGTTTTGCCGTTTGAGACTTGCGTCTGACTTGAGCCTGTTACAGAGAAGCCTGTTTTCAACACACTTTTAGCGTTTGGATATCGAGTGAAACAGTCCTTTCCAGCCCGTTTGTGTAAAACTATTACCCTTTAATTAACCATCTGTTTATTACAACGTAGCCATATTCTCAAACACTGATCCTAATTGGCTAAAATTAAGCACTAATCATAATTAGAGCTAATCAACTTTTTATACAATTGACGCCTAGTGTATGAAATATTACTGGCTTCGATCCACACTATGTTACACGAGTTCCTAAATCTTAAGTGAAAATGGATTCATTCCGCGAAAATGTCCCGCTGATTTTCATGGTTCACATCACCGAAAACATTCATTTTATCTTCTAACTTTTGAGCTACTTCACGAATGTCTTCAACTACCTTCAAAACCGAACCCTTATGCACTTTATGAGAAGTAGACACTAATATGTAAATATTGATGGCAATTGTTACAGCACCAAATGTAATGCCAGCTACAGTAAACACAGATGCATCCCCAAGAGTCTGAAATGCTGTTTCTCCAAACTGCATTCCTATATCGACACCGTCGTACACTGCTTTTCCGAACGTAAAAAAAATTTTACCACACTTGAAGAAATCATTCTTCTTCAACAACTTCATTCTCTTTAAAACTTTTTGGATTTTTTCTAATAGATCTTGAATTTCACGGCTTCCTTCTCCGTCTTTTTTCACAGCATCCTCAACAAGTTTGACGTTTGTATTACATAGAAGACCATTCACGAGATTTGTACCAACGATCGTGATTCCACCGGCAGCGGCTATGCCAGTGCCAACAGCTGTCAATATAAGTGAACCACCAAATGTAAACATGGCACCCACGGTTCCTCCTATTGCTAAAGACGAACCAATAATCGAGGAAGAAGCGCCAAATAATTTTGCTATTCGGCTATTATTCTCGTGTGTTTGTACTTGATTTGCGAGTTCTCTCAGCAGCTCTACGGTTTTCTTTCGATAACCTCTCCATGCTTGGATAGCCCTTTCAAGTTTTTCCTGCAACAAGGCAAGTTCTCTTTCCAACTCAACAATTTCCTTTTGACCACGTTTCCCTTCTTCCATTAATTTTCGGAGTGTATCCGCGTACGCAACGACCTCTGCTTTCTTGTCTTTGACAGTTCCAGATGCACATATGAAAATGCGATGGACCTGCGTCCGTGACTACGCTTTTAAAGACATGCGGCCAAATGAATATGTTAATCTTTTAAAATGTTCACGTGATTTCCTGAATTGTTACCGAGAAAGCGTCAGTTGCACCAGCAAACAGTTGCAGGCGACTGGACAGGCGATTCGAAATATAGGTGCAAGCAGTCATGAAGCTATCACCCAAATCGTCTGATAATGAAAATAATACTTTTAATACGCACGCTCTCAAGCTGTTCTCTCAGAAAAACACTTTCTAAGTCCCTGACGGGAATCGAACCCGTAATATTCTGATCGCGGTGAGACGCTCTAACCATTGAGCTACAAAGACTAAGACGATGAGCGAAGGTTAAGTTTGTGTACTGGTTCGTATAGATGGTAGACATATGTACTTGCAGTCTGCTAGTTTCGATATGTCGTCTATTTTTATGTTAATCAATGATGTGCTTGTGGTAGCTTGGTAATTATGTTCTTAATACGCACGCTCTCAAGCTGTTCTCTCAGAAAAACTTTCTGAGTCCCTGACGGGAATCGAACCCGTCAGTACATATGTCTGGCTGGCAGTACATCTGTCTACCATCTATACAAACCAGTACACAAATTTAACCTTCGCTCGCCATCAGGGTCTTTGTAGCTCAATGGTTAGAGCGTCTCACCGGCGATCAGAAGGTTACAGGTTCGATTACCGTCAGGGACTCAAAAAGTTTTTCTGAGAGAACAGCTTGAGAGCGTGCGTATTAAGAACATAATTACCAAGCTACCACAAACACATCATTGAAAATAATACTGTCACTATTATAGAAGAGGTCTCTGTTGGATAAGACTTTGTAAATTCTTTGAAAAGTTTTTTTCAACGAAAATGTCCTATTGACCTTCAAGGATCACATCAATGAAAACATTCATTTTATTGCACTTGATATTGCACTAAATGCAATGCCAGCTACACTAAACATTTGAGTTGCGTCCTCAAGAGTCTGAAATGCTGCTTTTCCAGCTTCGTCGCTAACGTCGCCCAACTGTATGCTTTTATCACCGCTATTGTACACTGTTTTTCCATCATTAATAGGGTAGGATGTTTGACCTAAATCAAACTTTCCTCCAGTTAAAACTGTTGGGCCAACATTGAACAGCCGGACCTGAATAGCCGGATCTGAATTGCTTTCTTGGAAGAAAACGTAGTTATTTTGGGGGGATCTAGTAACCGTGAACGAGATCACCTGACGACACCAGAGAACATGATACAAAACAGACAATACCCAGTTATTTAAGCCAAATCAGAAAAATTTGCCAGAATAGGGGAATTGCTCTATTTTGATGAGAGAGCCGTGACGATGGAGTTGTTATGGCACAATTTGTCGCAAAAGTTAAGGACACAGTAGCCATTCAACATGCAAAGCCTTATCTGGTTACTGTAATATATATATATATATATATATATATATTTATAGGGATAAGGATATTAACGCTCCTCCAAGTGAAACGAACCCATACCAGGCAAATAGAGAAAACTCTCCTTGACCGCAACTGGGATTCGAACCCGCGAGTTTCGGTTTACTGGTCCGACCTTCTACCAACTGAGCTACAAGGCCAAGCCGAGAGGAGGCCGTGGGATGATGATATTTCTGTATGATATTTCGAAACACTGGTTTCTCCCATATCGGCACAGACTATTGTCAGTAACGCTTCATGTTGAGCAATTGTATGACATTGTATACTTGGGTGAAAGATAAGAGTAAGGATATTAACGCTGCTCTAAGTAAAGCGAACCCATACCGGGCAAATAGAGAAAACTCTCCTTGACCGCGGCTGGGATTCGAACCCCCGACCTTCACCCAAGTATACAATTTCATACAGTTAGCAATAGTTTGTGCCGATATGGGAGAAACTAGTGTTTCGAAATATCATATAGAAATACCATCATCCCACGCCCTGCTCTCGGCTGGGCGTTGTAGCTCAGTTGGTAGAAGGCAGGGCTAGTAAACCGAAGGTCGCGGGCTTGAATCCCAGACGCGGTCAAGGAGAGTTTTCTCTACTTGCCCGGTATGGGTTCCTTCCACTTGGAGCAGCGTTAAGATCTTTAGCCTTATCTTTCACCCAAGTATGCAATTTTGCACGGCAGCTATCATTCTTTGAAGACGAAGCCCCAGACTAGCGACATTCGCAACTACCAAAGAAAGGAGGAATGTCCACTACCCGATAAATGCCAAACAACCAACGTCATCTACAGAGCCAACATCACAACAACCGATAAAGGAGAAACGAAGCATTACACAAGTATGACCGCAAATACTTTCAAAAAACGCTACAGAAACCACATAAAATCATTGAACGACAGAAAGTACGCCAACGAAACAGAGTTATCAAAACAGATTTGGGATCTAAAGGAGAAGAGAAGGATTTTCACTATTAGCTGGGAAATCGTGAAACGGGCCGCAGCATACACATGGGAGCTAAACGTTGTAATCTATGCCTAGAAGAAAAACTCGCCATCATGAAAGCGGAGAAAGGAAACCTTTTGAACAAAGGATCAGAATTAGTTTCAAAATGTCGTCACCAAAACAAATTTTGTATTTCAAATGCTCGCCGCTCGACAGAAAAAATCGATGAGTCATCTGGTCTCCCACGCACCATGACTACACCACCTGTCACAAAAAGCAGAAACCTACTGGAAGCCTGTTCAGGTAGCTGAAGATCGCGAACAGCGTGAAACTCGGAGTAGCAACGAAGAGTTCTTCTTTATCTTATTGTGTATATAAGTGAAACCCCGCCTTACGGCCACCTCGTTAATACGGCCACCTCGATATTACGGTCACTTTTTTTTGTCCCGGCAAAACGTCAATACATTTCCTAATAAAGATACCTCGTTAATACGGTCACCTCGTTAATACGGCCAACGGCCACATTGTAATGTTCCTAAGTTAAGAAATAACCCCGTTAATACGGTCACTCAAAAAGTGTCGACAAATGGAAATATATTTTGAGATACTAATAGTGGGCGTACATACAAATGTTATTAACAAGTGGCAAGCCAATTTTTTTAACAAGTTGGGAGCGAACCAGGGAACTGTTCACATCTATGACAGCGACGATGACGACGACGCAAATGATGAAGAAGCAGGAGCTTCAGTAGTGGCTTTGAAAGTAAGTTCTTATTCGGAAGCAACAGCAAACCTTGAAGATGTTTTGCAGTTTTTACAGTCGAGGGGAAATATTATCACGGCAAACGAACTTTCAAAAGTCATTTCACGGACCCAGAGTGACCAACTTGAGAGAAAGAAGAGCCAATCAAAAATCACTGACTCTTTTACTAAATCCTAACATTGTTATTTGAAAAGTTATAATACCTTAACAAATTAATGTTTATTCTAAGTAGATGCAGCATATTAAATTGTGCTATAGCTCAGTTTAATTAAGTCTTTGTTTAAACGGGGCTTTCATGACGTCTCCAACAAAGTTTTGATGACGTAAAGGTCGGCTGTGAAATTTGATCTCACCCCGTTAATACGGTCACCCCGTTAATACGGCCAGATTTTTATGGCCCGTTGGTGACCGTATTAACGGGCTTCCACTGTATATGTATACACAATAAGATAAAGTGTAGATAGATGTAGTTAGATAACGCTCTATGGCCATTTGGTTCATATTGAGCACTATACAGCATGAGTCATCGCTAGCGAATTTGCGCACGCTCACTAGTCTCTAGTTAGAGTACTCTGGCATGGCTTAGATGTACCACATGTGAGGGACATTTGAGTTGCCTATATAATATAGGCTTCTCCATCCTGCTCGTCAGCACTACACTGATGAGGCCCAGTAGGCCGAAACGGTTCCGTCTGTAGTTATATATATATATATACATATATAACTATATACTACTGGGCCTCATCAGTGTACTACTGACGAGCAGGATGGAGAAGCCTATATTATATAGGCAACTCAAATGTCCCACACATGTGGTACATCTAAGCCATGCCAGAGAACTCTAACTAGAGACTAGTGTGCGTGCGCAAATTCGCTAGCGACATGATTCATCCTGTAGAGTGCTCAATATGAACCAAAAGGCCATAGAGCGTTGGCAGAGCATCGCACTAGATTCGCGGGTTCGATTCCCAGCCGGAAGGCCGGCGTTGCATTTTCGCAACAGGTCCCGGTTAGGTCTTAAAAAGTCGACGATAATGGGCACCCGATATTTCCTTCACCAATTTGTCAACTTATAATATTCTAAGGAAAGGTGCCAATGTTTGTAAATAATCTCTTCACCAAAAAAATCGGTGAGCCCACCTCTTAAAATAATGAACTCGTGGCCATGCTCTCGGCAACGCCTCCGTAGCTAAGTTGGCAGTTGGCAGAGCATCGCACTAGATTCGCGGGGTCGCGGGTTCAATTCCCAGCCGGAAGGCCGGCGTTGCATTTTCGCAACAGGTCCCGGTTAGGTCTTAAAAAGTCGAGGATAATATAGCTCGATATAGCGCGAGGGAGACTAAAACTAACTTACAAGACCACCTTTACCAGAAATCGAGGACATTTCGAGCCCGCTATGAAATGTCAGTGGTATATCTCATTACAGCTAAAATTCAATATGGCAGCGGAAACTCGTTCGGGGAAGAAACGTTCGTGACAGAAAATACAAGGAAAATAAAGACGACCTTGGAAGTATTTTGCGATGCAGAATTTAGGCTTTTCCCAACGGATTTGGAAAGTTCAAACATCACAGAAGCTATATCGAGTCGTGATGATTTACATTGTGCAAGGGTTAATTCGCCATTCCACGATTATCTGGGTTGATTTCGGCAAGATTTTAAAGTAATATAAGGAGAAAGGTGCAGCACGGAGTGGTAAAACAAAGATCGCTCCTGGAAGTAAGTAAATAAATACCAAAAAAGCCGTTTTTAAGTCACTTATGAAGCTTACACTACACTAAACATGATTCGAGTCGTGATGAGAGGACACGTAAGTTTATAATCGATATATCTTAAAATTAATCGATATCTCATACATTTTATATATGTCATTTCGCCCCCATTGTCACCCATGTGCCCATGCGCGGGTGCCATCTTGTCCCATATTTCTGGCAATGCGTAGGGGACTGAAGCAAACGTGCAAAATTGGCCCTCCATGCACGACTTCTTTGCTTTACATTTCGTTGGTCACTTTGAGACCGATTTCCAGAGGGTGTGAACAGTCGCGCGGGCGATGTTTTTCGAGTGGACTGGCTAATATTAGTTAATGCAAATGTCGCACGGAGAAGTTGACTTGAAGTCAACTTTTTCATGATAGAATTGTGGCCCGCAAAACTTTTTACACCCAGTCGATGGGCTAATATTGGCTGACTGTGGTTTGATTTAGTAACTTGTCTCCATTAGCCTTTATAGTTATAACAGGTGGCTTGTAGTATGCAGTTATTTCGTAGCTAGTCATTTAAATCTTTCACTCTTACCACTAAATACTTAATAGTGCTAATAAACTTCTTGTTGTTGTAGTTGTTGTTGTTGTCGACTCACGATGTCGCGCGGAAAAGTTGACTTCAAGTCAACTTTTTCACAATAGATTGGTCACTCGCGGGACTTTCTACACCCATTGGAAATCGGCCTTTAACATTCCAGCCGTAAGGAATCGAGTTCGTTGGTACAGTATTAATAAAGTCTACCTATCAATCACACAAATTCAAATTCCTCAACATAATGCATACGTACCTCCTCACACACGCTTGACGAACCACACTGTAGACATCCTGATGGGCAGGGTTACGGCTGCTGGTATAAGAAACGTGAGCTTGCTCATCTACACTAAGGAATCCTGGGTGATCCGCTGGCAACGACCGACATGCCTGAAAAAAATGAATATTACTTAATTAAGCAATTTTTAAGAAACAAGTTGAAAAACTATATCAATATATCAACAACTTTACGAGAACCACTTACAAATTTTTATTTAAAGAAGAACATTCTCAAATATTGGGAAGCCAATAATCAACTCTCTTATGCAGGGTGCAGCGTACATGTAAGTTGAACAAGAAGCTTCTTTGGGCCCATGTTATTCCGCACTATACGCAAAGTATGATTAGATATTCGTGGCAAGCAATGGAAAGGCAAAATTTTGGAATTATTTGTAAAAAAATACCGTTTTCTTCTATGGAAGCTGCTATGCTGACTGGAATACATCAATCCTGGCATTAATATTTCTTGAGGAATTCCCCTCCCCCCTTCTCTCTTAAAAACATAGCCTGTGTGAACGGTGTTCGCAATATGTACTCAGTACTTCTGGCCTCCTTGTAATACGTTATCATTCTCTTGATAATAAATCAGCTAAATTTTCCTAAATGCAAGATCTCAACTCCGGCCCTTCCAGAAAGACAGTAATTTATTTTCTCACTAGCCATTTGAGGGCAAACTTCATAACTTATTGTGCAGAGGACAGGTATTCCAGGAGAGAGTGTCCCTCGCAAAAAGTATCCCCCCGGACACTATCCGCTCGCAGATATTGTCAGAGCCGTATCCAGAGATTTTTTGGGCAGACCGTTTTGACCAGGGGGAGGGGTAGGTTGTCAATTTAAACCGCTCCATCCCTCCCCAAACACCACCACCACCTTCCCTTCGGCTCCCCGCCCACCCACATTCACTGGTGAGACGGCATATTTTGCGAGAATTTCTTCGCTGAATTGATCGCCGTGCGGTTCCTTGCTAAAATCTTCTTGAATCTTCTTGAAAAGTTTGTAAAACAACATGTACGATCTTTAAATGTTCTTTAAATAACCTCCGCCACGGTATCATCGCCATTATCGGGGATAAACATATGAAAGGTGGATTAAAACGTTATAAAAAGGTGGGCTTTTCCACATTAAATAAAAAGTACGAGAATGATTTACCTTTCTAAAGATTTAAATGTTTAATTTGTGTTTTATTTTTGTAATAAACACATCTGTTATTTCCGAAATTCGTAATTCATCTAGCTGAATTTGGGCGCCAGAATTTGGGCGCCCAAACCTGTATAGCGGTATGACAACCCCTCCGGATACGGCCCTGACTGTCTCCCCGGACATTATCTACTAAGCGGATAGTGTACCTCCTCGCGGATTCCTTCTCCCCGCTAAAGATTCAAAACTAGTGTGGTGACTTTCAGTTTTTACTTATTTCGATAGAAAACATAAAAGGAATCTCAAAGCTTAAGCGATCATTCATAGAGATAGAATTCATAAAGGCAATTCCCAGTACAGTTTTAGTGCTCAGTTTTCTGACAACAACACGTGTGAGTCATCAAAGCAACAACCGGTAACGGGGTTACCAAAGTCCAAGCAACTCCCAAGGGTTTCACTAGGCCACAAAAGCGCAAACATCACGAAAGCAACTACCAGCGACAAAGCGTAGTTTCGGTTTTTATTCGAGATTTGCACAGGGTGATTTCAATAATAGTGTGTTGAGTAAATATTTAATTGAACGACTTTAATAGTTTTCAAGATATTAAGCTAAAAAATTTTAAATTTGCTTTAAAGATTCATTTTGTCGAAAATGAAAAACAAAATAAACAACACATACACAAAAAAAAAAAAACCAAACCCAGACTAGTTAATTTTGTAAAATAAACAATTTGTCGGGAAAGTCTATGCTTTTATCTTTCACTTTCACATGGAGGACATTATCAGGTGGAATCTAATTAAAGGGCAAATTACCCGCGAGTGGATAGTATCCGATGGGGCAGTATCTGTGGGCAGACACTATCTGCTGGGACACCGGCAAGAAACTGGTAACACAATGACGTATCCACGAAAGTTGACTACGTCTGGTCTTTGCAAAGTTCGTACTTAAAGTTTGTCGTAGAACATATTCCACATCCTCTACTTTAAACCGCGCTTTTACTAAACTCGTTGTTTACAATTATTTATGTTTTTGGCCGTTATATCAGGAAGTTAGGCAAGGACATAATTAAGAAATTGTTGCTTGGGAGGGACATACAAGCATCCGAAAAAATACTTAAAAGCTACATATCATTGGTTGTATTCATTCGTTGAGGGGAGATTTGGAGTAAAGTTTCTACCAAAAGGTGAAGTAAAATGGTAGCCACGCAAGATGAGTGACGAGAAGATTATGCTATATACTTGCTTTTCTTGATTTTTCAGAATTAACAATAAAACTCGTCTGTAAAACATCGCGAGTTTTCGTATATTTTCATATCTGTTTTGGGCCCATTTTTACGATAAGATTGTTGTGTACGATTATTCGTTCTGATGTATCCGATTAACTGGCTAGAGTCTTTCTTTGATTCTAGCCTGCATCGCAGCCCGACTTTCACGTGGAGAAAAGTGGATCTACAACTTTGCATAATAACGAACAAATCTGTGTTCCGTGCCTTGCATGGTTGCACGATTTTATATAATAGATTTTGATTGCCTTACAATTACTTACATTCTAACGAGACTCGAGGTTGGCTCGCTTACTTGCCCTAGTCCTCTCCTTTTTCGGTTTCAATGATTTGATTTTGCACGTAAGTTTGACAAATCAATCCTGCAGGTCGTTGTGCTTATAATTTGATTGGGCATATATGTACCAGAATGCAATCTTTGCATCAAGAAAATCGACAAACCTTACAAAAGATTCCTTGTGGAAGGCAAATGGCAATTCAACGTTTTAACAGAAATACTGACCCTGCTGTTTGACAAACCGAGAAGCTGAGAATTTATTTGCATAAAGAAATCAGAGTGTATTGTATATAATCATGGAACCATGCAAGGCCCAGAACACCGA
Organism: Heliopora coerulea; assembly: GCA_030142905.1. Taxonomy (NCBI): domain Eukaryota; kingdom Metazoa; phylum Cnidaria; class Anthozoa; order Scleralcyonacea; family Helioporidae; genus Heliopora; species Heliopora coerulea. The sequence continues at coordinate 449,020 of JASJOG010000132.1, read as the reverse complement.
TTTGTTCGTTATCATGGTGAATTTCTACTAGACGCAGAATGTCGCGCGCGCTACTTTTCCCTTTTGTCTCATGAGCTCTCGAATGGAACCAAGTAGAAATCTATTCAATTATAATAAATAGAATACAACTATCACGCTCGCAACATTTCGCACCAAGTGGAAATCCAGCTTTACGTAGACCCACTTCCTTTGACGTGAAAATTGGGCTGCGACGCAGGCTAATTAATACATCAGTGGGCAAATCAAAAGCAGGAATTGTACCTTTGAAACAACTCTACATACCCCAGGATGAACAATCGTATACGACAACTGCATCGCGTAAATAGGCCCAAAGAAAAATATCGGAGCTCTGGTTTTAGTGCGGACATCGACTATTTGCGCTGGTCTCGGTCCGTATTAAAACATCCGTTGGATATTTAACTAGCATACGCCTCGCTCTCGGTCAAAAAATAGTTCATATTGCATTACATGGATTACGATACCTATTGCATCAGAAACCTTACAACAAAGTACATACCTCGCACTGAGTTGATTTTGGCTGGGGAGACTTCGGAGTGTCCGCAGAGCATTCATTAGCACTGGACTGCGAAGACCTATATAGAAATTAGATTAATAAACATTTTAATTAAGACTTCAAAAAAAGCTACGAAGTTAATACCTGTATGGTTTTAAAGAAAACAATACTACCGAAAAGCATTTAAGCAAGTTGTTAAGAGTATCCGCACGTATTGCGTTGCTTTTCGTATTAACTACAGTTGTTAAGCATACTGTATTTTGGTAGCTGTACAGTGTAACTTATTTTAGTATTCAATATGGTGACGTCCAAGCTCTCAAATTTCTAAAATCATAAACTGCTTAAAAACTCTATTAATATTATGATACAATTTTGAAAATCATTTCAACCAGTGTGGTTATCCATTACAAGCTATGCATGCAATTATTCAAGGATTAGATTTTGACAAATTTATCACAATTTTAGAGGCATTTTTCACATAAAAATATACATCTCAGATGCTTCTCAAAGATTCTGAAAAAGTGGAGTATATCCAGCACAATTAAAATTCCAATCCCAAAGAGAGTGGTAGAATATTAAAATAATATAACTTGATATTACACAAAACTTGTACTTTTGCAATGACATCATGCTGTCACAATAGCAGGTCAAAAAAAAAAATTAAACAACAGAACTTTATGCACAATATACCATAATGGACATATAAGTTGTTGGAGTTTGTTTTAAAAATAAATCTGATGAGTATTTGCATTCAATTTAATCTTCAAGCAACACATAAATGTCTATGAAACTCATTATGTCTGAACATCCTAAATTCATTGTGCCTAAGGACTATAGTAGTAAGAGTTTGAGCAAGAAGCAACTTAATATCACTTGGTGGAACCCTAGAGCAAAACCCACACTAATTGTTTAAGAAAAATTTGATAAGGAATCAGTTGGATTCAATTTTGTAACTTAATTTTATGTTATTTCCTAATGATGATAACATGGACAAAATAAAAGTCTAACTGAAAGAGGCACACCAGTGGCAGCAGTCTGCTGCAGGGATTGAGTAAGGAACTTATAAACTCCAAACCTCTATCACCAGGAGTGCTGCCGGAAGTGACGAATTCTGTCCTGTTTATATTTAACAGTACTAGGCAAGCTGGGAAAGAGCAGGGGACAGTTGCTGTCCCCTTTTTGTACCAGCCATGTCTGTCAGTACCTTAACTAGATTTGTTGGTATATCAAGCTTGTCCACAGCAGATAAGGTTTGCATCTGAAATATCAAAATTTCAGCAAGTAACCCTGTTTCTGGCAATAAAAATTATATCAATGGTACATGCCTGGGTACCAACAGATCTGGTTGGGTGATAGCTGAACTAAAAGAAATTACTGTATTTTGCGGCATATAAGTCGATTTTCTAGGACTCAAAATTGATCCCTAAAAGTCCACTTCGATTTATACAAAGGGTTATGAAATTGAGTAAAATCATGGGCCATATATACTAGTACCAGTCCTCTGTATGTGTCATGAAATGGACCAATCAGCTTATTGCTAGTGAATGGGCACACCAACATGGTCAACACATTTTATTATCAACCTCATTCTTACAGTGTAAAAACTTTGACATGCTTCCAAAATGACAAAGATATGAAGCATGATTCATATCTTGAAATATATGTTCATACTTCAATGAAGTTGAAGGTTGTTGACTTGGCTGAAAAGTCAAACAACTCTGCTGCCAGTTGCAAGTTTGGTGTTGGCGAGAAGCTTGTTTGAGACTGGTGAAAACAATCCAACAAAATAGAAGATCTACCAAAGACAAAATGTGCTGATTGTTTGTGTAATTTTCTAGATTAAAATAAACTCTAAAAGATTTTAAAAATATGCTGTAAAACATTTGCCATGTTATTAAAGTTTCTTTGAACACTATTCTCTGTCTGGTAACCAATTAATTTGAGGCACCTGACTTATACTCAGGGTATCATAAAAATCATGATTTTTTGGTCAAAAAATAAGGGGCCGACTTATATGCCAGGTTGAGTTATACGCTGCAAAATACAGTAATATTAATATACATAGGAAAACATCATACTGTAGTTCATGTGACTGTTAAATCATGCTTGAAATTTACTATATATAGTCAGAGCTTGGCTACATGAAAATTATTCTTTTGTTAAGTTTTGCTTACTATTTTGCCTTTATCATCAGAAATGCCCTGGCTGATTTTTTCTCTAAATTGCACTTGTCATTATACAGTATTACAAATATCTTATTGTTGGTATATTTGTCTAAGATTTGATCTGCCACCCCCTCCCCACTTTCAAATTCCCACCTATCCTGCTGCACATATTATACTTACAGTACCTCCTAGATAGCAAACCACCATCTTTGGGAAAGACCTTACAACCATCAACTGGATCATGTTCAGTACAATGAAAAGTCTACAAAATGAGAATTATTAAGGATCACTTATGTACAAAGCATGAAGTCTGCATGGCAAATACTTCCCATACAAGTGTTTGCATCCTGGGATCCTTGGTGCCAGAATTTTAGGGGTCCTGAAGCAATTTTATGCATCCACACAGATCAACATGATCATGTAAATAAGCTAGATGCCTATTTTGTTTTTTCTTAAACCAATCACTGCCTATTTTTTCTAACCTTTCACAGTCAATGTTTACCATGCTTTAATTTTGGATTTTGTCTGGTAGCAAATGGCTTATCCTGCCTATCCACCATCATGGTGCTCAATCCCTCATAGATCTTCTTCAATCCCATCCATAATAGGTAATGAGATTTTCCAAGTTAATGAGTGTCTTAAATTGTTTATTCTCATTTTCTTGGATTAAAGTTTAGGCTTGGAAGGGTAAGATTCTTTTGTAGAATTTGGTAGAGCTATTTTTTTCATCACATTGCTTGTGATACCTTACAGTATGTCATTCAGGTAAGAGTTAAAGCCCACAAATGGAGGCTTTATGCCAGATACATCCCGAGAGCGTAGCCCAAAGGTTGTTTCAGGTGTAAAGCCAATGTTCAAGGGCTTTAACTAACTTATTTCATGATAAGATGCATTTTCGAACAAAAGGATTTCATTTGGGAAAACATGTTTTTGACATGTGAATGCATAAACATTGGACTGAAATAAAATGGTTGATTGGCATTTAACAAAAGGTTAATGTATTTGCTAAAAGGATTTTACAAGTAGTGATTTTTAATATCAATGCTGTTTTTTACTGGAGGGCATCTTACAAATGATCAGAGTTATTTGCATTTGGTCGAGTCACAAGTAAGGAGGCTATGAATTAAAAAGTTTGTCACATCATGTTTTCGGACCAAAATATTCCCGCTGAATTTCATTGAAATGAAAGAACTTTTTGCTGATATTGCAAATGACAAATCAATTAAAGAAGGGAAAAGATGACAATTTGTCAATAAATAATTTCAAAGATGAGAGAAACATTTCATTTGTGATGGACAAAGAACTGGAGAAATGGAAGGCATATAGGATTACTCCAAATACTAAGATCATGTCTGCTTGGGGAGTTTGTTGTTGGACTGAATTGGCAGGCGTATGTAATGTAAAATCTAAATCCATTAAAGAATAGTTTACTGATTGACATGGGAAGAAGCGCTTTCAGTGAGATTAAGAAATCTTATCACACTTAATATTAAGGGGAAATTCCTGTTGTTTTTGAGAAGTGCACATGAGAAGTGTACAAGGAAAATGTCGAAGTTGTTAGAGTTGGTGTATGTAACATTAAAATCTTAAATTGTGTGCAGAGGAATTATACATTTAGTCGAAGTGAGTTTAGTAAATTAAATAAGGTTTTGAATTATAAGTTCAAGGGATGTATATGATTTTCTAGGGATGTATACATATACATCTCTGGGAAGCTCAGCATACATCCCTTGAATTTATAATACAACATTATACTTAATTCATCAGCCCCACTCTTCCCTACTGAATATCAAATTCCCTCTCTGGGCTATCAGTTGCTTGATTGTTTAATGAGTATGTAAGCTAAATAAAGGATCATGAATAACAAAGAAAATGCTGTCAATCATGAAATAAGTGGATTGAATTCCCATCAACCCAAGGCCACAATGGGCCTCAAGTTTGTGTCACCTAGCAAACTTAATGAGTATATATGATTAGGTATGTGCCATCTACTTGTCCTCCAGTTGGGGAACATTGGTTTATGGTCAGCAAAAATAATGGGTTTGAAAGTGAACTAAATTATGAAGTTTAAACAATAAATTATGAGTCTTAATATGAATTTAACTCACCCAAAGATTTATTATATACTCATAATTACCAAAAATTACAAACTAGTGCAAGAAATACTGTTATAAGTGATAGTGTTTGACATGTTGATCTCAGATAACCACAACTGCTGCATAGTTTGTGGTGACTACTCCAAGTTTCTCGTTAAAACCATACCCTTTCTCTTTCAGAAGAGGTTTGGCAATGACCCTGAATTCTAGGCTGGTGATGTGAAGAGACTCGTCTCTAATGAAAGCAACCCCACAAAAAAGTACAATAATCATGCACAACCATAGAATTTTCTTTCCTTATATACAAAATAAAGATGTTTTCACCTATAGTAAACTTAAATAATTCCAATGTAATTTTCAGTTATTTCAAACAGGAACTATTACCTCACGTGATTTGTGCATGAGCAGGGCAATCGAAATGTATCTGTAATGTTATAATATTTTAACAGCGAAAAATAGCATTACAATTTTTGAGCATGTCAGTTGATAACTACATCAGTCACTAAGTAGTGTGCTCAAAATTGATAATTGCAAACAAGCAATACACGTTCGATGGTCCCAACCAATATTTGGCTAGAAACGTCAAACGAAATATTACAGTAACAAAACATGGAATATCAGACTTACTTGAGTGCAAAACAGCACACTGGGGCCATGAAACTCACAAAAATGGCAAAGAGCAATAATTGCATTCATTTTAATTTTTCCCAGAGGAACATATATACCTCAAAGTTGATTTTGAGCTGAGTGTTGTCTGCACGACGGTTTGCGGCACTGGAGCCCTGAGAACGAGTACAAGTGGAAAACATTCGCATAGCAGCTTTGTTTACCGGGTATTTGATATAGGGGGCGGTCCTCGTAGCCTCGTGGTGTTCGCATCCGGCTGTCACGCGAAATAACTTGGGCTCGAGACCCGAGCTTGATTTTATCTTGATTTTATCTTGAGACTTGGATTTTATCTCGATTTCCTATTTCTTCGCATTTTAAAATCTTTTTTCAGGGTTAGGGTTAGTGTATGGTTAGAACTAGCGTCAGATTTAGTTTTATCTGCGTATAACAGAATAAGGAAATAAGAATGCTCCTTTTAGAGCTGGTTAAAAAAAAAAAAAAAATAATAAATAAATAAATAAAATAAAATAAAAATTCAAGCCCCTTGCAGGTTAATCTGGCTAAAACAAAAAAAGTTCAAAGAACGAAGGAGCAAAATCAGAGAAACGAAAATTCATAAAGGATTTTGAGTGATATGCAATTCTCAGTGGGAAGCATTTTAAGCGATCAATTTTGCAGTAGAGTTCATTGATGAATAAGTTAATTAAAAAGTTAAATATTATTATTAAATTTATGTGGATTTTTACATACATACATGCATACATACATACATACATACATACATACATACATACATACATACATACATACATACACGCATACATGCATTCATTGGACACCGGGCGTATTCAGAAGGAAGGCCATGGTGCAATGTTCTTCCTCACATACTGTGTTGCGTTAAAAATTAAGGGATATTGTTTATTGATAAACTCATAACAACTTGTCAGAAGGAATCTTCCCTATTCATTGGATCACAAAAGTTAACCCAGACCAAAGTGTCAATTAACTGGCCTGTCAGCCTTTCCGGCCTGCTGTCGGCCCATCCTGGTCGGGCGATGCTCCACTCAGAAAAAACTTGGTTGGGCCACTGCAACTTTATATTTCACTAGTCTTCCACAAATTAGACATGGGGTCGATCGATACCTACATCAGACAAGACGGAATCTGTCAGATCAAAATTCATTTACTCTTGTTTCTGTATCACCACAATCCCCCCGACAGACGTGATGACTATCAGACCAAATATGAATTAGCTAACTTGGCCAGTTTGTGTAAACTTGCACTAAATATTAGTGACCAGAAAATTATTAGCGGGATAGAAATAACTTTTTTTCTCTCCGGAAAGACAAGGCTGACTACGCCATTGGTGGGCCTGGCATCAGTATGTCAAGGGCCAATTCATCAATTGCCGCCCCTCCGTCAAAATGTTGGCGCATGATCAAGTGCACTAAACTGGGTGTAATTCATAGAGATCATATACCAATTAGAGGGGCTATTGTAGCTACATATCACTTAACCGCGAGGAAAAATTAATTGCCGCCATATTGCATAAATTGGGGAGCAAAATAGACATGCCCGGATGATAAGTTCAAGGTTAAGGTCAAAGGCCATTTTACCTTCGTGAAAAGTTGGGTCCCTGTAGACTTAACGTAGCAAGACCTGCTGTGCAAAATCAATTGGGAGACAAAAACATGCCTCACAATTACCCGCTTTCATTAGGAAATTTAGAAAGGGAAATTCCAACAGCAGCAACAGAAAGAGCTTGGATTGCATAGACATATGTGCGGCATGGTTTTGGCATATACAAACGTACTTAGACAGAGAAAATATATGTATTGACAGGTATTTTATGGTATGTATACAAATCACGGACTTTGATCCACGGAACTCTTCAAAAACAGCTTGATATTATTTGGGTAGCATTTTTCCCCTCCTGAAATTCGGTTCTGGGATATTTTCATGTCTCCTAGATACGAAAGAGTGTTCTACAGTGTTGTTATTGTTTGATTGAAGCAACTGAATTTCACCGTCTAGGGCTCAGAAATCATTTTCTGAATATCGAGCTTGAAGATCGTTCATCTGCCTCAATATATCCAAGCTCTCACGTCTCATATCAAGCATCAAACTGAATTTCACTTTAATCACGGTTTATAGAGCTTTAATGGATTAATACATTTTGTGTTTTTAATGGATTTGCGTTCGGGGTTATTGGTTAAATAATTGTCATGACTATCGTATTATTGTTTATTCCGTAGGTTGCCCACTTACGAAATAATACAAGTGGAGAGGACTTGGTTCAACAACAGGCCCAAGAATCAGTCAAGAAATCAATACGCCGGACATCGTGCTTTTGTGAAGTAGTAGAGGATGTTTCTCACTCAATCGAAAACGCCTGCTTGGCGAACATTAAGCACGCGACCTATGGGGTAAGCAGTGGATGAAGCACTGAAAATTCACCTGGTGCTGCCCGTGATTCTCATCTCCAAAATCCCTTCACATATGTCAACGTGGGAGCACAAAAGCTTTGGGAATCCTTTGAGACAGATACTGAATGACCAAAATATCAGAAAATTCGGTTTTTCCCCAACCAAAGCGTGCCAGTATGCCTCATATTTCAGATACTGTTTTCAGTCAGGTGATCACTTTATTGTACAAAGTCTGTTTTGTCAGAGCCCCTAAATTTTTGTGCGACAGCGTTAAGAAAAAACGACGATATCTGAAGACGTAAATGACCCTCAAACCTTACAGTTAAGTTAGCACTGGCAATATAAAAAGAACTCAAGCCAGTTAAGGAGAGTATCTATGTGTTTTTTTGTTCTCAATTTCTTTAGTGACTTCTATAGTAATACCAGTCACAGGAAGCATCTAGCCAAGGAAAAGTTCATCGACTTGTTGCGAGGTTTTCCGTTCATATCCCTGGTATTGACCAGAGTAGGTTTGCAAGCTCCCGTCACAGACGTGCTCGCATCCACAGGCTTAGAAAATCGAGCGGAAGTTCTTGTCAGCAGACTGCCCAGCTGGCCAGACAAAGTCGCCAACCGGTTAGAGTCCGTCAAACTGTGCCAACCACAAACCATCGTCAATAAAGATATATCCACAGGATCGAATAAGCCCCACAGTTACAATAAACTTCAAGTAAACGACAAAATTTTAATAGTATACATGTTTTGACAAGACTTATGCCATCTTCAATACAAGATGGCATACCGGAACATGTATGCTATTAAAAAATTGTTCGTTTACTTAACCCTTTTACGGGCGATCAGACATGACTGTACAATTAATGTATAGAAATTTAATGCAAGAACAAATTTCAATAGATTTGCAAAAGGATTTGAATAGAATGAATAATTGTCAGTTTCTTTCGGAAAAATTGACCGTTCAAGGATTAAAGATATATCGCCAAACAAACTCGGCTACCTGCACTTTCACACTCACTGATCACATTGTATTGTCGCTAACTGCGGATGACTCAAATCGGGTTTAATCGCTTAACCGAGGTGTAAAATATTAACCTGCCGAAAACAAAATATTCGTGCGCTTTCATTTGTGCACTCCAAACATAAATCGCTGGTCATCGTGAGGCGCTTTGAAGTTTACCCAAGTTTCCAGACAATGTTGGTCGATTGATTTTTCACAGTTATGGCCATTAAAGTTTCAATTTGTTCAACAAACCTATGTAAACTAAGTCCCCTTCCTTTAGATATCTAGTACATTTCAAATAATTTTTCATGTAATATATCATACACGATATATCATCATATATCCAAATACCGAGAGGTAATCGAGTTAAAAAACGAGGCGATAGCCAAGCTTTTTAACAGACTTTTGAGGTGTTTGGATATCTGATGAAGCACGACGTTCGAGTGCATGATACTACCTGTCATCTTCAAACAAACCCGTGTTTAAAGAGAAAGTCTGCTTATCCAAACTGCATCTCAGTTGTGGTGTTGATTTTCTTGTTGTTTTGCTCATGAATTGTTAATGAGTTTGAGATGATATCAGAAGACATGCTTTTGGTTCAAAGCCTTGGCTTAATTTAAAATCTGTCTCTTTTTTTATCTAGCTTTCCAAATTCTTTCTTATCATTGGACAAATGTGTTGGGTCTAGCAGGTACTTGAACTAATTAAAAAGAATTTTATCATTTAGTTTATCCTTGCAACTTTTCTGAAGACGCAATTAGGCTTTGATAGATTGTGCCAGCATAATTTTTGGCATAATTTTTGGCATAATTTGCCATTATGAGCACAATTTTCGCGATTTTTCCGAAAAAAAGCACTGCAAGCATAACTATCATTTTCCGCTTCTTCTGAAGCATTAAATTACTCATTTTTCTATGCTGAAAGCGTTTATTATCAGAATTTTCCAGTAATCAGCGTCAAACAGCATGAGAACGTTCGTAGTTTGGTAACCAGTCTCTACTGAGAACTGATCCACTGCCCGCGGGCTGTACCGCTGTAGTGTTGTTTGTTTAACAATCAAGATGGCGACTTACAGTGATTTGGAGGATAGCAGTGATTTAGAACGTGAAAACGAAGTGACATGAACAGGCAGTGATCCAGGAACAGCTGAAATAACTCGACAATGAACTCTGAGATTAATTGAAGGGAAATATGTATGGAAAGAGAAGAACATCTGATGCAAAAAATGCAATTCTCATGAAAATTCTCTCTGCTCTCCTCATGCTTCAGTGACCTGCAAGATCATGTCCTTGTAGATTACCAGCAAGCTAGTGTTATGCCACAGTACAACAAGCAATAAGGACAGAGTTATTTGTTAAACAGTACGAAAAAGTACAGTATTGGCTCTGCATGAATTCGAACTACTTGCAGTTACAATTTTAACAGTTATAACTACTTCAAACAAAGACATGTATTTCACTTAACATGTTAACGTTAAGTAACACCAACTTCACGATTGCGGTTACCATGAGTACAATTTAAAGAAACAAAGTAGCATATATTTTTCGCACTTCTTAGTATTATCAGCATAGTTTTAAAGAACTGGCACACTTTGCAGCACAATTTCAGTCAAAAGCGAGCAGTGCTTGTAGCATAATGTGCTAGTTTTACGAGCACAGTCTATCAAAGCCTAGACGCAATAGCTGGCACTGACCTACCTAACTGATTGTTGAGTGTAAATGTTTCGGATTATCCCCCTCCCCCGTTGTCCTTTATCGTTGTAGGGTAGACTGGAAATAATTGTAGTAATTATTACTATTATTATTGTGGCATGTTTGAAGAAGTTGATCGTCCAGGTTAGTGTAGTCTTGAGAAAGACTGTTGGTTGAAGTGACTGACGTTTCGACAGCCTTAGCAGCGGTCACCTTCAGAGTCAAGATGACTAAAGATGACCGCCGCTAAGGTTGTCAAAACGTCGGTCACTTCAACCAACAGTCTTTCTCAAGACTACACTAACCTGGACGATCAACTTTCTCAAACATGTCACGATTCTCCCAGGTTCAAACCATTTACTTTACTATTATTATTATCATCATTATTTCAGTCATTGTTATTATTATTATTATAAATGTTAAGGAAACTCTGACAGATTGTTTTTCCAAGATATTATAACCATCGTTATTACATTACATTATCATTATTATCATTATTATCATTATCGTTATCATTATTATTGTAATTATCATTATTATTATTGTCATTTTCTTTACCGTTATCATTGTCATTATCATAATCGTTATCATCACCGTTATCATTTTATTATCATTATGGTTATTATTATCATTGTCATTATGACTATCTTTGTCATGTCATCGTACTCGTCATTTTCATTTTCATTGTTATTCAGTTGTTGTCCTTGTTGCTGCAATTGTTGCTGTCATTATTATTATTATTACTATTACTATCATTATCATTATTATTATAACTACCATTATTATTATTACTGTCATCATTATTATTACTGTCATCATTATTCTTAAAACAACAATTGTAGTATCTGCTACTCAGAGGCATTGATATTTAAATTAAGATTCTATTCCCATGGTTAAATGCGTCATGTTCAGATTCCTAGCTTTTACAAACGATGTTGTAACTTGTCATGTTAATTACATTGTTTCTCCAAAAATTATATTGTTGTTTTCAATTTATGCGTATTCATTTACGCAGTTTACGTAAAAGGCAGTAACCTTTGGCCTCGTTTAAGATGTTTCCTAGTAATTACGACATATAACAGAATTGTTTGATACAAATCTGGCACAAATGTTTCGGCAAATTTTAATGTGAATTTGTGAATGACATTCAGTTACTTGAAACTTTTTATCTGTTGTAGGTTCAAAGAAATTCAAGAAAAGAAACATTAAGAAGAGCAAGTTGAGAACCTCTGACGACCGTCCTTAACACGTTGACATACACAATCCGTCAAATTTCCGTCTAGAAGTAATAAATACAGAGCGGATCATTCTATTCTTGACGTTCACATTGATAAATAGGTATATCGTGTATGATTGTTTGGTTAGACCCGAATTGATGGTACATAGATTTGTATCAAAATCTGGGAAGAAAGTTTTGCTTTTATGTCGAGTTGCCTCTGAGTTTCAAAATAACAACAAACTTGAGTTTAAGGCCGTTGTTTCTATATTCCTGATATTTTTAACTCAGTAATCGATATACTTCAAATTTATCACCTTAGAATTTAAACCCTGCTGAATGTCCAGAGTAAGCCATTTATGTTTACATAAACTACGGATGACTGTTACCCTGCAACACATTCTCAGACAAAAACTATTCCGTCTCAGTTTAATGCTAAAGGAACATAACATAGTGTTATCTTCATTCCGTCATTATACCGTAATTCAATAGGTCTCGAAAGATATGCTTAGAGATCAGATTTCGTGTTCCTGTTCCTGGTATGCATCGATGGTTTAAAATCGGTTCAAAGTAGAACTCAGAAGCTGTAGTTTACTCCTGTAAAGATGACCTCTTTATTATTTTTCTTTCTCTCTGTTTTGGTCTATTCCATCTCAGGTAAGTGAAGCACAAATGGTTAACTATGTACATATATACCTTCTATTTACATAATAAAGTCCATACGCAATTATACTTAGAGTTCTGACGGATAATTATTGCTACGCTATATAGTTATACTGGTGTCTGTTGCGGAAAAATAAAGATTTATTTGCTACCGTTTGAATTTTGTTAATATCGTGAGACTGCTCGTGATTCTATCACACTTGGCGCGGTTATATTTACTTGAACGTGCTGGTGAGCCTTGTGCCATTGAATGTTGACTGCCTGGTAAATTATCTAAGAAATCGCCAACGTATTGAAATAAGTATTCCAGCTCACAGAGCTTTGTGCTAGGCCGTTTCTGCCCAACATCAAGAATGATATACCCTTTACATCTATCTCCCTGTTGAAGAAAGTTTCAGGAAAACAAACCAAGGAATTGCCATAAATTATTCAATTTGTTCAGCATCGGAACCCTGGAGTTGTCCTTTAAATTGGTCTTCCTGACGTCACATGCAAAGAGTCTATTGTTTCTGTTTATTTGTGTCGAATGATGTTTGGTCTTACCTCCCTTAGTTCAACCAATGAAATGATGAATAAAAAAATGTAGGTATAGGACTTAAGTTGTTGTTGCCTTTCCCCCCGATTTTGAACAAATATTTATCTGGCTGATATAGTTGAGTTTAGCATCTCTCCAGGTCAAACAATTTACCCTGCAGAGAGCTTATTGTTTGTACATGCAATGAAGATCTTTAATCTGTACAAATCCTGTTAACCATTGAAAAAGCAATCTTCGAAGCTGTATTTGAATGGAAGATAACCCACAATGCCCACAAAAATTGTCTCCAGCGTTTTCTCAATTCCGAGAGTTTGAAGCCTGCTCTCGAGAGAGCCAAAATCAGAGGTACTGACTCCCAGACAATCTTACAGACTTCTAAGGCATGCAGCAAAGATACAGACAAAGTGTTAACTGAGTTTGGTGAGAACTTGTTAGTTGGTCACCCGAGCTTTTTCTAACTCTTTGAACCATGTTGAGCGTAAGTACAATCGTTAAAGAAATGAAATTTTAAAAAACTAGATAATAATGCAATGACCGCTTGAAGGAGTCGCAGCTTGGCGCCTCTTTGACCAACCTACCAAGATTTTGGTCCTTCACAGACCAAAATCATAGTTTGTCTCTCCTTGGTGACATGTGCAGGTTCTAAGAGCCAAAAAACTAACGGTGTTATCGTCATATTTTCCCAAGATTGGGAATCCACACACCCTGCGCCGACTGATTTAAGAGAAACGTGCCGCTAAATTTAAAAATACTTTGGCTACTCTTGTACAGGCAATGACTGTCCGAGAACAAACAGGCAGCCAAGAGTTATGTGCGTTGATGAATGTCGTCCTTCAAAAGGGTGCTCCAACTCGAAATATGAATGTCTTTGCGACGGAGACTGTGGATACAGCTGTGTGAGGAAAAGTAAGTGTAATTTCTTTCCGTCCTTTGTAAAACCAAATTCGTGAGCGAGAACATGTTTTGTCGAAGTCGAATGTCTGCTAATATTTTATTAGTTAATTTTTGACACAGAATTAAACGCACTCAAGGCAGTATGAACTATAGACTCTCATGCAATAAAGTTAATACATTAAATATTAATTAAAGTTAATACATTTAATTAAGGCAATTTGATGCGTTGTTTTGATTTTCCAGTTTGAATTTTATCATGAATTTGCAGGAAGCTTTGAAGAAAGGCCTCTCCACACGACGAAAATTGATTGGGAGGCTTGTTTCTGTATCTCACTTTAACAAAGATTTTCCCAGGAAAAGTTACTTGTTCTAACAGGCACTGTACAGAGGCGAGACTGAGAAAACTTTAGGCGAACAACTTTTTGTTCAAATAAGAAGATACAGTGAAATTTAAATTCCTTTTGTACGTCCTTGTCTAACTCAAAATCTTCAATGTCTTGTTTCTTTTCGTCGTCTGTCAAGACGTTTCAGGCAGACCTTCAAGATCGGGAGTGAAGGTTACCTGATAAAATCAAGCCTCCCCCTTACGTAGTCAGCTTGAACATTCAGCAAAACCAGGTTAATCTCAAGACATGCTATTAAGCTTGGGCCACGATGTAAACTACTGAGCAGTCAGTAATCTGTTTTACCCTAATAAAGTGTTTAAAGTGTTTAAAAACTCAAGAACACCCGACAGAAACGTAATATATCCGTCTGCCATTTTATATCTCACGCGGAACACCATACCATGACCTAGGCGTTTTTGAAAAGTTCCGTTTTAAACGGTCTACATGCACGAGCATATGAAAACGGCATTTTCAAAAATTTCCACTCTGGGATGCGTTTATGAAAAGTTCCGTTTCCGGTGGCCGGGCCGTATTTGCCGGATGCGTGTGGACGGGAAGGCAATCCGAAAAGAAAAATGTTCGTTTTTCGAATAAAAACGAATACGTGTGGGCGGGGCCTGAATCCTGCAGTCATGTATCAGTCTGGTAAGACTGAGTACGATACTTCTAGTCGCCAACATGTGGAAATGTTTGAAAAAGTGAAGGAACTTATATGGCAAATTTTACGACGGAACTTTCACCCGCAGATTAAGCGGACTCGTTTAATCTTCGCTACATTACTGGGAAAAACCGAAGGGTAATTATATTGCATGGCAAGCTTGGCTGAAGTATAATCTCAAACAAAAGGTGGTTGGAACATTTATATTGAGATTGTGTTTCTTCATATGCTTAATCTTTAGCATTTTAACAATTGTTTTATCAGATAGTACAACACCACTCCATAATTATTCTATCTTCATGTGGGTGAATTAACAAGAAATAATACGGTCAATCGATTACGACTGCACTTATATTTCACAATGTTCTAATTTTTCCTATACACAGAGTTATCATTTTCCTCCAAGGTACTTGGTGAAAACTGACTTCCTCGTTATCAAGACCCACTATTTCAGTGGAACAGATCCCTTGCCATCGTAAATCGTTACTGTATGCATGTGGCATTGTTACAAAGCCCTCCGGAATTTAATTAAAGAATTCCTCAACAAACCTTGATTCCTCGCGACAAAGGAAAACCTTTATTAAATTGAATATAAGTATATACATACATACATACATATCTAAATACATGCACATAAACATACACATACCCACATACGCATACATATACATATATATACATTAGAGAGAGAGAGAGAGAGAGAGAGAGAGAGAGAGAGAGAGAGAAAGAGAGAGAAAGAGAGAGAGAGAAAGAGAGAGAAAGAGAGAGAAAGAGAGAGAGAGAGAGAAATATAGAAATATAGATGTGAACACTGAACTTGTGTTTCCTGTTAAAATTGCAGATCTGAAGTGTCGTGTATTTAGACCACGAAATGGGAAAACTGTTGGAAATAGCAGGAGTTTCAATGCTACAGTCAAGTTTAGGTGTAACGATAAGTACACCTTGTTTGGCCCACTCACCCGACGCTGTCGCGGTAATGGAAAATGGGACGGTAAACGTCCAAGATGCAGTAAGTAGACTTATCAAGACTAAAAAGGTGGAATAAGGTATCACTATATAACTATGTCTCTGCAAATCCTTGGAAATACGTTTTCGTAATATCCGTGCCTCGTTTTGATTCACATTTCCTTCCTAGGATCCCGATCTTACATTTGTTGTTCTTTGATCTAATTCCATTTCCTTCACTTTCAAGTGGTATATAACATGTTTGTGTTAGTGTACGTAATTATACTGTGGTTAATGTCCTAAATTTTTTATTCACCTCACAACAATTTGTGTTGGAACACAAAAGGTCCCAGAACAACAAAGAAAAAAGGAAAAAAAGATCACGCTTCATTAATCGTGAAGTCAGCCATCATTTGACCTGGATATTACATATAAAATGGATCTGGATAGTAAATCAAGAATGTAAATGGGGTGTTGAGATTACAGAAAAGACGTACTAGGATAACTTTAAAGGCCCAGAACATTGTTCCTTCAATATTATATTGATGGAGCAGTACGATTATTATTATTTAATAAGTTAAATTGGCTTCCCATTACTAAGGAAATTGAAATTAAAAGGCACTTCTTAGCTTGTAGACGTGTAAATTGTAGAACTCGAGGGCATAATTGATACGCTACTACCCCGAAATTCTGATGTACATGGCCGTAATAGCCAGTTTTCAAATTCAAATTTCTGTTGTCCTCGTCTTAATCGAAATACTGAAGGTAGATAAAGTTACACTGTAAGAACAATAAGAGATTGGAACTTGTTAGTTAATGTTAAAAAAGGTGAATCAGTTTCTAGCCTTAAAAAAAAGCCTTTATAATAATTTTTTAAGTTTCCAAAAATCTTCTTTCGAAAATGCAAATTAGTTTTATAATCATTTTAGCAATTTAAATGAATTATTTTGAGATGATAGATGATCGGGGATCGAACTCGAAACCTACTGATGACTGGTGAGACACTCTAATCATTCAGCGATAGAATCACCTGGCGGGAATCGTAAACGTGTAACAAATATCAAAGCCTAGCATATAACACGAAGGATAGGCATTTTAGATAGAGAAGTGCCAAGTAAATTTCAAAATAGTTTAATGGATCTAACGTTTCGTCGCAAAGTTTGCAACATTGTCAGAGATTAAATAACAAACACAGTGACGCTAATTATATAGTGACAGGCAAATGCTAACACATGACATAACCAATAGAATAAAAGAATAAAAATAAATATAACACTGACGGTTGGTCATTCAGCTACCAAGACTCAGATGGTAAGCTAAGGTCTGAGGTCTGAGTCTTGGTAGCTCAATGGTTAGAGCGTCTCACCGGTCATAAGAAGGTTGCGGATTCGATCTCGTCTGATACTCAGAAATCGTTCTTCTGAGGATAGAGCTTCATGAACGTTTATCTATCATCTCAAGATATCTCGAAGCTCTCACACTTTTAAAATATAAATTTCATCAATACCATTATCGACATATGGTGACTTACGCTTAGGTCGCACATATGTCAAACCTGCACCTTAGCTCACCATCTGAGTCTTGGTAGCTTAATAATTAGAGTGTCTCACTGGTCATCAGAAGGTTGCGGGTTCGATCCCCTTCTGGGGCTCAGAAATTGTTTTTCTGAGGATAGAGCTTGACGATCGTTCATTTATCATCTTAAGATATCTCCAAGCTCTCACGCTTCTAAAATATAAATTTCGTAAATTAATTAGTTTTGTCTTATTTTTAGGGCCACAACTTTATCAGTTTTTGTAATTGTACTGTTAGGTATTACCCTCATTTATTAATAAAGTCAAAGTATGTATTGATAACTAATTAAGTGAAAGATGGTATGTAAGCTTTGGTCAAGTCCCTTAACTCAGAACTGAAACGATGTCTTAGGTCCCCTCCATTCGTATCTGTTTTCGTGGCTATTGATTTTCCGGGCGGAAAACGTAGACGTAATATAAAAATGAGAGCCCAGCTCATGATTTTTATGTGGACAGGCATAATGACAGAAATAGAACACAAAGTATTTAAAACAACTTTACTAACGTTTCGTTGCGGACGTGCAACATCTTCAGAGTGACTAATTACAAATGTGACTAAAACCTATATATCTATTTACACGTGATGATAAGTTACATGAGAGCTAAACAATGAGATAAAAGTGACAAGATGTAGGGTGACAAGATGTAGGGTGACAGGAAATGGAGATGAAATGAAATGAAGTGAAAAGAGGACCGCGTAGAACTAAAATAAAGAAAGGGGTATGGATGAGATGTTTTCGTTGAGAAAGGGTCTAAATTTCGATATAAGTAAGCTCTCTCGTAGGAGGAGCTCAAAGTTGGAGTTTGAACGGCAGGAAGAGATGATAGTGAAATCATCAGGAGAGATGTGGTGACAAGATTGATGTGCGTAGGCAAGAATGCTTGAAAGGGAATTCGTTGCAAGCTTCCTTCCCGTCAAAGGGAAGGAAGCTTGCAACGAAGCTTCCAAGCGTTTTGAAAATTTAACTTTTCAAAACGTTTCTCAGATTGAAAATTTTTCAAAACGTTGTTTTCCTACGCTTGAGTGGACGGATGGAATCAGAACTTGCCAAAATCGCCTTGGTCATGGTATAATATCCTGCCGACGGACGTATGATATGTATTACTTTTGTATCGCTTTGCTTGGGCATTTTTCCAAGCCTAATAGCATGTCTTGCAATCAACCTAGCTTTGCTGAATGTTGAAGCTGACTACTTGAGGAGAAGGTTTAACACTATCAGGTTATTCTTGATCTCGAAGGCCAAGTCTGAAACGTGTTGACGGTGGGCCAAGATAAACAATATCTCGAAGATTTTACTTTAGACGAGGACGTACAATTCTTTGGTAAGATAACTCTGCTACTTAAGCAGGTTGTTATCGTTGTAAAATCGTGTTTGCGTATTCGTGTTGATGGGCGAAAACAATTCGAACACGCAATCGCGTGGAAGAAAATATTTTTGAAAACAGAGAAGGAAAAAATACGCGTCTTCAAACGAAAACGGATACGTACAGACAGGGCCTTAATCCCAGTCGGAGATCGAACCCAAAATCTTCTGACAACTGGTGAGCCCCTCTAGTGACGTGGTGAGACTCAGCTAGCGAGCTAAGGTGCTGTTTCGACGCATAGTTCGCACGGTAGCCACAATGTGAAAACGATAAGAATGAATGACCTGATGCTTATACACAAATGCCATGGATGTGAGATCTTGGTGTTACTGCGTATGATATTTGGACGTTCGACTAAAGTTTGGTGTCTGTAGTTACAAAATTATCAACCAAAATCTATTTCAAAGTTAAATCGTGTTAATTTCGCGTTTCTTTGATAATTTGCTTTTAGAAATTGCATGCCCAGATCCTGGTATTCCGGATTTCTGTAGACGCAGTAAAAAACAAAGCCGAATCGGATTCCAAGTGAAGACAATTTTGGATTTCTATTGCTATGCTGGATACAAGATGAAGGGTTCTTCAAGAATGGAATGCAAATCGAATGGGCAATGGAGTTCACCTGTCCCAGTTTGCGAAAGTAAGCTGCTGGAAATAAAACGGAAATTTTTGAGATAAATATCAGCTACAAGTCAACATTGCTGTTTGGTTACAATTAAAAATCACATGGGTATAATTAATGAATCACATTTAGTCAGCAACAATTTCAATTTGAAATAATTCTCGAGTGTGACAGAGTTTGTAGATAAAGGAAATACCAGCACGGCCGATTGGGTTGTTTTCAGACTTTGTATTTTGAGAATAAATTAAAAACAAAAACAGTATAAGCTATCATAAACGTAGGATTTATTTTTAATTCTAAGTGACGATGTCGAGAACTTTACCGTTCTCCATGGCTTTGCTGAAGAACCTTTAAAATCAACAAGAACAACACAACTTTGAGAAGGTTTCCTTTTTCTAAAAACTACGTTATACATAATCTCTATGGTACTGACGCCATATTTATCAAAAAGATCTGTTGCAGCAAATCTTTCTAATAATTTCAACACAATAGAAACAGATTTACGAGGGGGCATTTTCTTTAATGATACTCAGCTGGGCGTGACCATGTTGGAGTAGAAGGGATGCAAACATTAGGTGCTTTGGGGATCAAGGGTATGAAATTGGGATATTTTGGTTCCAAAATTACTACAATGGCATAGATAATGGCGTTACAGTATTGGCTACTAATTATTTGTCCCAAGCCCCTTGAAGGTCTTTATGATTTCTATATCATTTATTGCTAGATAATATGGATAATATGGATAGATCATAAAGCAATAATATTCAGTGATTATCATCCTCTTTAAAGGGCAAAAAGTAGCCGTGATTGAGATAAGGGAAAACAGTGCATTTGTGCAAGAATTTTTACGACCGACATTTAGCAGCTGGATTATTTTGATCTCGAAAAATTGCATAAAAAGCCACTTTGTCCCACAGATCCCGTTCATTTTCTCTCGTTTGTACGACCTCACTTTGGATTCGAGACATATGATTACATAAGATAACATTTTAGGGGTAAAAATAATAATTACTGTGCCTATTTCTATTTATATTGTGCCCAACGTCAATTGAAGTCACTTAAAACATAACGGTGACAAGGACCAAGTAATATTGTACTTATGAATCTCTAACAATTAGTCTTCTATTCTTTTGTCAAGTTTGGTTTCTGAACTTGCACTTTTAAACACTATGAATTTATTTTGACAGAGCGGGCGTGTGGTCGTGCAATCCTTCCAAAGTATTCAGAAGTGGCCCGGCCTAGAAATTGGAAGAATTCTCGCACGCATCCATACGGAAAACGATTGATCTTAAGATGCAAGTCAGGATACCGAAAATTAGGATTTGGAATAATGAGGTGCGAGAAATCGTGGAAGATTTTGACTCCAAATTTCCGTTGTCTTCGTAAGTAAAACAGTGTTTTTTAGCCAAATTTTACAACAAGTTCAACATCTATCTTAGGTCTTAATGCGCACGCTCTCAAGCTATTTTCTAAGAAAAACTTTCTGAATCCCTGACGGGAATCGAACCCGTAACCTTCTGATCGCCGGTGAGATGCTCTAACCATTGACCTACACAGACTCAGGTAGTGAGGAACGGTTACATTTATGTACTGGTTCGTATAGATGTTAGACATATGTACTGCCAGTCTGCAAGACTCAATATGTCGTAGTTATTTTTAGTGCTTTTAATGATCAGCACTAAAATGATCAATGATCAGCACTAAAAATAACTACGACATATTGAGACTTGCAGACTGGCAGTACATGAGCGCTATATATACAAGAATGACATCACAACAAATTATTCAACGACAGACACGATTATACTACAAATATGCAAATATTAAAAGAGAGAAAGTTCTTTGTTAGCTTTTATACCACTGTTCAATTCAGGCTAATGGATTTGATTAAAAGTGCTTCTTTAATAAGTTAACGATTAGTATTGTTAGATTTACAAATGTGAAGGATTCTAAAGTTACTGAAGCCTAGGTTTTGAATGTTAGGAGAGATGAGATGAGAAGAATGGAGATTGTCACAGAGGACGTTAACGTGTGAAAGATATTGAGCTTGGAGACAGTTAAGGAAGTGTTGTGTTACAGCACTGGTTTCAAAGTGTTTAGAGTGTTCGGTGACTGGAGTTTCAAGGCGGCGTTCTGTTTTACCAATACATTTTTTATCACAACCTGGACAAAGCGATCAGTTGTTGTCTACTATCTCAATTAGGATGCACTCAGATGGTTCTGCTCGTACATGTCTCGGCATACCTGACATGAATTAACCCTATACCGATCAATAATTTTTGCTGTGTTTTGGATCTATCCACTTAGTACGCGATTCTGCGCGATTTCTTCATTGAAGTACCGAGATAAGCGTCCCACATGAGAATATAAGGGACTATACTGCGGGCATATAGCAGAAAGGGGTGCACTCACACACTTGGAACCCACATGCAGGTGGACCGATGTTAGTGGGATTCTGCAGGGACTCTGCTCCCGTGAACTAGCTGTACCCCTTAGGGGGTAGGGGAAGGAGTAGAGGCGGGGCTCCTTTTTGGTCGCTTGTTTGAAAAGATTTTTAACAATGTCATATCTGAAAGAATTGAAATTGTGGTATTTTGCGTGCATGATTTTTTGATTGGGCATTGTGAAAACCTGAACAACCTTAGTAGGGTCATTTGTGACCCTATATGTGGGTTTTAGAGGCTGATATTGGGGATATTTTCAGCCCGGTCTTCTAACGAAATATTTGAAAAACTGAACTCGCGATTACATGAAGAAAGTTACGGCCCTTTTTTGAGCTACCTGGGTTGAAAAATCCCATGTCATCGCAGGAAAAAATCTCAGCCGGGGCTGAAAAGATGATTGACAAGCGTGGGAAGATGAAAATTACCAAAGCAACAACGGCTACCGACAAATTGCTGCCTGGGTCCACTTCTGATTTCAGTTTCAGCCCGGGGTGAAATATTTCATGTAGTCCAGACGTTTTTCAATCTGGTCTGCGGGGCAGAATTTCAGCCCGGGCTGAAATTTTCCCATGAAATCAGCCCTTAAGGGTTAATAATTTGCCGCAAAATTGCGCAAGGGATGTTTGTAGTCCAACGGCAAGACTAGTGTTTCTCACTCGTGACAAAAGCGTTCTTCTGTGGCTTCGCGCAGTTAGTTAAATGATTACAGTTTTCTTCGTCACATGTGAGAATAGTGTTGTCCAGTTTAACTGTGTCAAGCACTAAAGGTTCTCCCCAGGTACTTCGACTTACGCCTGTCGTTACACTGTATCCATGAGGACTGGTCTTTAACAAACCTTTAGGGAAAACTGCGTGATTAATGATTAGAGAGTTTTCCAAAACACAAATCGATACTTACTTACTGAATCCTTACCCTCATCGGAAGTCTAAAGCATACACTAATCCTAACCCTCTCAACGTCAATCTGTGACCTTTTACGACGCTTATTGTATTGGTTAAAAAATTTGACCCTTACAAAGAATTTCAAATGTCATTTCACACGTGGAAAATATGTGGAATTAGAAAAATTTCACTCATGAAATTTTCGTTTTATATGTGACAATGGAATGTTTTCCAATATGAAACACCTAATTCACATGTGAAGTGACGCAGTTCCAAATTTCATATACGGAATTTTTGTGTGCAAAACATGTCGTTCATATATCAAAGAGAAAATTCACGAATGAAATTTTTATTTCGCACATGCAATTAAAGCATTTTCACTTATGAAGCACTATTTTCATATGTCAAATGGCATGTGAAATTTTTCTAAGGGAATCCTATTAGAAAACTGGCTTAAAAATCAACAGGCCGAAAATACACTACAAATAAAACACATGCTCATATGTGATGATCTAATATATTTCGATTTCAATTTAAATTCATATCCATATTGTAGCGATAAGCTGCGGAGATCCAGGGATTCCAAAGAATGGCAAAAAGACTGGTCTCGCTTACACATTTAAAGAGTCTGTTCACTACTCATGTGACAACTGCTATACGCTGAATGGTGCATCGTATCGGAATTGTCTGGCCAATGGACAATGGAGTGACTTCTTGCCATCTTGTATCCGTGAGTATTAACTTATTTAGTAGGAAGGCCAGCAGTAATCGGGTTGCGTTTGGGTAGCTTCAGTTAAAGTCAATGAATTACAATGTGGTTTTATGATGATTTAAATACTGTAAACCTGGTGTAACCTTGTATGGATTGCTTCTCACATTTAAAAATAAAATTCCTTAGATGGTATTACATTCCTTCTTGTCATCATCAAAGCTGAAATTCTCCTTACACTTCTGGTATGTTGCAAGTGATGGGCTTTGTAATTTTACGCTGTCATTGGTTCGATTTCAGTACGCATATAACGTGCAAATCTTTACTTCGTGTAAAGGGCTTTTTTTTCTCATTTTTAACTTTTTGCCTGAAGCGACATTTAAACAAAAAAGATTTCCAAACCAACGAAACAATTTTACATCAAAACCCCGCAAATTTATAATTTTTAGCGACGAAATCACGGGAAAAAACAACACAACAATAAAGTCGAATAGCTCATTGCTCAAAATCCGTTAAAAATATCACATCAAAATTATAAGACATTATATCTTTTTTGAAGGTCGTGCCACCTTAATAGGGAATGAAGTGCTACAAACCTATGACATCCTCATTTAAATTTATTTATACCAAAATCCATTTTCTTTTTTATTAGAAATTGACCAAATTTACTCTAAAACAACCAGCCTGCCTTCGTTTTCTGTGGGTGATAGTCAACTCGGACTTCCCCTTCGTTGATTATCTGCGCATACAAATCTTGAGTTTTTGTCTAAATGTTCAATTGACTTTTTGTTTTCCTATACTTGTTATGCTTGTGTTAGTAAATTTAGAGGTGCTAGATTTACTTAATTTGACTAAAAGTGTTTTCTCTGAATCTTTAACGCCAAGTTTTATTCCAGGTGCTATAAGTACAATCTTAAATTATTGGTTAACTGCATTTTCTATGACATGGTCTGTATTGACTACATAATCCTTCGATACCAACTTATCAGTTTCAAACATTCCTCATTTCATGTATCATAATTTCTTTATTTTGTAAATGAACATTCCCACTCACATCAGTTGCGCCTTCAGTACTTTGCCTAAATAAAGTACTCTTAACTTCGACGGACTTTTAATCAAATTACTTATTTCGATTATTACATTTCAACAGGAGTTAAGTGTCCAGATCCTGGGAAAATAGAAAATGGAGAAGTTCTTATTCCATCAAAACCTATGTATTGCAATAGCTTTGTTAATTTCAAATGTTCAGTGGGTTACAATTTGAAAGGTGTGGCCCGACGGACTTGTACGAATAACGGAAAGTGGAGCGATGTCCTACCAAAATGTGAAAGTAAGTTATCGATTTGGCAAACAGGAAGTCGATAACCTATCACAGGAAGGGTTAGAAAGATCTATGTCCGACGAAATATATATATATATATATATATATATATATATATATGCTTTTAAGCCAAGAAAGATGGCATTAAAATAATCCTGTACTTTACTTATATCTTTCATCAAACGGAATGTTGTACTAGAACCATACTGTTTTAAGGTGGGAACGTGTTTCTCTCTATTTGCAATAAGTACACAGTAATGCTCCGTTTGCCACATAAGTGTACAAATGATAAATAACTGTAATAAATTTGATAAAACATTTGGTATTTTTTTGACTTTTTGAGTTGTTTAGTTCGTTAGTTTTATCGGTGATTTATCTTGGTGGCTTGGCCAAATACAGAATCGGTATGACATTTCTGATGACAGTTTTTAATAGTTGCAGTCGCGTCCAAGGCAATTGCAAACTCACAAACAATCAAAATAACATAAAATAAATAGCATAAAACAAAACAAAACCAGACGAAATGAAGCAAAACAAAACAAAATAAAGTGAAAAAATTAAAACAAAATAAAAGAAAATAACTTTGGTAAAGTAAAGCAAAGCAAAGCGAAGCAAAGCTTTTTATAAATAAAATAAAATAATAAGGAAAACAATAAAACGTGAGAAATCAATTCTTAAATAACTGAGATTTCTATGAATATACTTTGGTTTTATTTTGTAGTCGTTGATTGTGGTAATCCAGGGAATCCAAAACATGGACAAACATTTGCTAATAAAGGATTCACTTATGCACAGGATGTTAGTTTTACTTGTGATGACGGTTATACCATGGAGGGAAATGCAGTGGCCACTTGCCAAGCTAACGGAAAATGGTCCACAGATCTTCCAATCTGTTTAGGTGAGACAGAATAAAGTTAATAAATCTATACGTCTGTCCTAGAAGTTACACGATTTAACGATGTTCCAAACGAGATCTTACTTCAGATATACGACGAAGCTGGCAAATACTTCAAAGCATAGGTTACACATAGAAGTTGGTCAAAGGGACAAACTATAGAAGCGTTTTGCTTTTTGCCGTTTTCGTATCATGAGTGGCATTTTGTGAAAATTGTTAGTTTAACAAGTAGTAAATAGCTGTAGTATCTCTATGCTGTGGTAGAAACATTCATGATGTCATTTCAACCGGAAAAATGCCTAGTTGAAACATAAGGCGTAACTGGGTGTCTTAAGGTATTTTCCGGTTGAAATGGTGTCATGAATGTTTCTACCAAAGGACAGAGACAGGAGAGCTCTTTTCTATTTGTTTGATAACATAACCAAGGTTTTTATATTTCGTGACGTCATCCATGTCTCAATATCTCTAATATAAAATTAAAATGATGTCAGCATGTTATTATACTCAAAGAGAAAATGAGGTTCGTCAAATCAGCACGTGTCTAGGATGCAGGTTATTTATGCAAACTATATTCCGGAGAATTAAGTCTTGAGGAACAGCCTATCAAAAAACGTAATCTTTATGAAATCAGAATCACGTAACTTTTTTTGTGCCGGACGTAGTGGAAGAAAACATTGGACATGCAAGTTTTGAAATGAAACTAGGTTGGTGAGACAAACAATGGGGTCCAGCTAAGAATAGCTAAATAGGAAATTTGAAAATCTTTGCCAGTCTTAAACGTTAAGAGTATATCAAAGCGTTAAAATCTACCCAGTCATCACTTAACAGATCGTTAATAAACTGCAGTCTGATTTTCGTAGATCTACAGACCAATAGTAAATACAGCATGTCTCACCATTTACCAGTATACTAATGTTAATCAGTTCACTAGAACCACAATTTTACAAATTTGATCCCCAACCCCCCACCCGATTTGGTAAAAGTCTCTTGCGTGTACAATAGAAACAACAGAAATTGCTGGTAATCGACAGGAACAAATCCTGATTCATTCAAAAACCTAACAAATAGAAAATAGTTTGAGTGTCTCTGCGCTGAAATCGTTGATATTGTTTTTGTTTGAGAAACGTGAGAGCTTGGATATATCTTAAGAGAGATGAATGGTCGTCAAGCCCTGTACTCAGAAAACGATTCTGAGCCGCAGACGGGATCGAACCCGCAGCCTTCTGATGACCGTTGAGACGCTCAAACCATTGAGCTACCAAGACTCAAATGGTGAGCTAAGGTGCAAGTTCGATATATATCTGCGACCTAAGCGGAAGCCACTATAAGTTAATAATGATTGATGCAGTTTTTGTAGCTCACCATCTGAGTCTTGGTAGCTCAATGGTTAGAGCGTCTCACCGGTCATCAGAAGGTTGCGGGTTCGATCCCCGTCTGGGGCTCAGAATCGTTTTCTGAGTACAGGGCTTGACGACCATTCATCTCTCTTAATCGTTGATATTGTTAGCCATGCTAATTGAGGAATGTGTGTTAAATTTACCTCATATATAGTTCGAAGAATGAGTCGTAGGTAATATTGTGAGAAAGAAATGTCTCAATTCGAATGTTAATTTCGATAAAACATGTTTTATTTATAATCTTAAATTATAAATAAATTTCTTAATTTTAGAAAAGTGCTCAGATCCAAGAAGAAACACGAATGCAATGGTGTCAGGACGCAAATTTTATCACGGAGAGCAAGTCAGGTTCTATTGCGCAAGGCGAGACTATGTTCTCGTTCCACCCCAATCTGCAACATTAACTTGTGAAGATGGAAAATGGAAAGGGACCATTCCTTCGTGTAAAGGTAAATTCATAAATGGGTATTTTTATTATTCTCATGTCACGTTTAATCTCAGTAATCTAATTCATGATGGAAGAAAGCTTGCGAGCTTCACCTATACATTGATGATATTCATAAATATGTAATCTTCTATTACGTTCGTTTGTATTTCTCTTACGGGCCTCTTTCTTATGTTTAAATTCTTATGAACTACAAGCAAAAGAGCGAAGCTTAAAAGATTTATTTAACACTTATCACACGCCAACAATCAAGAGTAATCCTTCAATCCAAACGACATTGATAGAGTCTAGATAATTTTTATGAGGTTGTAAAAAACGAATCAGTCTAATGATCAATTTCGCTGCCAAACAACCATTTGTACTGTATTAGGGAAATCATCAAAAATAGACGATTGTCCAGGAACAAAACAACAACAGATTTATTTTCGTAAGTTATTTTACGCATGTGCATATTTGAAGATTTAACATGAGCAGTTCCATGCTATTTAAGCCCACTTGTTAGCATATCTTCATAATGATAATGATAATTATAATGGTAATTATAGTCCCAGTCATAATCAAAATCACAATCACATATGTAATCGAAGCTGTAATCGTCACCAAAATCGAAATCATTGTAATAATCATAATGTAAAGCTCAAAAAAGTTTCAGGGTTATTCGAATCAATGCGTCAGTAGAACTTATCCAGTGATCAAGACTGTTACGTTCGGCCAGTATACTCAGGGAAATACTTAAGATATTGAGATGAATTCTCAAATTTAAACAAGGAATCTTTCTCTTCTTGTGGGACCTTGCTGTGGCTTTGCAAGTAAGAAATCACAGGCTATAAAATTTTTACCGAATAATAGTAATATCAGTCATAATAATAATAGTAATTCTGAATACTGATAATGATAAAGTGAATGATAAAGATAATGATAACGATAACAATAATGCTAATGATAACGATAATTTATAAAGGTAAAGATAATTTATAATGATAACGATAATTATAATAAGATATATTTTAGAAGTGTGGGAGCTTGGAGATATCTTAAGATGATAGATGAACATTCGTCAAGCTCTATCCTCAGAAATCGTTTTTCTTAACTCACCATCTGAGTCTTGGTAGCTCAATGGTTAGAGCGTCTCACCGGTCATCAGAAGGTTGCGGGTTCGATCCCCGCCTGTGGAACTCAGAAATCGTTTTTCTGACGATAGTACTTGACGAACGTTCATCTATCATCTTAAGATAATGATAATGATATCCGATTTGCGATAGAAAATGTTAAGCCTTGTTGATCTTGATTTACCGTGCATTACTAAACGAAGACGAAGCTTGGAGCGATGGCGTCAGTAACGATAAGCATGTAGATTCCGCTTTATCGAGAGACTTACACCAGCGAAATAGTCCTCGCTGTGCTGGGGAAATGTTGACGTCTGTGAACTTGCTCAACTCCATTTGTATAACGTTATCCTACGTCATGAGTGAAGCCAAATTCTCAAGTCAAAAAAATTCAATTTGAATAAGAATTAGAATGGGGAGATTTAATACTTTACTATTTTTGATATCGGTAAACTAATACTGTAACAACCGCCAAAAATTTTATTCCTCTGAGGTTTTCCTTCTCACACATTCCTGACTTTCAATCAAAGGAAAGGAAAATAGATATTTTTGCTTTACATAAACTATAGGGGGAAATGAAGTGAACCCAAGAACAAGGTGGACGTATCCTCAATTGCAATAATCAACAATACGTATAGAAACCAAATGTTGATGTATACTAAATTTAGCTTACTTGGAGTGGGAGATTGACTATCTTAGTTCCGAAAAGATTGAGAACCTTGATAAAAACTCTTACTGCTTGAAAATTTGAGGTTTAAGATTGTACACTCAAATTACGTAGAATATTTATCCTTTCTTAATTCTTTCCCTGCGGGAGCTCTCCTCTTGACGAGTAAAATTGTCAGGCGTTGGCAAAAGTTAAATTATAGAAGTCTTGTGCAGCCGGGAAAGAGTTATGACAGAATCAGGCATTAGCAGAACGTCCAATGACAATTGAAGATACGAAAGTCGAGTTGACTTTGGTCGTATTCAATTGGGCGATATACAGCCTTTTCATATGCTATCTTAATGTTCGTTTCTTTCCTTCTCTTTCCTTCAGCGCCATGTGGCAGTCTTAAGAAAATGCAAAATGGTAATATAAGATCAACTGGCCTTAAGCATGGTTCCCGTGCGTCATTCTATTGCTATTTTGGATACAAATTGGTTGGTTCGTCGTACAGTGATTGTAATGATGGCAAATGGTCAAACCCAGTTCCAACATGTCCAGGTATCCTAAAATAAATCAAATTCTCCTAATCTTGAAAATCCAGCAAAGCTAACCTTAATATATAACTAGAAATACGTGCACACAACAACCCCTCGCCCACCCTCCAAAAAAATCTCTGGAGAATCCAAGAAACAATGATAAGTTTTCAAAATTTTCAAAAAGACCAATCCTCCTGACTATAACTGGAAGAGGACATGCAATAAAAAAAAAAATCCACACAGAATTTGGCCGCAAATAAACAACAATCCAAACAGACTTTCCGTCTTAAAAGTGGAGCATTCTCATAGATTATTAAACGGATACTGGCAATACGGACAGCTCATGATTGAATATTTTTCTGACATTTTTTTGACTTAAAAAATTGATAAATTATACATTACCTCAAAGTTGGTTACAAATGTCTTTAAGATCTGCTATGATAAGGGTTTATGCTAAGTATTCATCCGGAAGTACAAGACTTTGGTGACGAAGACGAAACGAATTACGAAATCGACGAAGTAAACAAAGAAAACATGAACGAGTTCTGCAGTTTTATCGCTGACCAAATATCGGAAAATACAAAACCTAAAACAAAATACGACAAGCAAACCTTGTGCAAGTTTTGTCAAAAGAAGAACGAGAAGAGGGAGGTAAAAGACGTACTTTTTCCATGGCAAAACATCAATAAAAATGAAAAATGGCGTATAAACCTACAACTCTTGCGTATTTTCAACTAAGCATTCAGTGGCACCTCAACACAAAGGGTTCGACAGTAAATTTACACACAGACGACTTTAAACTTTCTTGAGAGGTTTTAAATTCCTGATGAAAGCATTATCGATCGAATACGGTAAAGGTCATCATGCACAAATCACTCTTGAAGTGAGAAAGACTGAAGCGGACAACTGTTTTGCCGAAGAATAATTTGGTGACCAAAAACAAGTAGCTTTGCTGCGAGTTACCTTGTGGCTGTTTACCTTGCATTTTTATTTCAAGCCAAAAATACATCCTAATGTCTTCAATGGGGTGCCATTTCATAGCAAAAAAAATCCTGATTGAGGCAATGAAATCTTTGTGTGGAAAGCGGAGAAAGCATCCAAAGACTGTCATGGCCTTGACAACTCTTCTGGATGACAAGTGTTCTATCCCACTTCTCAAACAATTGACCATGAACGCTCTCCGCTTAAATACTGCAAAATGTTCAAAAATAATCGTCGTACAGAGATGAATGAACCAGAATCTTCATTGTACTTTACCAATAAACGCCAGCAAAATCCAGGTGGTAATATTTCGTACAAGAAGTCTCCCTTAGGGAAGAATGAAGTCGGGAAGCTACTTTTCAAAGCTGCTCAAAACAATTCCGTTCGCAGAACTTGTGCTTCAAAGCTACTCGATTCAGACGTACCTGTGATTGTGCAGCTCAGGTAAGTGGTTACCAGAACGTGAAAAGTCCCAAGATTTATACTAATTGACATCTATTCAACTTCAGCAAAGAATGTCGTTTTAATACAGTTAGTCGCTTAGCAAATGTCCTGACAGCAAGCGAGTTCCCTTCACGTCTTTTGTTCATATAAATCAGAAAGAACCAAGACAAAGCGTTACTGCAAAAAATGAACAGTTGGCAAATACATATTCCAAGGAGCTAACTTTGAGAACTGCTCTTTCAAGTCATAAATTGTCCAGTTACTGAGGTGGCGAAAGCAGCCGCAGGCACCAAGAAAGCCATTTCCTTTGCCGGTCTTAAATCATTTACTGGCTTCAGTGTTCAAATAATGTAAACAACTTGCGAGAAATCCATACAAGGGAAAAAATAACGAGACCAAATCGATTTGCTTCAATACGGTACCTAAGTACGGTTTGTTCAACAACATACCAGTCCCCGAGCTTGCACTCGGCATTTTTGAGTGACCGGAACCCATGGATATATATATATATATATATATATATATATAGAAAGGTACATACACAAAGCGAAAATTTTTCTCCCCAGTAATCACCACGCGTGTAACAGGACTCCACGCACGTCAAGATTAGTACCCTCGCACCGCGCGAAGCGCGGTGCGAGGGGAAAAGCTCAGTCAAGTAGAGCGTCGACAACTGAATACACCCTTAAAAAATTTCCCATGTTATTTCACAAATGAAAATTCTATTTCATAAATGAAAATGTTTCAATTCCATAAGTGAAATGAAAATTTCATTTGTGAAATTAATTTTCATATGTAAATCGTTCATTTCACACTTGAAACATATGTTTCATATACCAGAATTTCGTATGTGAAATTTTGACAAGAATTAAATTTTTAACAAGAATTAAAGAACAATTGGAGTATTCCTTTACGATAAAAATGAGGTTGAAAAATATATTAGATACGTTAAGGTGTGTTCTTTAATCTGTGCTGAAAAATGGCGAGAGGTTTCACCAATGTAGCGGGAATTACATCAAGCACAAGTAAATTCATAAACTACTAATGATTTTAGAGCTAAGGACCTTAGCATCAAACTAGTGTTCTCTACTTTCAAAATCAAACCCTTTTTCAGTTTCAAGGACCCGATTCCCATAGCTCTAAAATCATTCGTAGCTTATGAATTTACTTGTGCGGGATGTAATTCCTGCTACATTGGTGAAACCTCTTGCCATATTAGATATCATTTTGAATCGTGATTATTGCAATATTAACTTGTAGTTTCATTTTTTTCGAACAATTTTGCATACCAGAAATGTTTTTCGTTCGATCACGTTACCTTTTCATACCCTCAAAAATATTGATTCACAACTTTTTTGAGAAAAGCTTAGCACTCTTCAAATTTTTGTGAAACGGTATATATATATATATATATATATATAGATATAGATATGTGTGTTGATAACAAGTATCAATAACAAAGTCATATGGGTACAGAGTGCTCAATACCGAGGTAGAGCGGAGTAATCACATATCATCAGACGATGTCGTCTATATATATATATATATATATATTGCTTTTAAAATTCTATTAAAGATTCTACGAAATAAAAAGCTAGAAATGTCTTCACAGGGATTAAGTCGTATAAAGTAGAGAGAAGATGGGAAAAGATGTTCATTTTGAGATTTTAAAATTAAATTATAACTGAACTATTAAAGTGATACTGAGAGCTATTTATTGGTTCTTAGCAATTTGTGGTAAGATAACCTCACTAAGAAATGGACGGGTCTTTGGGAAAGGAAACCTGGAAGGTGATCAGTTGAGCTTCCGTTGTCAACGAAATTATGTTTTGGACGGACCACAGAGACTCACCTGCCAATTCAATAGAAGATGGAGTGGTAGAAAACCAACATGCAAAGGTACGAAGAGTATGGTCTATGTGGGAAAACTGTTTTTATTTTCTCGACGTTTTATTCTTCTTATGCATAAAGCGACAATGTATAGTAGATTACGTTTGTTTTATTCGATAAAACTCTTGAAGTGATAAAAAATGTTTATATATAACCATTCCTTATCATATTTCGGTTTCGAGATATTCATATTTTCTGGATGCTTCGTGGGTTAATCTATGATGTTATTTCACCTTTTGCTGTTCATTACTAGAAAACATATTATCATTAATGCCTACCTCAAATTCATTAACCCAAAAGTACATTCATTTTATTCAATCGACATTCACTAGCGTAGATAAACAACCATTTGCATCAAAGGGTATTCCATAGTGTCAACAGATGACCATCAACACCATTCTACTATACATTAGGAATAATAAAATATCAATTACGCAGGAGACATATCTTGCCTAATTGAAATTTTGTTATTTCTAATGTATAGTAGACTGGTGTTAGTGGTCGTCTGTTGGCGCTATGAAATGCCCTTTGATGCAAATGGTTACGCTTCTACGCTAGTGAATGTCGATTGAATAAAATGAATGTATTTTTGCGCTAATGAGTTTGACATTGGCGTTAATGATAGCATATTTTCCTGGTAATGAACAGCGAAAGGTGTATTATTATGTTGATTTGTAGCCAGTTCAAAAGAAAACAAAGACATAGTATTGTTATTACTTAATCTTCTTTAAACACAGTAGCTTATCAACAACTTAGTATAAAAATAATAAAAGTTAAAATTATACAACAATAATTTATAAACAACAGGTATAAAAATTTTAAAAGTTGTTTTTCATTGGGCCGTGCGCGCTTATATTAATATACAATAAAGTGTTAAAGTATTGAAAGATTTCTTGAGTTCTAAGAAACACAACGAATAATTACAAAATAGAATATACAGTTATTAAGAAATTACAAAAATGGATAACCTAATCACTAATCAACGTTTTTCATAAAATCATCAATGTCTCTGCAAAGAATACTTCTTAATTTTCGAATTTTCGTTTTTGTAATTTGTTTCAAAAAGAATTTTTATTAAACCAAAATGTAGCTTTGTTTCAATTTCTTCGATGTTCTTATCGGCCACAATGATATTAGTATCATCGGCAAACATAGATGGCGATGAATATCTTAAACAATTTAGAAAGTCTTAGTCATTAATATAAATTAAAAAAAGAAGTGAGCCTAAATTCAATCTCTGCGGTACTCCACTTTTAAAAATTTCACTTGTGGACGCCATATTATGAATTTTGCAACTTTGAATACGATTAGTAAGACAGAATTTAAACTAACTTAACGAGATTTCACGTAGTCCGTTTAATTTGGATTTTCCCAAGATTTTGGATTTTGGTAAAATTTGTCAAGCTTGCCAATCACTAAAAATTACCACGAACTATAAGGAAATAGCTAATTTTTTCATACAGTTGAAAGGGAGCTTTGAATCAACTTGCTTAAACTGATAACTTCGGCAAAATTGCAAATTGTTCTTATTCTAAGTCAGGGTATAATGCCCATAGGAGAATATTTGAAATTTATTGTGAAATCACAACTTAACGACATGCAAATGTTGTTTTAACTTCTGGTCTTACGATACACCCTTCTACGTATAGCACCTTGTCGGAAAGTTAACGACCCTGCTCATGGAAGAATTACTAGACAAAGAGTGAAACACAATGAAAAGGTATACTTTAACTGTGATCCTGATTACGTTTTGGGAGGAAACAGTGTAATAACTTGCTTGGATGGTAGATGGAGTGGACAAGTTCCTCGGTGTTTAGGTAAGTTTTTCTTCGTTGGTTTTTTGAAATACTCTCTTTGCAACCAGACGTTAAGTAGATGGTGTTATATATTGACTTCAAATAATGTTAAACTGAGTTTTGTTCTTCAATTCTGATCCACTTGCTGGCTGCAATAATGTCAAAGCAAAGTGCTGACAAAAGGTTGAGGAATAATGGAAACTGAAAACACAACGCGCTATCTTTTTGAACAAAGGTCATTGCTAAATCTGAAACGTGAAGTCAAATAAAACTAAGAAAATTGAGTTTCTGCCAGTAGGTTCAAAAATAACCCATCAAATGAAAAGAAATCATGCACAAAACAATTAGCTGGATATGAATAATGGAAATTCATACATTATTTCAAACGTCGATCAACAATTCCGCTTCTCTGTTTGCTACTCGATGTTTACAATGGGAAGTAACTTTCCATCATTTCATTCTCATTAATTAGTTTGTCATAAACGTCCCCATTTTTGGGAGACTTTTTCGTTTCATAACTATTTTACATTGAAAAACTTTACATAGTCAATATTTTACTTCCCATTTTACACTAACAACAAGCCTTAATGTACTAGTACTTTGTATTTTTAGTTGGGGGTGTTCTTCATCCTGTTACCTTTTCACAAAATTCTCTGATCACAAACTTGGCAAGTGTATAGTTTGAATAAATCTACAATCATTGGCAAACTAGTGGTTTTCATAGTACTTCACAAAATATGATCCAGATAGTATCAAAATATTTAAAAGACGACATACCAATACAAAGTAAAAAATTCAAAACTAAAAAGCAAAAGATATAAAGCCTAATGATGTTTCCAACAAACCGTTACATTTTGCATTAAATTTATCTACCAAATCGGAGTTTTATTAATTTGAATTAACTGTTCCAAATTAAATGCGATAGTTACCGAGTTACATTGTTGTATAGACTGAAGTCTTTAAATCTTCTTCTTACATGACTAATGGAAATATTTTTTTCTTTAGCGCCATGTAAACGTTTCTCTAATAATCCATTCCCTAATGGTTATATCAAGCAAAATAGGTTCCGACACGATGAGACAGTAATATTTGGCTGTAAGAATCCTTACGTCATCGACGGACTTTCGACTTTACGTTGTATTGATGGCAAATGGGACAAAAACGAGCCGTTTTGCGGAGGTAAAATTGTAGTTTGTAATCTTTTAAATTTCTATTTAGGTCACCAAAATAGTTGTATAACCCTAATTCAATAAAATTTTAAACATCAAGAGTCGTTATTTAAATTCTGAAAAAATTTTCTGCTGATGTTTCTGTCTTTAATCTACTTTTTAACAGCGCCATGTAATCCGCTTCCCTCTCCGTTGAACGGAAGAATTATTCAGAATGGCAAAAGACATAAGGAAGAAACCATTTTTGAGTGTAATAAAGGTTATAAACTGGTTGGCTTATCTCACCACTTATGTAACTCTGGTGTATGGAGTAGCTCTGGCAGACCTCCCACCTGTAAAGGTAACGCCAATCTTTATATTCTGTACAGTTATATTCAAATTGATTTTCTCACAATTTACGATTTCTTTTCAGTAATTGTAAACTTTTAACTGTCTATATGTGCTGAATTAGCACTTTGCAGAAAAATAACTCAATTAAAAAATGGTCGAGTTGTCGGAAGTGGATTCGAACATGGCGATCAGTTGACATTTGAATGTTTGCAAAGATATGCACTGTTTGGACAAAGAAAAATTACTTGTCAACCCAACAGACGATGGAGTTCTGCCGTACCGACATGTAAAGGTACACAAATACTTTTTTTACACTTGTAGGTCAGAAAAAAATATATCTATATGTATGTATGTATGTATGTATGTATGTATGTATGTATGTATGCAGGCCGGTAGGTAAGTACAAATGGATAGGTCTGCACATATATATTTTGATTCCATTTGTGTAAATATCCATACATATTGGATTAAAATAATCGCTTAACTCCGCTGTTATCAGAGGGCAAGATAACTTTCTTGGTGTCTAAGAAAAAAGACGGCATCAACTGTCAAAGTCCAAGGGACATATTTCTTTGGACAGCTCAAATGCTATCTCCACCTGCAGGGTCTCTTGCATGCTTAGTTAATCTTTATAAAATATTCGCATTTAGGGGGAGTAAAACTGGTTTCCCACCTGGCGAAAATTTTGGGCGACGAGTGGAATTTTTGATGTAATTGTGGTAGCTTGGTAAATGTTCTTAATGCGCACGCTCTTAAGCTATTCTCTCAGAAAAACTTTCAGAGTCCCTGACGGGAATCGAACCCGTAACCTTCTGATCGCCGGTGAGATGCTCTAACCATTGAGCTACACCCACTCAGATGGTGAGGAACGTTACATTTATGTACTGGTTCTGTTTAAATTAGTACGACCCGACAGGTCAGGAAACAATGGAAAATTCTACTTCGCTCGGAAAATTCCGCTTAGTGCAAAGCCGGCTTTACTTCCCCTAATCACTTATTTTATTCGGATTTACTTAAGTGAGCAAATGAGACCCAATAAATTAATCCAGCATTTGAACTTACCAAAGTAATATGTTGCTTGGAATTGGGTAGTTGATACCTTTTTGTTTTTGGCGTCAAGAAAGTAATCTTGTCCTTTGGTAACAGTGGAGCTAAGCAATTATTTTATTCTAATGTGTGGATATTTATACGAGTGAAATCATAGATAAATGTATCTTCCCCCTGAATAAAATCATGTAGCGTAAACTGCTACTTACGACTGTATGCATTTTGCATTATTAGAGTTGTTAATGACATATGTGAATATATATCTATCTTTCTCTGGACAACCTGATGAACTGTGGTACAGCGAAACACACGCCTGCAGATTGAACATACGTACATATACATGTATATACACTGGCGGTCAAAAAGAACTGATCACTTGTGGTGCAGGTAGTAATTACGTTTGCGGCTGTTGGGACCAGCCTCTCTCAGTCTTCGTCGGGTAGTGGAAGTAGAGACACTCTCGCCACGTTCAATCTGCACCTCTGCTTAATTTTCCGGTGCAGTCTTAGAGTGATTGGACATGCTTTTCTCACCATGATTCTGTCCTTTCTCTTCGTAGTTTTCCTTTTTTGTCCAGGGATCTTCAAATCCTTAACACTTCCAGTAAATCTCGGCTTCTTCAAAATATTGCTGACACTTTGGCTACAGCGCACTTGATCAGCAGTCTCTCGTTATGAGTAACTTTCTCTCCATTTTCAAGGCGGATCCTTGGGCTTACACCCATGATTTTGCATGTTGCTTGAAATTCTTGTTTTACCAGCAGTTTAAAGTAATCTCCTGGGGAACCAGGAATGCATCTTGACTTTCCCATAAAAATTTCTTAAAATGACTGCAGCTCTATCAAGAATTGTGGGAGATACGTTAAAATTATCTGAAATTGACTGTTTTGCTATAGGAGTGAACAAAAACTATTGCTGCAACCCTTCATTACCCAAGAAATGGAACTTGAGCAGTTCTTTTTGACCGCCAGTGTACATATATATATATATATATATATATACATATATTTATATATAACTGAGATGATAATGTTTACGATGAATCCAAGAGTGCTCGATACCATATGGGGCAGAGCTTAAATGTAGTGAGATTTTGCTTAAGAGTATATGGTTGCTACTCCGAGTTTCACGCTTATGCGATCATTGAAACTCGGAGTAGCAACCATATACTCTTAAGCAAAATCTCACTATATATATATATATATATATATATATATATATATATATATATATATATATAAAATCAGTTTGTCTTCCTCCAACTAAGTTCAAAAATCTTCCATAAAACATCAAGATAAACTTTTAAAAACTTTATTTTACTTCCAACGTTTCGGTCATCAACCCATTTATCAAGGGGTTCATCCCCAAAACGTTGGAAATGAAAATAAAGTTTTTAAAAGTTCATCATGATTTTTTATATATATATATATATATATAATATACGAGATGGAGTTATATATATATATATATATTAAAACCACTCTTTTCTGTCTTTTGTACAAACGTTTTCACTTTATTAAAGCTCTTCAGGTGCAGTATGTCATCTAAGTGGTTTTCTTATTTATATTTACAGCTGTCGGAATCATGTTATCCGTCTTCAATTTATTTATTACGTTAATAATAATAATATATCATAATAATTATTATGACAGTTGAAGACCCATAACATGATTCCGACAAATGTAAATATAAATAAAACCATTCAGATGACATACTTCATCTGAAGAGCTTTAATAAAGTGAAAACGTTTGTTTTGCATATATTTTTATATACATATATTCTTACATTATTCTACTGTTGCCAAACCTAACACATTTTAATATATATATCTATATATATATACCCAACACAAAATATGTGTAATTGGTAGAAAGAGGGTGCTCGATACCGTATAGTAGAGCGTTTATAAATGAATGAATATTTCCTTAAAATAAGTTCGTTGCTACTCAGAGTTTCATGCACAAGACAATCGTCAGGTAACTGAAATATAATCCTCTTAACTCTTCCTTTATCTCGATAAAAATTAGTGGGTGACAGGTTTTGTCCTTCCGGTTGATATCTTTTTCCGATTGATGTATTTTATACAGCATTAGGTTTGACGGCGGCACTTTGAAAACAATTCTGATCTTTTGTTTAATGAAGTCCTCTTGTCAGCTTTTATGATATGGAGTTTTTCCTCTAGACAGAGATTGCATCTTCTTGCTCCGTTATGTTAAACAGCAGCGCGCTTCAAAATTGACCATTTTACTTCAAATTCTTTCTTTTTTCTTTTAATGACCAGATGAATTTTGAAAGTTCGGTTTCACTCTGGTGTTTCTTATTGCGGGAGAATTTCTGGTGGTTTCTCAACCAGTTTTTGAATGCATTGGACGTCATTTCAGTATATTGCTTTGTCGTACTGATTGTCTG
The DNA here is from genome assembly GCA_030142905.1 of Heliopora coerulea. Taxonomy (NCBI): domain Eukaryota; kingdom Metazoa; phylum Cnidaria; class Anthozoa; order Scleralcyonacea; family Helioporidae; genus Heliopora; species Heliopora coerulea. The sequence continues at coordinate 409,218 of JASJOG010000132.1, read as the reverse complement.
TGGTTGTCACTTCAGCTTTGTAGATCACGTTGTTAGTCATGCATTTACCAAAATCTTCAATCGAAATACCCTCAAAGTAAGCTACAGCCGTATGGAAAACATAAAATCTTTCATCAACAAACATAGCCACCGAATCCTCAAACAGAAAACAAAGCAAACCCCCAAAGAAAACGACTGCAGTTGTAGTTGCCGAAAGAAAGAACAAATGGTAAATGCATGACTAACAACGTGATTTATATAACGTGATGATATATATATATTCTATATATATATATTGTTCTGATTCTGAATGATCTGTTTCACTGCGTTTAGCAATCTGCCGCCGAATTACCCAGTTGAAAAATGGAATAATTGTTCGGAGAGGATATCATGAAGGCCAACAATTACGTTTCCAGTGTATTAAAGATTATGTACTTGTTGGGCAACAGACAATCTCCTGTCAATCCAATGGAAGGTGGAGTGAAAGAGAACCAGTATGCAAAGGTATGCAAATGATTGCGTCTTCCCCAAGGAGATCTTTTTAAATCATACGACTGACACCTCTTATTCACTTTGCTTAGAAGGAGCAAGATATAAAAACAAGACATAATTAACATTACTATTAAGCATTCCGTAACTTTACTATTATTTTTATTGCAGTGATTTTTTGTTTTCATTTTCTCAGAAGATGGCAGCAATCATCTTTCGTCGATCAAAAAAAGACAGTCATTACATCATATTTTATTTCAAGTTTTGTATAGGAAGTAGGCGATTTTGTACTGGCCGATTTGATTCTAATAGACGGCGGATTCTCATAAGCGAGATTCTAAGAAGCCGCGCGCACTGTCACGCCATTTGAGCTGACGTATTCGTACCGTCAAGTCAACTTTTCTCCCAGTGGCAGGTTTAGCTCGTCTCTTGACTTCACTTCAGAGATTTGCCTCTTGCGAGTTTTCTGCTCAAGCAGAGACAAAGTCATCTTTTCTTGTACTTATCTGTTTCTTGCGTGTCTATTAAAGCTAAAATTGACGTAAGAATTTAATTTATGCGGTCTCACGGGCGTACGAGCCGGGGGGCAACTGCCCCCCAAGTTTGGAGAGGACCAGATTCGGGAAAATAGCTCAGTGAGAATTGTAAAAAATAAATTTCTAAGCGTGATTAAAACAGAAAAATTTGCAAAAATCAGTAACGATGAACAAGAGTCTGAATATTAGCGTACATTCAGATTGCCATATATATATATATATATATATATATGCATATGTATATATACCGTGTACAGTATGTAATTCCTATTCCTGGGTTTTTTCCAACTAAACATTGGAGCGGATCGATTCGGGCAGATCACATCTGCCTCCACAAAATGATTAGGGCCCGTACACTTATGTACAGTCTGTCTTTCTGTTCGAAAATTCTGATAGCACTTTGATCTACCTGTTGTAATGTTCAAAGTCAATTCTGTAATTTGTAGAAATACAGGATGCTAAAAATGTTTCGGTTATTGGTCTAAAATATACATTCGCATAAAACCACAGCCAAACGTCATGACTTTGAGTGGGATCCACGTTTATGGCTTAGAACAGAGCAGTGAAACAGGGACGTGCGAGCTTTGCTGATATTGGAGAACTGAAGATGAAAATTTTTGCGACTAAAATAGATCTGGATGAAGGTTTTGCTTCTAAAATAAAGTGAAACAAAATTTTATGCACAATCCGAGCCACCCTGTCCTTCCCCTTCCTACTTCCTTGGCTGTAATATGAAAAAACAGAGACGCACATTCACATCTTGTTAAGCCTTCTCTCACAAAAACTTGGATGCAAGAAATCAGCGAAAAGTTTCTGAAACTCACGTTGATTCCATCATTCGGCAGTGGCATTCATCTAGTCAAGAATTCCTTTAGAGGTTGTACAGGATAAATGAAATTTGTTCTTAAACATGTTCAAGTCTTTCTTATCAATTCCTTACTTTAATGTACAGTTTATATCGACTTTGTATCTTACTTATAAAATCTCATCGTCTTTCTTATTAGAATGCGTTTGTTCTTACTCCACGTTTCGCACTGATTGACCGATTTAGAGGCAACCAGAGCGGTTTCTCTACTAACTAGACTTTTATTTGCCCCAGAACGTCATTAAAACAATGGCTGGCACTCACTCACTCACTCACTCACTCACTCACTCACTCACTCACTCACTCATTCATTCTTTCATTCGTTCGTTCGCTCGTTCGTTCGTTCATTCGTTCGTTTCATTAATTCCATCGTTTGACTTTTTTCTTGCAGAGCCTTGTGGAAAAATTCAAGGTGTATCGAATGGAAAGATTACGAGACAAGGATTTAGACACGATGAAGAGGTTCACTTTACTTGTGATGTAAACTATGTTTTGGAAGGAAGCAAAGTCTTAATTTGTTCTGATGGTACATGGAATAAACCAGTCCCAAGGTGTTTAGGTAAGCTGTCTTTGAAATGTTCCTTGAGTGTTTTTAATCGGTCATGACAATGAGTAAGTTAAGGGAAAAATAGAGAAATCTTTGAAATTTTTTTGTTTTTTAGCTCCGTGCAAACCTTTTCCCCAGCAGCCGTTTCAACATGGTCTTGTTATTAAAAATGGATTTCGCCACGATGACACTGTTAGGTTTAGTTGCACTGGGATTTATGTTTTAAAGGGATCTTCAACGTTACGCTGTAATGATGGAATCTGGGATAAAAGTCGGCCGTCTTGCGAAGGTAAACATCTTCGGATAATATATATGTGATATTATACATGATAATAACGATAATGAAAGCAATGATAATAATACTTATGACAATGAAATATACATTACATAAATACTATATAGATATATTATGCATTTATGTGTGTATATGTATGCGTGAAAGTATGTATGAATATATGTATGAATGTGTATATCGGCATTTAAATATATATCTATTTCTTTACCTATAGTCTATTTATTCGAATATACAGATAAAGATATAGTGATCGACCGACCTGTCTGTTTGTCTATTCATCGACATTTTCTGAGTACATAATCATCCTGAAATGCACGGCATAACTACGACAAAAACGCCAATAGTATTATACGAAGATAGTAACTAAATATTTGGAATGCGGAGAAGCAAACAAAATGATAACTTGCAAAATCGTTGCATGTTTCGAGTATGGTTTTGGCTTATTAATGGTTTATATCCTATATAAATAAATGGCATGCTTTAGAAGTGAAGATTAGGGTATTTCCATAGTAAATGCGAGTTTCACCTCCTGTTGCTGTCGATTGCCGAAATTCCGTTACGTTAAAATGGTACCTAATTACAACTAGTATTGCCGTTGGTTTCCACGGTATTGAAGCTTGCACCTATCGAAGTAACTTTTGATAAGATTCAAAACTTTACATGTGGTATTCCTGCTCAATGTTTTGCCATTAGCATTTCTGATCTTACAAATTTCTTTACCAAAAATTGTTTTTTTGAGCATTATCTTTTAATAATACTTTTCATCATACAATTCTTTAGTTCGCCAATGTCCCAATATCATCGATTTAATTGATGGAAAAGTAGAAGGAAAAGGATTCCTTCCAGGCGACAAGAGAATATTTACTTGCAAGAAAAATTTTGATCTAGTTGGACCTAAGACGATCACTTGTTTGCAAACTGGTCAATGGAATGGTTCGCTTCCCGAGTGCAAAATGAAAGGTAACCGGTCAAAATGGACAACTCTAAAGTCATTATTACTTACTTATTAACTAAATGTGAGAGTATTTGTCGCAGGTTTTCGTTCAGACCAAGCGACAGAGGAACGACGTTTGTGCGAAAAAATCGAAGGGAAATACTTTCCCCGTAGAAGACTGAACAAACGAGGTTAATAAAGAATGTATTTTATGGTTTCTAGGTTCCTTCCTTCATTACTTAAGGTGGTTTTATACAAAAACAAACAAACAAAGAACAAATTCCATGATTAAATATGAAGGCAAATGTGCCACTTATCATAATAGCAAAACGAATTTTAACTATGAAAATCATCTTTTTAATTAGTCGGTTACCATGGTAACCAAGCAAATGAGACGTAAACAGCGAAATATTGTAGCTACTTTGAAACATGATTTAGAACTATCCAATGGTCAGATAAGTTTTTTTAGAGGTTTTCGTGTATTAGCACAAAGCTACTCTAGGTACTAAACCTAAAAAACTCCATATTTTCCGAGCTTTTACAATATACAATATTTGAAATGTACAATATTTGAAAGTGTTACAGCATCAAATTAAATTTTATAGGTTCATTTCCTAGGTTATGTTGGGTATCTGTATCGAAAATTTGTTAGCAATCAGTAAAAAGGCAAATTTAATTTTACGTTTTAAAAACATGCTTTTCAACAACTTTAACATCTCGACAAAAGTAGAATCAAAATTTAACATTGAATATGCATTGTAGAGTTTGTAGTCTTCCAACACCTTCAAGGACCTAAAAGTGCTCTTCACATGCTCAATGTTTTCATGTTTTTATCCCAACGTCAAGGTCAAGGCAAAAATTTTCAAGGTCATCTAAGGTCACCTTGGGGAAGAACCTTCTTCCCACTAAGTGCGCCTCGAAACAATCTCAGGGTCATTCACGGACACTACTATTGCATTCTAAACAACATTTAGACAAAATATGACCAAAATATTTCCGAAAAAAAAAAACAAACGATATTTTAAGTATAAAACCGCCTTAACTCGACCTAGATTGGACTTTTTCTGGTCCTTTGAGGGTTGGGCGGAAAGTTCCCGCCGTCTACATCTCAAAAACTGTTAGCCGTGTGGTAATGAAACGTTTACAGGATGATGGTATGCTAAATCTAAGTACATTCTGGAACTCTGTTGTCAAGGCAACAAATTCTGACTTCACTGTGACATCATCAGTAGTAAAAACCTCGAAATTTAAGAACTTGAAAAATTTCTTTTTTCAGGATTATTTCCGTTTTCTTTAAACAAGGTGAAATTATCATGTTAATAAATTGGTTTCTCTTTACTGGGACATGCTTTTTTTTTTTAAATGTTTCTATTTTAACTAAATGAAAGACAGCAATTGAATTACTAATTTTAAGAATCTATTTTCACGGAACAAAAATTTCAGATCATCAATATATATATATATATATATATATATTGCGGTTTTGTAAGATTTGAAAAGCAAACACTAAACATAATGGTAAGAAAACTCTTAAGAAAATACTGTTGACATTCACTGTTAATAGATGTTTTAAAATACTCCATAACTTCTATTCTGTTGAATATTTTTACACGGTCTTTTCCAAAGCCAAGATAAAGCCAAGATATTTAAAGTGGTAAAATTGGAGCTCAATGCCCCCCACCCCCAATCTAGATAGGGTTAGACGTTTTGTTTTGCGAGGCTATACCTTTGGTTTACATAACTATTTTCACCTATTTCTTCGGGGGTTTTGTATCTTTAATCTAGGTTTCTGCTTAAAATTATCGTTGATCGATTTGACTATTTATTTTAGGCAGCTTGCTGTTGTAAATCAGTTATAAGACGTACCTGAATCTGGTTTTTCTTCCAATCAATTCGGAAATCTTCCCGCCAAAACTAGTCTGTCTGCAAGGAGAACTTTTTGCTTGGCTAGGGAGCTAAAGCGACCAAAGTTTTGCGTATGGACTGGACAAGCTCAGCCATATAATAAACTGAAAATACGTGATGCCGATAATACATAATATAATAATGTATAATACGAACGCTGAAGTCCTTGAGAGTAATGGATATCTTAGGAGTTTTATTAATTAGTATTAATCTTTAACACCTCCAATGAATTTAAACAGAACGAGAGTATCACCCATAAATGTAATAACCGTACGTGTAATACCCACCATATATGTAATAACATTTGTCCATAAATTTAATATCTGACCCACCATAAATGTAATACAACCTCACCATAAACGTAATGACAGTAAACCATAAATTTAATAATAGATTTTGGAACAAAGTCAACGAACTACAACAAAATAAAACTTTCCAACAGTTTCCTTTCCTACACAGATATACATAATCCAAGTATCCTGTGACGTCGTCATCAGTCACGTGACCGCGGAAAAAAAATCACTGCTATTTCGGCAACAAACGGATAGACCACAAATACATTCGGATACACTGAGCTCCAACAGAACATTTAATCGTTTTATATGGTGAAGGACAGTGACCTTTTAAATTTAAATTGGTAAATAAACGTTTCTCATTTGAATGAAGTCTACTAGTATTAGTAGCGAAAATAAAAAATGATCTATGGGATATATCCGCGCTGCGTTAAGTACTCCTCCTTAAAAAATAAAGGCCCCTAGCAAGTGTCATAATATATCATGCTTTACAGGGCCGTTTCTTACGCCACTCAATCGTCGCATTTAATTCAGTCGATTTAATGCAACGGTTATGGGACCTATGAAACGAGTTAAATTTGTCTGATAATTAAATTCGTCAGAGAAGTTTTATCCGTCATGATCAGACGGATACAATGTCTAAAATGCGAGTTGGTTTCAGACGACGTCGTATCTTCGCATCGAATAAAATGCATAAATTGTGATAATATACGTTCTTTTTAGCCCACGATCAAAGTTTTTATTTATTGTCACTTATGAAATTGTTTGGAAAATGATTGAATACGTCTAACTTAAATTCGTCGTATGAAACGAACAAGCATTTACGTCGACTAATTGACGAAGCCAACAAGAATTAAATGCACCTGAATTAAATGCGACAACTGTGCGATGCACCAAACGGTTCTTAGCTGCCTGAATACCATGCGTCCCAGTTACACACCAATTTTCGAGACTCTGAAGCGTTTACGATTGTTGTCTAACCTTCGTTTTCGTACTTTACGGCAAACAGGCAAATTTAGGCCACGTTAACACAACAGGAAGGTTTCTGGCTTCAAAATGTATTTGGATTCACTGACAGGAAGTATCTGGGTTAGTTGTATGCTCGTGTAACGCAAACAGTGTTTCATCTAAGAATGGACGTAAATCCTCGCAAATTTTATTGAAACTAACCTCTTGACAACCGAAAATTCCACTCAATTCTCTGTTTATTATACCCCTGATGAAAAAGATTTTCCCACTACTGACAACTTCTGCTGTTATACACAAAAATGAGGAAAATTTCCTCTGGAGTCCTGATTCATATTTAATCGGATTTATGTACAAACCAAAGAATGTTTACACCAGGTTCGTTACTTCAAATCCGAAGAAAATGGTTCCCGATTGCCTACGAATCTGAAGAAATTTGATCTAGTCACTCTAGTGTACACGTACTTTTAGAAAAATTTTGGTAATCAGGCCTCGTCATCTGGCCACCTGAAAATTTTAGTTGGTCGCCACTTGCCATCTGTTAGACGATTTTGACCTTTTATTGGACAGGCTTCTTGAGGTCTCCCCTCGACGAGTAAAACCGTCAGGCGTTAGCTGTAGCAAAATTAATAAATTGCCAAATTGTAATCGTGCCCAATAAAAGGTTAGATAGTTAATTTCAGACCATGGAATGTATCATCTTCGTTTAATTTCTATAGGGACACCTATAAGTTGCGGAGTTGTTACAGGTATTAAAGGAGGGCGTGCGATTAGAAACGAGACACATCATGGAGGCAAAGTGGTTTTTGAATGCCTTAACGCTAATTATACCATGAAGGGTAAAAAAGGAATGCGTTGCATAAGCGGAAAATGGAATCGAAACAAACCTAAGTGTTTGGGTAAGTTGACTAAAAAACATACCAGTTCATTGAGATAAAATGTACTCGTCAAATTTCACATAATGGACGTTAATTTTATAGATCTCTTAACTTATTTCTGCTAACACCAATCGAACCAAACCAGTCCAATTTTTCCAAGTGATACAATTGTTCCAATTAGTGGATCTTGTCCCAAGAACGTAACATCTCTAAACTTTTACATTCCTGGCCAAATTTTCTCGACAACAAATGCCATCTTGGACTTTCACTAAAGTTGAATTTGACTTTAAAATGTTTCAAAAAAAACAAAACAAAGTTCAATAGTCAAAACTATGTGAGCCTAAAAACCGTGCGCGACACAGATATTTATCTTATCCTTTATCTACCCTATAATGTTCATGTCAATATGAATTTACTACAACTATAAACCATAAAAAGCCAACAATTTAAAGAAATAAAGTATAAAAACTATGCACCGAAAAATATCCATCTTGGAATTTGATATCCAAGTAAACACAAGGAAAGACATTTAAACAGTTCTCAAGTCTCAGTAATGATGTAGAAAGACTAAACTCGCGGTAAAGTACGATTACTGCGTCTTTTCTGATGTTTATTTGAATATAAAGTTCCAAGATGGATATTTTTGGTTTAGTTTTCCTATTTTATTTCTGCACCTAACTAGTTCTTTTGAAAAATCATGAACTAAGGATGAAAGCATTTTTTTTAATGAAAATAATTTTGTCATACTTTCAGCACCTTGCAAAGACATTCTTCCGCCTTCAAATGGATTTATCGTAAGCAAAAATATTAGGCATAATGGACTTGTTCAATTCAAATGTAATAAAGGTTACATTCTCAGTGGATGGTATTTGTTGAAATGTGACGATGGATCATGGAATCACTCTTTGCCAACTTGTCATCGAAGTCACGGGTGATGCAGGATAACGGAAACATTTTTCAGACAGCTTAATTAAATGATTAAATTTTAAACGTTTTTATTCAATTCCACGTTTATTTTTTAACATCGGGTGAAAAGAAATCTGCTTTAACTACAGTATTAATACTGCTGTAATTCTTTGCACGCGTCATTCAATTACGAAAATAACTTCAATAAAATCATAGAAGTTGAGTTACATATTCGATTCAGGGTTTTCGCAGTGTTATCCATCTTACCGCCTTACTCATTGTAGCCCCATTTCAAAGCCCTGGACGTTACTCTGGAGCACCATTTTTGAAATTGCTTTGAAATTAAATTGGCATTCAGATGTTTCAGAGTATTATTTAATCACACGTGACATAGCGTGTTTGATCTGGTAGCAAAGCACCGAGAAGCTTGTTGAAAACGAGGAGACTGGGCGCTCAAGCAATCACTCACACACACCGATATCCCGTATGCAAAATGGTTTTTTGTAATCTGTTCTACAAGGACAAGGTAAATTCATTGTTTTGTGAAATTCAGTTAGATACGAACTAACCCTAACCAGCACTTGGCTGGATTCGATCATGTTTCCACTCAACGGTTTAAGTAACATCATTCCCGCCATAAAGATCATATATTAACTAGTGGTGGGCATTGTAGCTAAACGTCACTTATCCGCGGGAGAAAAATTGATTGCCGCCATACTGGATAAATTGCGGGACAAAACAAACATGTCCAGATGATGAGTTCGAGGTCAGGATCAAAGGGCACTTCACTTTTCTCTTTTTTTTTTAAAAAAAATGACTGTAAAACAGTTAAGGCAAATTTAATAGCTGACTAATACCCAGCAAAGCAGATTTTCTGCTATACAGGTAATGAAAACAAACGCCAAACAATTTTCTAAAGATCCGTTGTTTGACCTCTAAGTTTTTGAACAGATGGAAAAGGTCCTGGAGAAGAACAATTTGTCACTCAAGTTACTCAAAAAGGTGGCGTTCAATTTCACCCCAATTTACGGACCTCTTGCCCCCTCTAATTTTATGATATCTATGTTTTCCACCATCACGCCGACTACTACACCTAAGGTTGTCTAATAATTGGATTCAAAATTTATTTGATGTTTGATCTATGTTGAACTGGTTTCGAAAATAAATTTAGCAGCCTGGACGGCTTTGTGGTCCAGATTCCAACATTGCCAATTGATTGTGCTTGCTTAACTTCATCCTAGATTTTATGATTCTGGGGAAATTCTTCTTGATATCAGAAAGTGTAATTCAGTCAAGTACACTTCAAAGTGTACTTAAAAAAACCCAAACGAAATAAAGAAACGAAATAAAAAAAAATAAAATAATAAAAAAGTTCTCGACAAGAATGTAGAAAGACTATAGTTAGAGAGGTATTGGGTTGAAACAGATTCAGTTTCTACAGAACTAGCGTTTCATCGCAACTATATACAGTATCTGCAATTAACCAAAGGCATTACAACGCTTCGACAGCCTACCGCAGTCTCATTCATAATGAGAAACTTGTTAACGTAGGCACAGACAATCCTCAGCCAGTTACCTCAGCTGGAGAAAAACAATTGTTTTAAGTCCTGTGAACAAAGTAAATCTGGTGCACTGAGCTGAATATTTCATACATTTTAATTAGGTGCAGCTATTGATCCGTTTAATGCTTATCATCCTAGATGCATTTATATCAGTTGAACTGGAGTTTAGTAACTCTTGTGCAACTACAAGTGTATTCAAATGCAGTCAGTAGGGTGCCTCACGGAATCATATTGACTTCAAACTCACGCAGTTTGAAAATGCACTAAGGTGCATATGCTATAGAACATTTTGAAGGACTGTCTCATCAGCCAAACATGAAGAAAATCGCTCCCATGGCCGCTCTTACACAGGCAATGCAACAGCCGAATTAAATCCCACATCCTCATTTGAAAATTTTTTCAATCGTTTTGCACCATCTATTTTATACCAGGTAGAAGACGATAATTCCACTCTGGTATTAGCTCTGTTTAGCTGTTTGTAAATATAGTTCCTCGGCACATTATAGTTGAAATACGTTTCCTTACCATTTAACGAGAATACTTTGATAAGTATGGCTGAACGCAAGCGTCTTTAAATTCCTTCAGTAGTAACATAAGTTAGTATTGCCATCGAGCAAAACAGAAATTAAAATAAAAATGTTTGCCAAAATCATTTGATCTCAAACAATATATGTTCCCATACATAACAAGAATGAAAATATTACACGTACACAAATGTACAGTATACTATTCAGCTGATTCTGATGTCTGCGCTACGACCCAAGTCCGTTCACAACTAAGTAGTATGTGAATTAATTTTTCCTTTCTTCCATTAAGTGAAGCGCGGCCGGCGAAAGCAGAACTTCTAACCACACTTTTAGCGTAATCTTTCGTAACGTTTTTGCTTAGAATTTAATTTATAATGAGCAACATTGGAAATGCGATCCTGAGGGAACTTAGAAAGGAAAAGTTGATATATCAATCTTTTCTTAATACTTCCATATCAAGCCATGGTTGATACATTTTCTGACGATAACTAAGCCAGGCTACTTTAAACAACCAAAATCGCATAAGCTATAAAAAGGTACGAAAGTGTACGTAAGGTTTGCTTCCGCTTGTGGTGAGAAGCTTGTAATACTTTCTTCGCAAGGTCGGCGCAAGTTATTTTAACATTTATTAAACAAACAAGCCTGCTGCAGACTCTTTCTACACCTTCATAAGACTCTACCACAAGCAAGTTCCAACAAATTTTTAGGCCAGAACCTTCTCGCAAATCGATGAAATTGACTCCAACGTTATAACTTGAGAAAACTGGTGACAATTCTGACTAAAATTTTGGTGCAAAACAACATGTCCCCTAACTCACACTTACATCACGATGATATCAGGATCAGACTATTGAGGATATTACAATGACACATTACAACATACAATCTATCACTTTTCAGCGTGTTTAACACTATTAAAACATTTCAAAGTAGCGGTTTAATAAATGTAAATAAAATCAATTTTGAGTATCTGTAATTATTTTCTCCCAGACATTGTCTTTTTTCTTTTATTTCTTCAAGTAATCTACTTTATTTACGTTCTTACTTGGTACCTGCCAGCGGTTGTGAAGTACTTCACGCCCTTAAATGGCTTGTACTTCTAGAAACGAAACAAATCATGATGGTCAATAATTTACAATAATCGTTTCTAAGGTGAACGTTACATAAAAATTAAACTTAATTTTCGAGTGTAGTCAACGGCCAAGATGACCACATATCACAAGAATAGTACAAAATTTGGAATTCTGATACTTTTAACACTGGATTTGCATCCATTTATCAGGACTTTAGAGAAAAATTTAGTCCTATAGAGAGTCTTTATCACCAAAGCTGATGAACGGTGGCATTTTGTGGTAAAGCAAGGAACAAATGACACCAAACATTGATTGCATTTTATCCCATCCCAAAAAGTGGCCATTTCTACCGTTTCTGTTTTGCAAAAATTGATGCCGTGAGACTTGTATAATAGATAAAATAAATATAATTAACTTAGTTGTGGCAACGGAAGAACCAGGCGGGAATATTTGGCGAAGAATAAATACTAATGCCCAGCATATAACGCGGAATAAATTATCAATTGTTATAGCTTTATTCCGCGTTATATGCTGGGCATTAGAATTCATTCTTCGCCTGACTTAGTTGTAACTTGTAAGATTTAGACTATATAAGGCTATATGAATATTCTATCACTGCTTCCATACGATGATCTTTTGCACAAACGCTGAAGATTATGTAATATAGAGCTGCACAAATTGATTTAGAACTGCACATTTTGTTCAGAACCGCAGTTTAAAGAAGACGTTGATTTACCTCATTAACACAAGGATGCCAATGTGTAAATCAAAAACTGCATGAACACTTTGAGTATATACGTAAAAATGTACAATTTGTAAAACGTTTACAGAATCGACGAATCCGTATTCTAGTATACGAAAAGTAACCTGTACATACGTTTAAAATAGCCTGCAACTAGTGTTGAGCGTTGGCAACCTTTCAAAACCCAGCGGAGAGAATAGCGAAGGTTTGTCTTCAAGTTTAAGCTGTCTTTCTTTATATGTTAGTAATGTGCAACAATAAAGATTTTGTACAAATGGTAGACATTTCTCACCTCCCCATATATATCCAGCCTGCTAACTTTCAAGCCCGACGCAGAAAAAGCACTGATCTTGAAGTCAAGCTAAAAGGAATAAAACAATGGTGTTTGAGTCAGGTGAACTACATCACTGAAGCACGAACAACTTATGGTGAAGCAGCGCTCAAAATCTAATTTAGTGAAAGCAGATATCAAGCCATCAAAAATGCACCCAAATAAAATCATATGAAGTCCTAAACGATCAGTTGTATGCTGTGGTTTTAAGTAGATTAACATATACACAAAATGAAGATGAGAGTCCAGCTCGAAATTCGAAGATGCAATGTCGTCAAACTCAAGAATTAGACAGAAACGCATGGAAAAAGTTTTATAGAAGTTCATTGATGTTTCGTTGCCAACGCTCAGCATTTTCAAAGTAAATAACAGATCCAAATGTTATGCTAAATATATGTACAAAACGTACCAAATTAAGACTTTAGCAAATAAAAACAAGGAAGGTGAAAGATAAGACGAGACAAGTTTCATTCTTATTGGCTTAAGTCTTAATCTGATACCTTTTGTAAATATATTTAGTATAATATTTGGATCTGTCAATTACTTTGAAAATGTTGCGCGTCGGCAACGAAACATCAGTGAACTTCTATTAAAGTTTATCCGTGTGTTTCTGTCTAATTCCTGAGTGTGATGACATTACATCTTCGAATTTTGAGCTGGGCTTTAATCTTCATTTTGCGTATAAGATTTCCGACCGGTAAATCTCTAGATTAACATATGATATCAAGAGTGTTAATTAGGGAGAATTTTAATAAGCAACCTTGGCAAGAATTGTCACATTCTGGACTCTAGTGCTTCTTGAGGCGGTGTTTACATGGCAGGGCCGTAGCCACTGGTACCGTTGGCCCGGTTTCAACCAGACTACTTTTCGGAGCACCGACATTTCTTTTTTCGTCATTCTTGCTAAGTATCTACACATCAACAAGGAAGAAACTGCAGAAAGCCATTGTAGATATGGTCACAGAAAGCCTGCTAGATTTTAAGCCCCACCACTTTAACGTGTTTGACTTGGCGATCTATGGAGGTTGATAGTTTGAAAGATTCCTGTCCAAGTCTTCTTGAAGAGCCTCATCATCCTAAGAACATTTATTCGCAGGGTGACTCGTTGGTAAATCGAGGCTTATCCGCTGGTTCAGTTCAAAGCGAGTGGTTCGACAGTTGGCTATTCTAGCACTTCATATTTTGGTTTTACAGTTGGTAATAGGAACCACACAACTACGCAGCAAGCCCCACTGAACGGGAAAGAATTTGGGATCCAGAACCCTCACTTTTCATAAGTATGGTCAATTAGGTTCGCTCAAACATACAGCCTTCGAGAAAACCGCGAGGCTTTTCGCGTCCTCTGCCCTCGGAACCGTCCATGCCAGCCGGACCACTTCAAAACTGGTGGGTACAGCCCTGCACGGAAGCGAGCCAGCCCTCCTAGTAGGGCTGGCCCTTCTTGCCGAAATCTCGTCTCCCTGTGAATTCCCTTGTAAAATTTGTTTTCGTTTATATACGAGGAGGGCCAGCGTTCCCAAGCAAGACCTCGCTATTGACGATCCGAGATCTCGGCTAGGAGGGCTGGAAATTTTCTATATAAACACACTCAAAAGGGCTATTCTTCCTACTACGCATGAGTGCTAGATCCAGCCCTGCTAGAAGGGCCAGAAAATTCCCATGTAAAAGCGAGGTGAAATTCAGCCCTCTTACTAGAGCTAGCCCTATCAAGAAGACTGGCTCGCTTTCATATAAACATCCCTTAAGTTTGATTTAGTTTTCCATTTAACGAGTTGTGAATCAGCTGTCCTTAGCGATTAGCAGTTGGTTCCAAACATTAAAGGGAGTTGGACATTAACCTTCTATTGCATGTTTGAACGCCACCAAAAAACCCCAAAGGCTGCGTCTAAATACGAAAAACATATAAGTTGAGCATATTCGGAAATCTCCTATGATTGTCGAAATATTCTTGTGTTCGTTCTGAAATTTGGTGAGTGGTTTTTGATAGCTTTGGTTTATATTAAAGAGTACCGAAGCTTCACAATTTTGCGAAAAAAGTGACCAAACATTGACCACTATTATTTCAATCTTTTAATCCCCAAATATGAAAAACATATACCTTTTTACTAAACTAGCTACCACTCTAAGGATGTTTAAATTTCTTACAATTCCATCCATTTAATTGTAATATCGTGACAATGAATACATTAATTCATCAAAAATATTCCATACACTAAACATCCTTCTCATCACAATAGTATATATACTAATAAATATATCTTAGTTTGCCTGAAATATAGGCTTAACATAATAGCAAATTATGTTTCCATGAGCCTTTTTTATGTGCATTGCGCCTACGTGATAACAAGAAAAGCAGTTGGTGAAACAATTTCATACAAACTTCAGTTAGAAACAAAATATCGCCAAAGTGGTTCATATACATTGCATACTACATACTTAAACAAAGATCTGAGCCAAAACATGGTTAACTTAATATAACGTAAAAGAAAAAAATGGCGGAGTAGTTAATAACAGTTCAAAAAGTAAACCAGCAGAAAATGATACATAAAGTTGAACTGTCATCAGAACTGTGTTTTTAACATTTCCATTTGTTTTTCCCGAATTTTACTAAAAATTCGGATAGAAAGCGCTCCCTTACGTGTCATCATTACTGGCTAAATGGTTTCCATAGTCTTTCAGCCTAAACAACGTCATTAAATTTTATTCATTTTTTAAAATAAAATTTTCAATAAAGTCTTCCAGAATTTAATCGTTAAGGATATCTGTTATACTTGAGACTCAACCAACTTCGCACTTCCTAATCAGCTGGAAGTCTGCTGTTGCAGTTGTGTCATTCGTTCTTTTACGTAAACGATCTAGTTGACTGAGGTCAGTGCATACACTTGCACATGCAGAACATATACTAAGCCTTATTAAAGCCTTTGTAAACGTATACACTTACAAAAATCGTCGGACTTTCTTCGGGTGGAGGAACTCCGCTTTGCAACGATATCTGAAACAAATGAAAAGGATGTATCTAAAGTCTAAGATGCCTTCGAATTCCCCGTAGAAAATTGAAGAGTCGACCAGACTACAAGAATCAAAGGCAATAAGGATAAAACTGAAAAAGCATTACTAGATCCATTTATACATGGGTCAAGTTACGTTTTCATTTCTGTCCTGAGCATACCTATCACCTTTTTCGTCTAATAAACGCATAAAGCTTGTACACCATGACCGAGATATTTAAGCGATATATCAACCTGAGGGCGAAGCCCAAAGTTTGATATATTGCTAAAGCACCGAGGTCAAGGTATACAACCAACCAATATCAAAACAATACAATATGCCTATACTTCATGCTTTTTACGAGGCAACGCTGTTCATCCTTCGCCTAGGATTCCGGCATGGAACCTCACATGCTGACATTCTACAATATCCAAGATTTAAGGATCCGAGAAGGTTCTTTAGCCTTAGTCTTGCACCTTCATAAATTTCACCAGGAACCTTCTGAAAGTCCTTTTACTCTCCCTGTCTTTCTCTAGCATCAGAACTGCTTTCTTTCACTATTTATCAGTGCTACCACACAGCTGCTACACTTCTTGGAATCATTAAACTTGACAAACTTACGTTTCCTTTAAGGTTCGGCGTATTCTGAGGTTGAATTTTCCCGATCTGCAACGAAATAAAACGACATTGGTCAGGCTAAGCTTTAATGAATCAAAGCCATAGAGAACAAACAAACAAACAAGCAAACAAACAAATAAAAACAAGCAAACAAAATCTCTATTTGAATGTAGTAAACCACCAAGCAGTATAATTCTTTGTCATGAAAGATCTTACCGAGGGCGCAGTCTTTTGGGCATGTTCTGACTACAGTGGAACCTCTAATTAGCGGACACTTTACGGAATCAATACAAGGACCCGCTGTATAGAGGTGTGCGTTTTTGAGGGTTTCTATATTTAGGGGTAAAGCGACAAATAAGAGTATATACTTTATTATGTCTATATACAGTGTAAAATAATTACGTTAAATGTTTGTAGTCGAAAGGTAGGGTTTTGTGTAACGTTCTTTATGCACTGACGTTCTGAACTACTAAATAATTCGTAAATCAGCTTCGTCATCCCAGAATCGCCAAACCTGTTGATGTAAATCCTTAAGCCATCAACACCACCTAGGACTTGAAAAACATTTGTGAAATTTCCTTCGGGCGTTCAAGGGCCATAGCTATCATCGTCATGGTCATCCAAATTAACCAGCTTCTCAGATTCAGTTGCAGACAAAATCTATCTGTCTGCAACTATCTGTGTGTTGTTGATATTTTTACTAAGGTAAAACGTTGTGCATTGGGTAACTGAACACGGGGAAGTGTCCACTGGGTAGTGATTATTTTTTTTATTTTGGTTTGTTTTTTGTTAAGATTTTATAAAATTGAGAGCTGGAAAACGCGTACGTTGTACAGAGACTTTTTGTGAGAAAATTACCAAATAAAAAAATTCCGCTCTTCTTCATAGTCCGTTGTACGGAGGTGTCAACTGTGTAGTGGTGACAACTATTAGAGGTTCCACTGTATTCTTACATTGGAATACGAATAAAAGACACGATATGATTGTTCGTCCTAGAGTATGTAATGCTTTCTCAAGGACTCAATTCTCGCTTTCGATTCGCTAATGTAACAATACGTACAGAAGACTCTAGGGAGTTAATCGGATACACCCGAACAAACAACCATCTACGACAACCTTGTCGAGTAGATGGGTCCTGACAGACCACACGACTGCTGAAAGAGCAGGCATTTCGAAAGCGGAATAACTTTGAGAGTTAATGATCGGCTCTGTCGGGCTGTAACTCGTTGGCTGTCCGCAGCAGATCCAGGAATCCTGGAAAGGAGGCGTCGGAAAGAGTGTCCTGTGGAAGGTTTTAATATACATAAAAGATACCTTCTGCGGCAGTTTTCAAGCTATATTAGATGAATAGTTTCGTTATAATCAAGAGAATTCTCAATGCAATCATTAATATCGACGATCAGAGTTATACCCCGTTTACACGCTCCTTGATCCTTGTCCCCGTTCACTGGACGGGATCTCGATCGCGATCAGTATCGATTGCGGTCGATATCAATTGGTTCGATGCTGATCCAGAGTTGGATTGCGAACGCCACTGAAATTCGTCGTGTCAACAGTCATAAGATTGAAAGCCTAAAGACAGTCATGTAAGTTATTTTATCGGACAGTTGATGAAGTGCTCTTCCATCACGACGATAAATTTCTCTGCAGAAATTGTGAGTTTCCAGCGTACGTTATTTAAACTATAACGATATTTTGGATAACAAAATTGCATTTTCGTTGTCAAGAATCGAGTAAAGTAAACGTTCGTTTAAGTGGTAAGCTCCCAGAGGAAAGGCAGGGGGCGTGGCTCCTTCGAGCCCGCTCCAAATCCGCCACTGACCGTGTTGTTTACCTTGTAAAACTGACGGATGCTCTTAAACTGTTTACTCAGAAAAAATTTCGGAATCCATGACGGTAACGGAGCCTGGAATCAGATGGTTCGGGGTTTGACTACCGTCAGGTACTCATGTAAATTTTCTGATTAAATACCATGACAGTATGCGCATTTACACTTATCTACATCATGCTTCGACTATTTTAATGCTACGTACATATAGTAATACGCGTGTGTTACATTTATGTAAACCAAATGTATATCAAACAAAATGAAGAAATTTACCTCCCACGTAAGTTCTTTCTTAATAGGGTCGAAAGAGTAACTTCCGACTGAAATTAAGAGCAATCATGGTGAGTTTGCGAAGTTATAACATCAAGTAACCAAAGCTATAATGAGGGAAAATCTGGTTATGGACATGATGGCTCAAACAATGAATTTAAGTAAAGGCATATCGAAGACAGATTTAAGAATTTATTTAACTGACGTCTCGCCGGTAAACGCGCAACATCTTCAGAGTGTGATATTATTTATAATGTCTCGGCTTAAGTATCGTAGGCTTTTCAATTTGGAATTAATATATTGTAAGTAATATCACATTCTGAAGATGTTGCGGGTTTAGCGACGAAACGTCACGTAAATAAATTCTTATACTTTAATCTATGCATTCGTTATGCCTTCATTTACATTTATTGTCTGGGCCATCGTATTCATGGCAGGATTAAGATTTCCTCCAAGATCGTCGATTACTACAAATTTTAAGGAAAAAATCTATTAAAATAAGAATTACAGAGTAAGAAGTTCAAGCCTTAACCCGGTTTTCCACTTGGAATAACTCCGCGCGAATCGAATTTTTTTTCGTCTCATAGGCTGTCGACTGTAACTTATGAGAAACCTATTGAATTTATGCAAAGAAATTCCGAGTCGCACGAATTTATTCGCAAGTAGAAAACTGGCTTTATACCGTGAGCTTCACGCCACCATCAGTGCTCAATTTTTTAATATGCAAAATTTAGTAAGATGTTATGCAATAACATTGTCAATTCTGTCAAAATTCTGCTATAAATAAAAAAAAAGAAAAAAAGACTCGACCAAATGTAAAATTTTAAAAAGCTACAGCTAAACCATATGGTTTTTTTTCAACAAGTTTTTACTCGGAAACCTTGCAGTTTACTTTAGATTTTACGGCAGGAAACAAATGAATGAATGAATATATAAATAAATAAATAAATAAATAAATAAATAAATAAATAAATAAATAAATAAATAAATAAATAAATAGTAAATTTAACCAGGGAAACCTTACCACTTTGAGTCAAATTCACGTTCAGAACTTGTTTAGGAAAAGGAACTCTAACTACAACATTTTCAACCTGTCAAAATATTCACTAACAATTAGACATGGAAATAAAGTGCGATATGTTAAGCCCACGACACACAGCTTTACACAAGTTAAATGTATGCACAAGATGGTACAACAATCACTACAGCTCAGTGAAACATGACAGAATACTGATTACCATGAAATATCTGATAATCAAATATTAAAGTAAAGCGAAATACAACACTATTTTTATTTATTTATTTGTTTATTTATTCATTCAATTATTTAACTCTATTTATTTATTCATTAATTTATTCATTTGCTTATTTATCAATTTACTTATTTACATATTAATGAATGAATTTATTTATTTATTTATTTATGACAAAACACTCACAAGTTTTCCTGATGTTTGCTTTGGTCCAACAGTTAGATCAAACCTACCACTACCTCCCTAAAGGGATTCAAAAGGTGAACATGAAAGATCACATTCGTAGTTACTGTACAGTCGTGGTGACAGCGATTGTGACAGTGATGGTGAAAGATACAACCGAAGTCACGTGATAGTGATAGTTATAGTGATAGCGATAACGACAGTGAGAGTGATAGTTACAATAATAGTGATAATGATAACAATAGTGATAGTTACAGTAATAGTGACCGTGATAATGGAGGTGATAGTGATGCTAATAGGGATGGTGATAGTGACAGCATATCCATAGTGATAGTTATAGTGATAGTAACGGTGATAGAGAGAGAGTGAGAGTGAAAGTGATTGTGATGGTGATAGCGACATCGACAACGATGGTGAGTGACAGTATTGGTGTTATTGAAAGTGATAGTGACATTGATAACTACAGTCATAATGACAGCGATAGTTATAACAGTTGTGGTTGTAGTAGGTGACGCAGTTATGGAGGTAGCGGTGACGATGGAGTTAGTGATCACAGTAACGATAGTGGCAGTGACCGTGATGGTCGACTGATAGAGCTGGTAATGTAAGTAACAAGCTTGAAGCATTCAAGGAAATTGTCCAATCATCCTCAGATGATGTGTTGTGCTTACTGGACGAAAGCTAAGCAAAATCTAAATAGAACGTGGTGTAACCGCAAAAAGATGTAATCATGAACTATGTTGAATCAGTTATACAATGGGAAAGCAATATCAAAGAGTACCTCTTGAAACGTAACACGTGGCTTGGCGTATAACGGCAAAGAGTGCACTCTGCAAAAGAGAAATATAAACTAATAATAACAAACCAAAAACGAAAGTTGGAGTAGATTCACATTTAACACACAATAATTTACAAAATTTACAGACATTGAGTCATCATCAGTATGGAATAAAGACAACAGAACAAGCAAATCCTCTTAATACGATGCTGTTAAAAGTGAACGGACCTTAAAAAAATAAAACTAAAAATTGAACGTGAACGTTCGCTCTTCCAACCTACAGGCATAGACCATGCACACCACGGATGGTTGGTAACTACCCCACATTTACTGCTTGCTTACCCCGTGCTGATGTGATACGATATCAAACGAAAACGTCCATCAGGTGGAACGAAGGATAAAATGCGTTCCGACTGAAAAAAAAGGGAAAAAAAATGAAAAAAATTGGAAAAACAACAAAACCGAATTATTGCACAGTTTCTACAGTCAAGAGCGCCCATACTTTAGCACCACTTCTGGTTACAGAACATAACCAAAGGAAGTAGAGTAATTATACTGAACAGCTTCTCAGCATCCTGAATTAAGTGAATTTATAGTGAGAATTGTCTTAATCGCTTTGCACTTTGTATACGGCGTAAGTTACCACGACAGTAAAAGGTGACGTGTTATGACGTCATGATTTCGAGATGTCGACATGTATGGAACATACGAAATGCCACGTTCAAAAGTAAAATTTACCGACTTTTTTCTTGTTGGAAATGAACAATATCGTAAAACGCCCTCCTTTACATGAAGTTATTTTCTCGTAAAAAATTGGAAAAAACAAAAAGTTCAATTTTTTTTCTTTTTATCGAATTTTTGCAACAGTAAGCTATACGAAACTACTTGTAATTTCGTGTTCCGCAATATTTTTGCATATTTTTGGTAGCGATGAAGCCGATATAATTTGGGGAAATTCATGAATTATCGTAGCCAATCGTAGTCTGTCCCTCCAGACACCTCTTAGTTTGGGCATCACTCCTCAATCCCTTTGCTTCCAAGTCCTGTTGTACAACATCTTTAAATCTCAGTTCTGGCCTTCCCCTTGGTCTTTTCCATTTCACTTCAAGCTCCCAAGCTGCCCTAACTGGTTCTTCTTTATCCCTGCGTTCCACATCTCCATACCACTTCAGCCTCATTTCCTCAAACTTTCGCTAATATTTTCCACGCCTACTTTTCTCCTGATTTCCTCATTTCTCACTCTATTCATCAGCTCAGTTCCCAATATCCACCTTATAACACCTTCATTTCCGTTCTTTCTACTTTTTCTATTCTTTTGTCTTTAAAGCCCATGTCTGCCCTCGATACAGCATCACTGGCCTTACAACCGTCTGGTATATTTCAAACACTCGTTAGTCCTGTTTCATCAGAGAACTCCAAACTCTCGAAAGCAACAAAAGCCTCAGGGCTGCGCTCTTTGGTTTTATTTTTTTCTCGTGTCTGGACACTCTGACGAAACACTCAAACTGGTGTTTGAACTGTTACATTGAATTTCAGACGTATAACTCAAATAGTCTTTGACATATTAAATATCAAAATCAGCGTGCACTCTTTCCGCTCCCTTCCCCCCCGCCCCCACTCCGCAAAGTCTGAATTGGTTCAATAAAGGTATCATCGTTATACCGGCCATTCTTAGTTTAAAACGACAGTAACAACCTACTTCCCATCTGCGAAAACGAAGACATGGATGAAAACTGACATCTTCCAGTACTCTGGGATTCAAGAAGCACATATTCAAATCTACCAAACATTAAAAATTACACCAAATTTTTAATTCTTCAACAGTCGTAAAAATTCGTTTACCAATTTTAAGAAATTTTAAATTGGTAGAATGAAGATGGACAACAAAACACAGCTCTACAACCACAACCACAACCACAACCACAACCATAACTACCACATCATCAGCACCACCATCATTATCATTATCATCGTCATCATCATTAATATTGTCATCGTCATCATCATTAACATTGTCAACGTCATCATCATTAATATTGTCATCATGATCATCATGATCATCATGATCATCATCACCACCACCATCATCACCATCGTCACCATCATCACCATCGTCACCATCATCATCATCATCACCATCATCGCCATCATCGCCATCACCACCACCAACGACGACAACAACAACAACAACAACACCAACAACAACAACACCAACAACAACAAACGGCAATAGCTACAACTAGTCCAACAGCAAGAAGAATGGAACTCTTTTGGATACGAGTAAAATAAATGCAAGTAAGATGAAAAGTGCGTTGATGAACAAGTGTAAACCAGAGAAAACATCTCTCAGAGCCTTCTGCAAACTCACCTGGCATTCCAGATAGTCTGCAGTTACAATCGATCTGAAATATGTTTAGAAAACACAAGAAACGTTACAAATGAAGCTGTTTGCTCGTTTACCCAATCCTACCCTCTTATATCTCATGAGATCTCCAGTAGCCCATATTTTACGCCAGGGAGAAATCATAATGAAGACGTCCGTCATACAGTACATGTCTTTATCATTAAAAATTTACAGTTAGATAATTTTTTATTCCCACAACAAAGGGTTTATCACATTAGACTCTATACATATAACAAGAGTGCTTTTCACTTACAGTCCCTTGTATTTCTGAAAACACAGTGTTTCCCTGCAGACAAAACGAGCATAGTAAAATGAAAACCACTGACCATATCCTAACATTCTAGCATTATTGTACTCATCAAAGTAGACATCCATGTACCATTTCGCAGTTCACTACACCAACTTGCGCAAAGTGAAAAGGTGGAGAAGTTTCATTTCTACAAATTTAAGAGTTTTCACTTGCTCCATTTTATGTATCACTCTTCGTTGTTTCGTGGCATTTATTCAAAATTAACGGCTGCAACAGTAACCTTTATTTGGCTTGGTACACCCTGTGTTCATGATGCGGGATAATATTTTAACCTTGATCATTCATATTATTGCCTAGCAGGTAACAGACCATAGTTTAGGAAGTAAACACACTTAAAAAAGATCTTTAATTTACTAACGTTTCGCTGCGAGAATCGTAACATCATCATCCTTAACAGTCCAGGATATCTATTCACTTTTGTACATATCACGTTTAATAATCTGATGATGTTACGAGTCTCATAACGAAACGTTGGTAAATTTAAGATCTTCTTAAAATGGTGTTTGTTTACATTCTACGATGGTTTCCCTAACGGTTATCTGCTGGGCAAGAATACTTTTTACTCGACTTCGATTCCTGCCTGATGTCTCAATCGATTCCACCTTAATCATTCAATTAACTTACTTATTAACGATCTTTGTTCTAGGATATTTTACAGGAATGGCATTGGCAAATAGAAAATGTGGACGCAAACCTGTTTATCAATGATAGCATCAATACTCTCAGCGATATCAAAATAGATCTGAAAAGGTAAAAACCACGAAATCCAATTCAAAGTGTACACTGGCCATTTCTGCCGCAATAGAGGATATTCGATGAGGAAAGCGAGGGATAAAAAACAACAACTACGTATCGATGTCATCTTGACATCATTCTGGAGTAAAAGAAAGCCAACATAAAAACAGAAGAACTGGTCCAGCTCCTGGAGACCGCGACTAATAGTCATGTTTTCCAGTCTGACGGGCAACTGTACAACAAATATACGGTGCTACCATTGTAAAACCCTTAGGTCCTCGTACGGCTCATGCAAAGACGTGTTCAACAGATGAGAAGTTTACGGAGGAGAATAAGCTAAATAACTACAAGCGGGATGTTTCAAATAGACAGCTTTCTGATTTAATTTAGAAACCTTGGGAAATAAACTAAGACCAGTGTTTACGAGTTGCAAGCTTGACGAGGAATTGAAAGTGCGTGTGATCACGCCCTGTTTGTTGTTACTGCAACGGGTTGTTTATAGACTTAAATCTGATCAGTGTGATTCTGATCATATCGACAATACCATTCACGCTTTTCGTATGTAAGCTTATATGTAAATATTCGTTATGCATATGCATAAATACACCATATCAGATAGAATGAGCTTTCTTCTAAGAACTGATCTCGAAAATAAAAAAATTGGTTTCCACACGTTACGGTTAAGACGGTTAACACACGGTTAAGACTGCGTACGTTGTTCCGGCGACTATTTGAAGTTAGTTTCCCGTCAACGTGAACATCTGAGGTCCTATTGCACGGTAAAATTTTAATAACTCACCTCGTTGTTAGCGTACTTAACTCCTGTTCGTCTCCATGGCACATTCGACAGCTGGCCAGTAGGAAGGTGACTACTAACACTAAGATAAAAAGATCCACAATCCCCTTTAACTCGAAGTTGAAGAAAATGAGGAAGCAGAGAATAATATTCTAACATTAGTGTGCATGCACAACGAGCAACACAGGATAAGGCTCAACCTGACATCAAAAATAATCAAGGCCAAAGGTCTGTGTTAGAAATTCTGGTTATACAGTATAATATTCGAGAATTGATTTATCATCCAGTTTATGTATCATTAGCGGTTCCGCAGTACTGGGAATTTTAACATTTGATTTTAGTGGGTGCCAGCGTCCCAGATTTCACAGCATCAAACGATTCCATCCATTATTTCGCAATAAAGAAGGCGTTTATTTTCTTCGTATTGGGACAACAAGTGCAGCTGTGTGATGTCATAGAATCGATAATGGTAGACGCACATGAAGTTCAGTGCACAAAACGGTTACTATTTTATCTAATTTTCCATTTATACTTCGTTTATATTCGTTAGTCTTTTTGAATCTTTAAATGAAAAAGACTACTCTCACTTACTTGCTATCTCCAGTAACCTTGTTTACCACGTTTCTGACGATACTAGGTGGGCGAATGAGCTCTTTGAGCACATTAGATTCGGTCGCTAAGGGAAATCCGTTGTCTAACATTTCTTCTAACAACTTTAACGCAAAATAAAAACTTCAAAATGTGATAATTTGGCACACATAAACGGTGTACACAAGGGCATCAACCGGCGTTACAAGAGCTGGGCGTACGTGTGAAATATTTTGTCAGAAAAAGGTAAAAAAAAACCCCGACACAAAGAACGTAGTTTCACGAAGACGTCTGAATTGTATTCTGAATTGGTCCTGTGTTACTCTCAATCCTCGTACTCAGGCCTCATCGTTAAGGATATTCTGTCTGGTATTCAAACTTCGAAGGGTGTCAACACCACATCCCACTCTTACCAGGAACTTTTAATTGACACTCCGTACTCCATACGGAATTAAACGGTGACGATCGTAGTCAAGAGTGCCGTGAGTACAGAATTGGGTAACAAGTCCGAGACAACATCGGCAGGGGCAGAGTATTTCTTAAAATACAAATGTTTATCCTATACAACTTTAACAACAGCTACCTGACAAAAGTCAAAACGGCGGCATGATTCCAGAAGGTTGTTACAACGAGTCAAACCTATTTTCCAGATTTTACTGGACTGATCACATTAATTGCCAGAAATACTGGCATTCATGTTGACTGTCAGACATCGTCTCCAAATGGTCAAAAAACTTACAGTCACGTCTTGTTTAGTCGAAGGACGACGTTGAGATTTATCGTAGGAACAAAATTTATAGTGTTTGGTGTTAATGAAATTTTGTATTGTTAAGAGACGTCAGTACTACCGTCGACAACGGCGAGTTTAAGCAAGCTAGTACGGCAACAGCATTAATCAAAAGAGACTTATTTTAAAAATTTGAATCGAATAATATTCCAGTGATGTTGTAATGAATTGCAAACGTTGGTTTTACCCCGCTGAAACTCTTCTCAGCAGCTCTGGTCTCTTTGCTAACATTTTAACATTCCAGAACATTCCACGTACTGTCAGCGAATTCAATTCCCATATCTGGAATGCTAACTCCCAGTCGTTTGGCCGGGCAAAAAGTGAAGCCAAGATGGCCGCCCATAGAGGGTAACTGTGTATGTCAGTTTCAGCCACTGAACTCTAACAACACTGGAACGATACCTGCAAATTGTATTTTGAAGGCCAGAATTGATGGTGAGATGTAGGTCAATTTGCAGGCCACCTCAGTCTCCTATGCGACAAAACACGTAACCTATTGCGAAAAACGTGCCTTAAATTTCGAATTTTTTGACAGTTTTCTTTTTTATAATTCGCAAGTAGAGGAAAATGTCGATACGACTAATTGCCACAGCATATTTGTCAGAATTAACTGTCAATGAAAACTAAAGGTTCAATACAACTTTTTCCCATGAGCGTTTTTGACCTACATGACTGCCTCCATGTCAGCTTCATTCAATCGTGAGGACAGTTACCAAGAGATATCATGCCAGTCTTTTTTGAGTTCAATGACTTCAGCTCTCTTCCCGGTCTTGTACGTCAGTTCCAGTCCTTTGCACGACCTTAATCTTCAGTTCTTGTTTGGATCGGCTTCGAAAACCTTCCCAAACTATGGAAAAGTGTTCACACGAAATATTACTGCACCAATTTTACATATAATCGAGTATTTAAAAGGATTCTTTATTGTCATGTGGCCTAGGAAGTGTGCTAAATTGTCTGAAGATGGTAAACTAACGGTAAAAAGAGGAAGTGCATTTAGTAGTTTCCCAAAGTAATTTTTCGGGGTCATTTTATCAGGTCTCTCGATAGTTTGGAAATTTATTTTTGTGACAACATATAACCCGTAGCTCGGTTTGATTTTGTTGAAATATATTTGAATTTCTTAAACTCATTTCTGTCGTTTGAAGAAATATTTTGCGTGTATTTTCAAAGAAAACTCTTCAGGAGAGTGTAAAAAGTCGCATGGAAGAATAAAACTGACGTACAACACCAAGTAGGAGACTAAAACTGACGTGCAAAATTGCCCTCCATGGGCGGCGATCATGGCTTCTCATTTCATAGACCAGTTAGCATTCAAGACAATAGAGATCGAGTTCAATGCGTATTACTGTGTGCCAGCGTAGCCGTGAAACCATAGAAATGTTCTCGACGAAGTACTGTTTAGAACTAGGCCAACGTTGAAAATTCCCGAGACTTCGAATTATTAATTCCTTTGAATTTGAATGAAAATTTCTATTGTTAGAACATCGTTCCCGTAGAGGTATTACTATATGCCCAAAATACTCTACGATCCTTTCGTAAAGTCACCAAGGCCCTGGTTATATGAAGACGAGCTGCCCCGGCTAACGGGTTAGCCCAGTGGCTGCGACGATTGTTTTGATATTACATGAGGTGAGCTGGCCCGCTTGCCGTGCTTGGGTGAACTTAGTCTGCGCAGCCATTTTTACGTGGATTTACTATGTGCGCATGCGGCCTGATTGTAAGCTAACCTGGTTGCCGGGCGCGTCAATTTTACTAAATATATAAACGAGATACCGTTAAGTTTACAAAAGAACTGTATGTGACGATAAACAAGAGAAAAGAAGAGAACTCTTTATAAGACAAAAAAAGAAAAAGAAAAAAAATTAAGGATCTACTTACGTATTTCCGACCACGTTTTGAACAGTGTGTCCTTCTTCAGGTAAGGGAGAAAATGACACACAGTCCGATACGTCGTTTTGAATACGTAAGTACAGCTTAAGTATTTTTCGGACTTTCAGTGAGTTTTCTTCTTTTCTCTCGGCAAATGGGCTAGCTCATTGCCATGTAATCCATATTTCTTTTTAGTGAGTTTATCATTGTTTGGAGGGCTAGCTAAAATTAACAAAACATCTAATAAAAGAGCCTCAAAAAATTCTTTAGGTTTGATTTTATTTAAAAACTTTTTCCGATGTTGGGAATGCTTTCAAAGCGGAACCGAACATAAAACTGGACTGAATTGTAAAGGACTGGAACTGATGTGCAAGACCTCGTGGGGTACTAAACCTGACGTGTAAAACTGTTCCTCATTGACATTAAATTTTGGCAAAATCTCTTCCAATAAAGTACAAAAAAATTGCTCGAAATTCGGGCAAATTTATCTGACACTACCTCCAATAAAGTTTGTTTCCTTAGCCTCTGAGCACCATTCATACCTTGAACAACCTAACCTAAACCTAATCCTATAAGTAGACGTTTATACACTCGGGGCATACTTACATGATACTACCGTCAAAATACAATTGTTTCTCCTAATGAATCTGATTAACCCACTAGAGTCTCCCAGATGTATGGCAACATAATTGAGCAAATTGAAAGCTAGAATTATGCCTTCTAGACAACACTACATAACTCGGGACAAACAAAAATTGGTCCTAAGTTACATCCACCAGTGCTACATGTATTTACACTACAGTAGACGAAACTTAAGTTTAATTGCTCAATGCATGGATAGCATTCACTCTTCATGTGGCAAAGCAGCTTATCCTTCTCCCAGAGTCCTTTCTTTTTCATGGACCTGGTTGAATAGTGTATTGGCCAACTGTTGCTATGGAATTGAACATGCAAAGCAGATGAATTACACAGCACAAACCTCATAGACAACAACACAGTGATCTTTAATTATAGTCTCAGAACAGTCGGAGAAGTATTCCACAATTGTGTCAACCACTCTGTGAAGGAATTCTATTACAAACAGTGGAGGTACTAATTAAAACAAAACAGAAAGGAAGAATGTATATATACTGCATCAAACTCTCATGAACATGTAATAACTATATTCTCTATTGGCTGCCCATATTTGATCATGTGCAAAGGCTTTTAAGAGCATACTGAGATGGTCCAACTAGAATTAGTTTCTTTTTGAAGAGTAATTTAATTTATAGCTCTTTCAGGAACTTCATATAGATGTAAGATATTTCCATTCACAATACCTTCAGTTTCAACCACAGAGACGAAGAACAGCTCATGACGATAAATGCTAATCAAATAGCTAAAACCAGTCGAAATCACTGGTGGAATATCCTCTGGAGAATTTGCCTAAGGGAAAAGAGAGATGTGTTGGTCTCTGAACATGTAATGTTAGGGACTCATCAGTCATACACTGTCAGGTATATTAATCACAACACAAAACAACAGTCAGCAAATGGTCAATAACTGGTCAAATTTGTTGTATTACTGGCAGAGTTATATTTTGCATAGTCAAACATCTATCAAGGACAAATAATGATCATTAAAATGGTTTGAAAAAATGTTTTACAGTATAAAGTCCAAAATTGAAATGTTAACATAGTGTTATATTGTTGATAAATTCTACAATTCATCCATACTGGAAATCAAGATAATGAAGTACAATATCACTACCTAAATCATATTGTATAAGGGATACAGTACCATGGTGAATTGGTTGACTTGTGATTTTAGATTTTAATCCTTTAATCTTAAGTCATCTTCTTCCCCTGAATAAACTTAACTGGGGTAATTGCCACTTTGAAGGTTAATAGGTAAGTTGTAAAACTGTACAGTTTAATCCATTAAAGTCCAGTCTTCTCTCTCATTGAAATGTAACAGTCTGGTTATTCATAGCCAGAATAAAGTTACAAATGAGCTTCCTAAGGGTAAATATGTTAATTGCTCCTGGCTTCTTAACCTCAGATTTAACCATATATCTAAGCAGCTTTCAATAACAGAACTTTAAAGGTTAGGGGTTGCAGGTTCAAGTATGGTAATTGTAAACCAGGGTCAGAAATTTTTGGTTGTCCAGTCATCAGAAAAAAACAGAATTTAACACTGATGATCAAATCACAAAAGATGGTTGCCCATTGGGTGACCACATTTCAAGCTGCCAATCTCTTGGAGAACTGATATAAAGACCCAAAAAATTATAATTTCAGTTCAAGATATGAAAGGAAAAAGGTATAATTACAGTATATGAATCCATTTGTCAATGAATAATTCAACACACTGCTTTGAATGTTCTTATTCACCATCACCTTGTTTTGTGTTTTATTGCTAAGTATTAACACCCAAAGTTGGTGACCAAATTTTATCTTGGATGCCTGGATCTGAAAAGATAGTTGCCCAGTGGGCAACCTACTTAAAAAGTCAATTTCAGCCCCTGTAAATTGCAAAATTTCCAACCATTTCAATACCTACATGGACAAACAAATAATTTGACTTATTTAAAATTCTTTATATAATAGCATCAGTAAGCTCAGACTACTATTAGCAAGCCACATGCAGCCTGGAGTTCAGATTTTTGACCTAAGCCAAAAATTTGGGAACTTATTATTTATCACAGTTACATGACTTACTTTTCACTATAAAGTGACAGATATTACACCACAGACCAATGAAAATATTACAATTGGAAAGTGCATGTAGATGCACAGCCAGTATTGAGTGAACTGGGCGAAAACTTCATGGGATGATAGCTTGCAATCATTTAACCTTTTCACATGCCTAGATATTTTCTTTGCCTTCTTGCACAAAGATCCTCAGAAGTCCTTATAAACATAGCCAATTTCAACAGCAGTACGTTTCCTCAAATTTCTTCATTCGTTTCAAGCTTCGCAGAACACGTTAATTTCAACACGCTTTTTCCAATTATCATATTTTGTTGGTTTTCCACGTTTGCAAAATAACGTGACAAATGATCTGTGTGATATACGCGAATTTTAACAACATCACGTGGAAATGTGACTGACTTCATGACTTGCTAACCTTCCCTTGAGCTTCGAAGAAATGATCGCACACTGAACGACCTAATACGCTCCTCCAATGCTTCTCTAGAAATATCTCCCTATAAAAACCAATAGCAGAACGTTTAACTAAGATTGGCAAGAAACAGACATGGTGAAAATCGATCTCAAGAGGTTCGCAGCGGTAAGACATGATAAAAAAATATCGAAAGATTAATAATCAAGAGCTATTGAGCATGAAAATAGATACCCACCCGGAATGATTGATAATGAACAAACTATGTATCATTTCCAATTCACAAATTGGGTGTTTTAATAACAAAACACAGAAATATTCAGGAAAATAAATTCAAATTGCAACCTGACGAAGTTTTATCTGTAGTATTATTTGGACCCAGACTACCTCATTTTTCGGCGCTTCCATGGCAGCCACCGATTACGATCGGTTGTCAGCGGTGTTAGCCAGTAGTGTCAGCCCAGCCATAGAACTCTAAAAAAACTGTAACGATACCTGCAAACTGTATTTTGAAGCCATCATGGAGACTGACATGTAGGTCCATCTCAGTCCCCTACGCAATAAAACACGCAACCTATTGTGAAAAACATCACCCAACTTTCGGATTTTTTGACAGTTTTCTTTTTTATCCATAGTAAGTAGAGGAAAATGTCGGTAGGACTGCATATTTGTCAGAATTAACTGTCAATGAAAAGTAAAAGTTCAATACAACTTTTTCCCACGCGTGTTTTTGACCTACATGGCTGCCCCCATGTCGGCTTCATTCAATCGTGAAGCCTGGTATTACGAGGTAGCGTTCCAGTCTTTTTAGAGTTCAATGGTGTCAGCTGACTCTTGGCAGCCATTCTCCAGTCGAGATTCATCATAATGGTTAAATCTAAAATGACCATTACATTCTGATAATCATGAATCTAATATGTAACGGGCCCTTATCCTAACTCAACCCTAATCCTAAACTTAATCAGCAAACGCTCAGCTGTCACCTGCCAAGTGCCAGAGAACGTAAACCTGATTGCCAAAAAATACGGGGAAAATGCATAACAGTATATTTCTCTTATGAAAATCTAGGGAAAATCAAAATCGAAATAACAGACATTGAAATGCTTACTTATTCCAGATTTGCATTTCTTATTGACTGTTGATATAATCAGAAGCTACTAAATCGTACCATTAGTGACTTGTTGGGTCTCCTTAACCCTTTGCCTGTCCTGTGCATCGCATATGATACACACTGGACATCTGAGCGATAACATCAAACAAAGGCTAGACAGGCAAAGGGTTAATATGCCTATTTTGGGTGTTTTTTGCTGGGCTTTATTATTTCTTTTTCGTGTATGAGACTGTAATATTTCGACTTTTAACCCTTTGCCTGTCTAGCCCTTGTTTGATGTTATCGCTCAGACGTCCAGTGTGCGTCATATGTGATGCATGGGACAGGCAAAAGGTTAAGAAGCAAAATAAATTGCATTAAGCTACATTGTCATTTGTACGGATATGGATAAGCCGAAAATTGCGATGACTTAAAATATGAGGAGTGTTTCCATATGGAGTGTGGACACGATTTTAAGAATCAGATCATGTGGCTATCCTACCATTGCCGTATACAAATTTGCATGCTGGGTTGCATAAAAATTCTCTTTAAAAGACAGAAAAATCGCAATGAAAGCCGCGTAAATGGAAATAGAAAAACGTGCAAGTAATCAGGATACAAATTCGAATCATGATCGTATCCTTGTCGGGATCCTTGCAAAAGAAAATGTAGCCTTGGAGGGCTAGAATTAAAACCATCCTGTTAGTGGTCCGTTGACGCCATGAATGTGCTTAACCCGTCAACTGACACTGTTGCCATTCGGCAAATTACTTCAGATGGATTTCCGCTTGGTGCAAAATGATTGCGCGCGGATCATTCTGCACCAAGTAGAAGTCCACCTTAAGTTTACTCTGACTTTCGCCATACGATTTTACTCACCAACAGAAGACATCCGGGAAACCTGCTAGGCTAAGGGTTAAAGACTATCTCTTTTAACCTTTTAACTGGCATTGTTGCTATTTGCCAACGTACTAATTTTACTCTGGATTAAAGCCAGACAATTTTACTTGTCAAGATGAGACTTCCCAGAAACCTGCCAGGTAAAGCGTTAAGTCCGCCGGGACGTATCTTCCCCAATTTATAACCGCTGAAATAATATCTTGCTGTCGCTCCTAAAGAAGCCTAATGAAACGAATGAGTTTTAGGCCTAAAACCGTTGTGTGGTGGCTTCTATAGCGGTCCGTTGGTGCAGCGAGTGTTCTGACGTCGGCCGGCGTTAATAGGTACTTTAACATCGCGCAAAGGCGACGCCTACGTCAACGTGAAAACTGGGAAGGGACTGAGGAAACAAAACCATGGATTTCGTTAAGATTTCTTACAACGCTATCACGGCGACGTTGGATATATAACGGAGATACTGTTAAAATGACACCTCTTAAATTCGCTCCTGATTTATCATCGTATTGTGTACAGGAAGGCTTCTGCTTCCTACGAAGAGGAGAATTTGTTTCCCCGTGACTACTACAGACTTTCGAATGCTGAATACCCTTTCGGAAGGTTTCACCTACTATCGAAGAATGAAACTGAGTGTAAGTGCGAAAACCCGTAAATTGAGACATGAAGTGCTGTCGCTTATCGATAAGTACGTTCAGTAACGATTGTTTGGTCACTCCAATCATTGTAAAACCAGAAATAAGCGCAAATATATCAGAAATTTTAACCAACGTTCTCACGTCACAGTTACAACACCAAAACCCGAGTTGATTTGATGTTTGAGAAGACGTGAGAGCTTGGATATATTGAGGTAGACGAACGATCCTCAAGCTCGATACTCAGAAAATGATTTCTGAGCCCCAGACGGGGATCGAACCCGCAACCTTCTGATGACCGGTTAGACGCTCTAACCATTGAGCTACCGAGACTCAGATGGTGAGCTAAGGTGCAAATTCGATATGTATGTGCGACCTAAGCAGAAGCCATTATATATTAATAATGATTGAGGTGATTTGATGTTTGAGAAGACGTGAGTAAAGGTTGCGGGTTCGATCCCCGTCTGGGGCTCAGAAATTATTTTCTGAGCATCGAGCTTGAGGATCGTTCGTCTACCTCAATATATCCAAGCTCTCACGTCTTCTCAAACATCAAATCACCTCAATCATTATTAATATATAGTGGCTTCCGCTTAGGTCGCACATATATATCGAATTTGCACCTTAGCTCACCATCAGAGTCTCGGTAGCTCAATGGTTAGAGCGTCTAACCGGTCGTCAGAAGGTTGCGGGGTTCGATCCCAGTCTGGGGGGTCAGAAATCATTTTCTGAGTATCGAGCTTGAGGATCGTTCGTCTACCTCAAAACCCGAGTTCTCGCGTTGTCGTAGCCACGTTGCGACGTCAGAAATATGCAAACTCAGCGCTTCACATGAAATCGATTTCTTCTGGTCAGCGTTGGCGTTGCCGTTGTCGCGAAATCTTAAAGTCCCTATTGCTGAGGGTGAACGAAACTGTGTTTACTAATTTTAGTTTATTATAGGTATCTATGGATATTAATACAGTAAGAGTAGATTAATAAGAGTAATTGTTATGTAGTTCACCATAGACGTGCCACATGTCGACTTCTTATCTCACCAAGCGAGAAATTGAGACACAAAACCTCGAGAGTCTTCTCGCGAAGCAAGAGGCGGCCAAAACTCGGCTTATTTCGCTTGCGGGAAATCGAATTCATTTTGCTAAAATTAGCACGAAATGTTAATGAAGTTACGGTCCCTTGTTGTGAGAAATAAGCAAAGCTGGTCATGTTTGATTGGTTAAAATACCGACACACCTCTAACCAAAATACAGGTCAACACAAATGATGCTAAGCAACCTAGAAAAGTCCGTTTTCTCCCCAATTTTTTGTCTTTCCCAAGAAAAAAAAATCCCAAAAGAAAACGGCCTTTGAGAAAATCTAATTTCACGACGATGTGGGTGGAGGGTTGGGTGACATCGAAATTCATCCGAGAAAGGTAACAGGGGTAGAGATATTGGGGTAGGGCAAGAGAGCTTGAACCCCCATTTTCATTGTTGGGGGGCAGAGCCTCCGATTTCTGTTGAGTAACGCGACATTTGTACTTTCATTGTTAGTGAATTTTGACGTTTGGAAGAAACTTGGCGTAACATCGAGTGGAACAATTTATAAAGAAAACTAAAATCAAGATGTAGAGGCAACCGTGGACACGTCATGATATGTTCACTCTTGCAAGGTTTGTTGGGAAGATATCTTGCGAAACCCACCTGCACGTTATTAACCTTCTGTGCTGGGTTACATTCTAGAGACATTACCTTCCCCCACTTTTCGAGAGCCGTGTCCGCCCTTGGGTTCAATATCGCGATTTAAAGTGACAGTAAGTTCTCCTGGCACTTTAAAAAGCCAGGACTACCAGTTTTACAGCATAAACAGCAAGACCGTCATCATACGTCTAGGGTCTGAAATTTCCGGTCGTCCATTTCTAAGAAACGACCAGAATTTAACTCGAACGACCAAGTCGTATGAGATGGTTGCTCATTGGCCGACCATATTTTAAGTTGCCAACCTCTTGGAGAACTTATGTTAAAGACCCAAAAAATAATTTGCTGCAAGTATGTAACCAGACCATTTATTGTGAAATGATTTGTACAAACCGCTCCTAATGTTCTTATTATCTGTATGTCATTTTGTTTTGTGTTTTACCACTGAGGAATAGATCCAAACATGGTGACTAAAATTCATCGTGGACGCCTAGATCTGAAATGATAATTGCCCAAGGTCAACCTAGTTGAAATGTTAATTTCGGTCCCTGGAGTCTTACCACGTTAGAGCCCAGACCACTAGCTGTCAAGCTCATTCAAATTTTGGTAGTGTGCATTCCGCGAGATCTCCCATTTGTACTATGGAATACCTATTAGAATAGGTCCAAAAGATTATATCCAAAGGTACAATATTCTCTTCTTCTCTGTTGCATAGTAAATTAAAATACACATCTGGATTTATATTGGGCAGTCTACAAGTTATCACCAACAACTATATGTTGTCCGTGTAGCTCGATACAGTAGCAATAGTTCGTGTAGCTCGATACAGGTACTTAGAACATCTCACCGTATTCCTTCATATATAAAGAGTGAAAAAACTCGGGATTACAATCAGAAAAACACTGTGTCAAAGTTATGCTGACTTGTGGCATGCCCAGACGTCAGTATATTTGTAGGACTAGTAGACCAAACAAGTGAACCGAAGGCGTGACCTTCTGTGGGGGGTATGAGGTGTTCTTCGGAAATTTTTGAAAACTAAGAATTATGGAATTAGGCAAGCCTGAAGAAACCGCCGAATTTAATCGTTGTTGTCACTTAATTGAGTCTGATTTACAAGTGGAACACATTGCACTTAAAACTATTTGAAATTTCGGGTAACTTTTGGCTTTTTGTTTCGTTTTGTTTACATCAGTTTTGTCTCTGTTTTAGTTCTTCTTAAAATAAAATTTGCAGGCCCATGGACTGGTTACGCCACTGGTGACACCAGTGGTCTCGTTTTGGGCCAAGAGTGGCACGAAACGTCTCTGGGGGAAAGAGCAAACGTAATTTTAACAATGCCGGTCGTTGCACGATGACAAGTGGTGGACATTCATCGGTCCTATAGACAATTGTAAAATGGAGTCAGGTGGAGATGATCGGGGTAAGCTACTTCAGATATTTTTTAGTTTAACGTGTAATCGCTAGGTTCCTCTCTCTTCACATCAAATTAAATTAAAACTGAAACTGAACTAAAATTGAATCTCATCCACGTTGTAACTATGTCAATTGACATGCACGTAAATGTATCTTATGATATATAGAATACATCTTCTTGAAGAAGTTAAAAATGTTTTCCAAACTATCTGACTACAAACAGTTTTAGACTGACGCCAACGAAATCCTCTACTATTCCAGTTGCGATGAAACTTGTAATGTAATAATAGTAGGGCTTCAGTCCACAACATTAAACAGTATGACTCTGTTACCCACGGGATCACAGGTCTCCCAGTGACCACCGTCAATATTGCTCAGTGGATGGTGAAGTTGCGCAGTTATCTTCTGATGGTCCGCAATTCTTATACAAATTCTCACATTTTTTAGTTCTTTCGCCTGGACAGTAGAGTTGTACACCAACTGCAGCTCCAAATTGCGTGCTATGGGGTAGATTCTATAACTCGTGCCTGTTTTGCGATCTTCTCGGGGAGCGGGATTTACTCCGGTGACAATGTGATAGAAATTTTCCATTTCCTCGAACATTTTTGAGAAAGTCACGGAGATGCGCACCCCTGGAAGTGGACACCCGCTCTTCAAACCCAGTAAAGGACCAGCGTAATTGTTCAAAGTGAACAGTTGTTCATTCTGCGCGCGTACAACGTCGGGAGACCGGCATGTCCTCCATGAATTGTTGTCACTTTTCAGGATATTTTCGAGCCTTGCAGCATTACTTTGTGCTACCATGGAAAACATAAGGGTTAAGCTAATGGACGGATGCATCGGTCGTTGTTCAGAAGCGTTTGAGTAGCCGACTTCGTCATCTTTCTCATGAAGCCGAAGATATCTGAAGGCACCGCAGAAAGTCACGAGCGCCACGGAGAACTGATGCTGTATTTCTTGACCAATGGTTCTCGACGTAGACATCTCAAGGAAGTAGTTAGGCACGTTGTCAACACACAATGCTGGAGTGAAAAAAATTCATTGAGTTTACGGTGAATGAGAAAACAAGTGAGCGAACGAGGAATGAAGCAAGCAGACAAGCAAGCAAAAAGTACAAAACAAACAACAGCTCATGCAACTAACAACAAATTTAAGAGTAAACATAAACAACAACGTTGACATTCACGAGGTAGAATGATACCCCACAACCCTAAACAGCTCTTTTGTATTTACTAACACTTATGAACATATGATTGAGCTTGCCGTCTGCTCTGTACGGAAAATCACGCAAGTTGATTCGCTGCCTAGCCGTGAAATAAGATTTTCGTACAAACTGGCCATAGTTTTGGCGGGAAAATCTCCGAGTCGATATGACGACAATCAAACCAGATTTGGCTAGGTTTTATAAATAATTGATAACAACTACAGAAAAAAGAAGTTAAATCCTCCCTACGGTAATTTTAAACTGTAAACTAGATGAATAGATGCAAAAAAACCGATGTACTTGATAAAAGCAAGCAAGTAAACCTAAGCCACTAACTCACGAACACAGAACTTTTATCGTTAACGATTTCTATGTTTTCTAAGATTTGGAACAAGTGACTATGAAACTCGAAACAGCTAAAAACTTTCAGGCATTCACCACTCTGAATAGCAGAACCCAGTAAGTGAAGCATTGGACAACACTGATATAGGTGAGGCTACTATTTGATTCTTGACCCTCCGACATTTCATATTGAATGTACGACTGCTTTCTCCACTCGTAAACAGCAATAGATCTCTTACCTTCTAGGCTCATAATTCTTTTGTCTTCGATCACATTAAGTCCACTTTTTTCAATAATCGCATTGCCGATCTTTCTAAAGGTGTCTTGTGAGTCCATGTGCACTACGACATAGTTAAGTTTGTGATGTAGGATTTTAAATTCTCCTCCGGGGCAGATATTGTTTAAGAATGAAGGAAAACGTCTCCATTCTTCATCATCTAATGGCTGTTCAACTGTTAAAAGAGCTAACACTCCTGCACGTAGGTTAAGGTTTTTCCTGAAATCCTCAAGCAGCTTCTCCGACACCTGGGAAAAATATTTAATCTTTTTCGTTCTTGAATACTCTCTTAATAACCTGCAAAATACTAGTTTTATAAAATAAGTTTCCTACTGTGCACGCAGTGATTGGTCAGTTACCGTCAGGCTATTCAAATGCGGTTATGACATGCACAGAGTCGCTTGACGCCAGAATTTGACGGCAAAACAACTTCTATTTCTTAAAAAGCAAAAAACAAGAATCATTCTAAACAAACCCAGTAAGTCTCTTTCAACACAGCATAATCTTGCAGTTGCTCCTAATGCTGGTTTTCTAAAGTTTTCATTTATATTCCTGTCTTAATGTCTTTTATACACAGTACGAATCAAAAAGTGTCTCGGTTGAAAAGCTAAGAGCACTTGACATCACTTGACATTAGAAGCCAACTAAACTGATATGACATCAGTAGCACTTGAAGTATATAACGATGGTTTGTAACCCGGAGAAACGCACCCTGAAAGGTTGCAATACGTCATGTCTGGCGATACGAAGTAAGCACGCGGTAGACTATTAAAAAAAGTGTTAAATTTTACTGCAGACTACAAATGCTATTTCGGTCGATTAATTAGTGCTTGGATTGTGTTCAGTATAGGACTGCGTGATAATATTCCGAGGACAAAGAAAAAAGGTTTCTTAGCCTTTTTT
Source organism: Heliopora coerulea (assembly GCA_030142905.1). Lineage (NCBI taxonomy): Eukaryota > Metazoa > Cnidaria > Anthozoa > Scleralcyonacea > Helioporidae > Heliopora > Heliopora coerulea. The sequence continues at coordinate 369,447 of JASJOG010000132.1, read as the reverse complement.
TAACCATTAACGATTCCTTATCAACCGAGTGTGAGTTCTGCACAGGAAAGTATTTGTCTGAGGTTTTCGTGCAGACCGAGCGACGAAGAAAAGTGGACTGTGCGGAAAACACCGAAGAAAAATACTTACTTTTATTACATGGTTGAACTGGTTTGTCGATCTGTACTAATCCATATGTGAAATTATGCATACTGATTGGTAACGAAGCAGTCCGATATTTTACGACATTGGACCGCTCCAATACGAATTTTATTCTGGACCGGTACAGTTTTGGCGGAAAATAGTCGAGCTGCTTTCAAAGGAATTTGAGAAGGATTAACAATGGAAATTGAAAAATTTGAAATAATGAAATGTGCTGGAACTCTAGTGCTGCTTTCGTTTCAAAATAATTCCACAAAATTTCGATAAATGAACGTTTAACTGGTGGAAACAAGAAGCGAAACAAACAAGTTACTAGGTAAGGTAAAGAACAATATTCGACGTCAAAAACTCAGGCGGTCAAAAATGGGAAAGAAAACCAACCAAAAAGTCACATAATAAATTCCTTATTTAATTTGTCTGCGGGTGTTAGAGAGGGCCGAGGAGGCGCCTTCAATAAAATTTGCTCCAGGTGAGTTACTCCCCAGATACGGTCCTGCTCAGAGGCGTTACCTACAAAGTCTGCATCTTTTTCAAGAATGCAATTTCTGTTTGAGAAACGTGAGAGCTTGGATATATCTTAAGAGAGATGAATGATCGTCAAGCCCTGTACTCAGAAAACGATTCTGAGCCCCAGACGGGGATCGAACCCGCACCCTTCTGATGACCGGTGAGACGCTCTAACCATTGAGCTACCGAGACTCAGGTGGTGAGCTACGGTACAAGTTCGAGATATATGTGCGACCTAAGCGGAAGCCATTATATATTAGTAATAATATATAGTGGCTTCCGCTTAGGTCGCACATATATATCGAACTTGCACCTTAGCTCACCACCTGAGTCTCGGTTTTTCAACAACGATATTTTTGAAGAGAGAGCTTTCACTATTACGGTATTCATTGTTGATGTTTGTAACAAATGTTAGCAGTTAGTTAACAGACATGTGAAACCCATGAAAGATCTTCAAAAATCTAGACTCACCACAAGTATACTGTAGATGTAGGGTGTATAAGGCTAATCCCACTATTGTTTATTAGTTTCCTGACTTCAGAGATGGGCAAGGTTCTAAAGGTTTTTTCATGGTTTCATTCAGGGAGATCATAACTGAATTCGAATTATTTACTAGTAATTACACCATCAAAATCAAGTAACTGATTACTAAGTGATTAAGTAAAATCAGTTTCAATGATGAAAAGTTTGGCTAAAGAGTGAAAAGGTTAAGATTGTGGACACTATTCACAATGGTAAGAAATGTTCTCATGATAATCACAAATTAAGATGATAGTTTGTGAATATCCCACTTGCTTCATTCATTTGATCAGATGTTAGTCTTATATGCAGTAATGTGCTGCCAAAGACACTGAATCTCTTTCCATGGAAACATGAGACCATGAGCAGCATTGTTACCCTGATTGAGATGCTCCATGTTGATGGCCTAAACATTTCATGGGCTGTCATGAGGAGCACAGATGTTCTCCATAGTTCATTTCACAACTGGTAAAGGATCACCAAATGTTGGCATCAAACTTCACCTTGCATCAAGGTAAAATTTACATGATACCTACACCTTTCTATCTGCATATTATAATTTCTTTTCACCCTTTGTTTAAACCAAATTGTCCAGGAAGCTGCAGAACAACCACAGTTGGCTCCTCTGATATCTCTCATGCAAGACAATATCCTCTTTTTCCAAATGGACACATGAAGTGCAAAGGTGCTTACGTATGTTCATCCAGATGACCTAGAGACAGATGCTATACCCTTGATGTAGTCTCATGATACATGAATAGTGTAAATGGTTTGAACCTGGGAGAATCGTGACATGTTTGAGGAAGTTGATCGTCCAGGTTAGTGTAGTCTTGAGAAAGACTGTTGGTTGAAGTGACTGACGTTTCGACAGCCTTAGCGGCGGTCATCTTCAGAGTCAAAAGGAGAGTAAATGTCAGGTTCGCCTGTATTTGTATCTGGCTCTTATCACGCACTGGCACTTATCACGCACGAGCCAGATACAAAACAGGCGAACCTGACATTTACTCTCCTTTTGACTCTGAAGATGACCGCCGCTAAGGCTGTCGAAACGTCAGTCACTTCAACCAACAGTCTTTCCCAAGGCTACACTAACCTGGACGATCAACTTCCTCAAACATAATACATGAATAGTCTTTTCAAACTCATTTGTAATTCATGAATTATTGTAGGCAAGTTTTGTACCCTTTAATGCACACATGTCACATGTATGCATTTTGATACCCAACTAAAACCAGTAGTAAACTCACTAGATCAATGCAATAAATCAGTGGGAATTCTCTTTTGAGAAGCTAGCTCAAACACATATTGATTGCGCTCCGTCTGGGGAGTTCAGACATTTAAAAAGCAAAATCCTTTCTCACATTTGGAATCCTGGATAAACACTAAAACTCAAGTTTGAAATATTAAATAATTAGATATTTTCTCAAACTAGGCACATGTATGCCTAACACCGAGTCATCAAGGTTTTCTATCTTTTACCCTTGAGAAATTTATCCAATCAGTCTTTTCAGTTCTGCCTCTTAGAAAGTGCCACACGGGACTACAATCAGAATCCTCAAACTAGCAAAGCCCCCTATGCTTGCTATTGCTAAATAACAACCTTTATGGCTTATGAAATGCATCTACTTAGCTAACATGCAGTAATCTCATCATGAAATTCCACTTAAATTTTAATAAAAATTAAATCAAACTTGTATGAAAAAAGGCTAAGACTTCAATGTTAAAAATACAAATGTTTTTGATTATACACGAGTTATCATCAGGTATATACAATAAGAAGATTAGCTATGGCTATTCTCAGAGGAATAACTGGGTAATGCAAAAATGGATTTATTTATTTAATCTGGGGCTCTTTGGCTGAATGAGCAGTTCCTTGATATTGCATGTAAACTAACTACATGCTGACTAAAGAGTCCTCCACTCGAAAGCATGGAATGAATTTTGTTTCAAGTGACATGTAGGATTTTGTGTGTTTTTCCATCCTATCTTTAGGGTTACATATGTTCCCTTGATACAGGTGATTCCCTTGATATAGGTGCTTCCACAAATGCATTTATCTATGTACAGTAAATAACATGTCAAGGGTCACAGTTTCTATCTTTCAGGTTAAAAAGGCTGCTGATTTTTCCTAATCTCCCTAAGGACATGGAAGCTACTATAGTAGGTGGTGGTGAACTTGTTTAATTTGCCAAAGAATAAAGTCCTGCAGAGTTTTTCCATTCTTCTTAAAGTAAAGCATGTGCAACAAGCAAATATTTCAGCATTCATCAAAGAGATAACTGGGAATTAATTTGTTATTCAAATTCCTTTTCTTTTAAAACTTTGTTATGAATCATTAAATGGGTACTCAAAAGACTACTTCTCTCTTCATACAGTACTTCAACATTAGCAATCACTATGTAAAACCAGTATTGAGTTAAAGCATGCAGTACTGTGTAAGTAACCTTGTTACATATATTCTTGGTCTAATAAAAAGCAAAATGTCACAGTCAATGGCTCGAAAGAAGTGGTTACAAGTTACATTTTGCAAACTATGCATCCACAATTTCTCTGCAAATTGCTTTTTGATAAATTTTAACAAAGAAACAATAAACAAAAAAAAACATCTTCTACTACAACAATTTCATTATTTGTCTACAATTTCTATGAGATGATGTGCAACAAACAATTTATTTGTACCATCACCAACAACCACTTCCTAGAAATTATCTAACACTGTTCATTTAATAGACTGAATGCTAGGAAAATCTTCATGTATATCTCTACAGGGATTAAAATTCAAATGAAATTCAATACTGGGACTCCTAAATCTTATAACTACATGTGGGCAAAGTCCAGCCAGCAGGATGCATGCAATCCATGAGGTAATTTTCTGAGGCCCACAACACCATTTCCTAATTATATTTATGTGAACTGCAAAACATTATACTGAATACAGCTTATGATAAACAAGAAAACTCATTAAAAGGCAAGGCTCATCCCTTTGTTGAGTAAAATCATCAGGCATTAGCCAGAGTAAAATATTAAAGTGTGCCCTTACCCCTTAAATGGGTCAAATACTCCCCAAAAAATTGTCCAGTATGTCACATCAACCAGCTTGTGCTGTATGCTTACAAGTCAAGTGGTAGTGGTGCAAACTTGCTATTGTTATAATCTGTAAAGAAGGGATTGCTGAGGACTTGTATATACATGAACATGTATATAGTACAATATGTGCTCAGAATTTGTAGACATGGACATATAGAAGAATATGTGTTAATGAACATGAACAACTCTAATTTTAATTATTATTACGTACCATATCTTTTAATCATAATTATACAATATACATGATAGATCAGATGGAATGTTTGATAGTTCAATTACAATACGCTGTGGCACACGAAATATGGGCTTGAAATTTCATTGTGGCCCGTATGTACAATTTCGTGCCTTGACTGGAGAATGGTTTAAAACATTACTTCGTGGTTTCATGTCACTCTGCACAACGTGTTGACTATTAGCAATGTAAAATTAGTAAAGATACTTTTTGAGTTCATGATCAATGCTGAATGCAAAAAATATTTATGACATATTTATGTCGAACATGCAAGTAAGCCAACGAAATGATTGTACCAAGATCATGTGAGACTGAAAAATTGCACATACGTTTAAGGTCTGATAGATAACCTTGTTACACTTAAGAACGAAAATACACAGTTGATCGAAGACAAATTAGCTTCAAGTCTAGCTAGAGACGTACAAAGCTCGAATGGAGAAAACTTTTCCCTACAGTAAGGTTAAACACTCGTGCAAGACTTGACCAACATTTAAAATAGAACGTTTAGTGGACTACGGTACTTTATACTAGATTAACATTCTCCTGTTGGATTAACCCAGATGATACTGGAATTTTTTTAGACAATTGGACCAATTAACACAACGCAACGCACAACAGAATCCAGCTTACCTTCTTCAATCGTTTAGTTCTTTCCTCTCTTCCGTGATATTCGAGAGGTGCCTCTCTTTGGGGAAAGAAGCTTTTATGCACAACGTACCTCGACAAAGGGGGACCATCCTCGAGATTTATCACTTGTTTGGATAAACTATCGACTTCATCTCGTTCTTCACCAACTACCTCAACTAAAAACTTTAGTTCTATTACGGGATCTTCGTTAAAACCACTTTCGTAAGCCATAATTTGCAAAAGGTAAAAGTTGTCCAAGCCTCTAGGCTTCAGGAGTTTCCAGAGATTAATCGCCGGTGTCACAGGAATGGTTGACCCCTAGGGATAAGAGTGACCCAATAATCATCTTATAATCATGTCCCGTACGGAAAATCGCACAAACCATTTCAGGCTCGGCTTAATTTGGCGCGTCAGGCCTGACCCACATAAGACAAAATAACGGTATCAAATTGTTGGAGTTTGCAGTCAGATATACCAAGAGACCCTCTCAATATACTCTCTTTTGAAGCGAAAATGTTCAAAACAAATAGATTCTCCGTCAGTTCATTACTCCATATCCCTCTCGTTGGAGCTAGGATGTTGTACAGGTACTTTGATGTTATACTTTACAGATGTCCATACCATCATTAATTTGTCAGTCCCAAAGCTACTAAAATCTGTAGCATTCTAGGGAACTCTTATGGGAATTGATTACAGTATTTATTTACATCGTTTGTTTAGTCTGTAGGGAAAAGTATTATATGCCTGACGTTTTGGTTTTATTAAGAAGCGATGAGAAAAATACAAAGAAAAATCATAACCACGTTGTGTCTTTTTATGTAATAAAAATAAAAGTGACTATATATGTGAAGATGAGGTTAACTTTTCCAACTTTGGAAACATAAATTTGGAAACTTTCTTCGCGAATTATCGCACTAACAAGTTTATTTTGATAAGACATTTAAAAATCTCACAGTAGACATGCTTTATCGGATCTAAACCACTTGGCCATCGTCTCGTGTTTTAAATCCCGATAAAGCACTCCTCGGTTTTACATGACTGATAATACACCTTTTGTGTTCATCACCAGAAAATACATAATCATTAACGCGAACCTCAAACTCATTAAGGTAAAAATATATTCATTTTCTTCGATCGACATTCCCTGGCGTAGATACGCAGCAACATGCACCAAAGGGCATTCCATAGTGCCAACATTAAGACGACCATTAACAACATTCTACTATACATTATGGGTAGTAAAATTTCAATTACTCAACAGAAATATCTTACCTAATTGAAATTTTATTATCCTTAATGTGTCATAGAATGGTGTTAATAGTCGGCTGTTGGCCCTACAGAATGCCCTTTGATACAAATGGTTGAGTATCTACGCTAGTGAATGTCGATTGAATAAAATGAATGTATTTTTGCGCTAATGAGTTGGAGGTTGCGGTAATGATAGTATTTTTTCTGATAATGAACAGCAAAAGGTGTACATTACATGACTAATCATGTTATCCTTATTGTACTGAAAATGACAGACATTGTTTGACAAGCCATGCAAAAAATTTTCCGACGACAAAAAATTCATATTCAGGTACGTTTTACAAAAGATAAACAAAAACAAACAGCTAACGAAAGAGCTCAATATTTTCAAAGTTTCTTTTAAGCAAAAACTAGACTGAATGCTCACCAAAAAATGTATTGGTACAAACAAGCTAATAAACTTAAGTCCGGCTAAATCGCAAACCAAAAAGAACTTTGAACGTAATTAAGGAAGTAACCAAAACCATTGTAATTTTTTAAACGATTTTAAAGGATTATAAAGTTGATAAAAATAAGATTCTTAATGTTAGGAGGAGATAGAAAAGGAGGGTGATTGGAGTGTAAACGGACAAATAAGTCGAAAATGCAATTGCTCAGTATTTTCCTTATTGTGAACATGCCTTAAATGTAGCTGATTCAAACGATTTATTTATCCGTTTACATTCAAATCACCCTCTTCTTCCATCTTCTCCTAACATTAAGTATCTCATTTTTAACAATGTTGAAATCCTTCACTCTTGTAGGTCTTACAATCCTAACGTTCTGCTATTTTTAGAAGCTCTTTTAATCAAATTCGACACACCGGAGTTAAATTCCGGTCTCAAAGTCAGCCAAGAGTTGACGCTTCTCAGGTGATACCTCACTTCATCACTCTTAATCCTTTTAACACTCTAATTAATCACGTTGCCAACCTTATAAGTAAATAGATCTAGCTGTTCCCTTTCTAACGATGTTATCACTCAACTGTAAATATAAAAGACCGCTGTTATTTAATTCAAGTCATTTGGTAAATAAATTCGAAATATTACCATTTGAGCATTCTCTCTTTTTCTTTCACTCACATCTTGAGTTTTACAAGATGATTTTTTCCGGTGTATGTTTTGTCTTATATATTGATATATGTATATGTATGTGCATTTATGAGTCATTAACCGAAGGCGAGATCTGTGTGGGAAAGATTTAACTATCATAAGCTGCTTGTTTTGTGTTAACGTTTAGTAAAACGAAAGATAATTTGGTTAAATCATGTCCTCAAATGACCTCCGAAATTTTCCCTCCAAGACTTGCTGATCCGTAAGGAAAGATTTATTGCAATGCAAGTCAACTTATCTGGGGAAGTCATTTCATTCAACTGGACAGCAAGTTCATCTATATAATAAATAAATAGTAAATATATTTCTAATGAAGAAAATCCAAAAGAAATTAATGTTCTTTAATTATGATACAGACCTGATAGTGGCGTACCCAGTCCACAGGTTTCCAGGCCAGGGCCTGCAAATTTTTTTCACAAAGAAATAAAATGGAGAAAGAAAAAAAATTATATAAACAATAGAAAACGAAAACCCAAAAGTTACCCTACACTTGAAATTGTTTTTAGTGAAAAGTGCTTCGCAGATAAACCCATAGATGTCTATGGATAAACTCCATTAACTTCAGTGACAGCAACAATCAGATCCAGGAGTTTCCGCGGGAGTAATAAATACCATAATTCCTATTTTTAAAAAATTTCCGGAAAGCATTCCCCCGGGCCCACCAAAAGGTCATGCGTTCGGACTTCCGGGTCAACAAATACCATAACGTCTGGGTACGCCACTGACTTCGTATCACGTTTAAAGACACTGCTGAAGCTATTTACTTACTCTATCCGTTGTTCTTCCACGTCAGAGACAGGACGTATCTTTGGTGCATGATTAAGATGATTTCAAGAAAGTCTATATTTTCTATGATGACTATTTAACATTGTTATGTTTCGAATTAGAAAGCGCTATTAAAAATAACAATGATGTGTTATGAATCGTTTGAAGGTTACGGTGTTCATTTCTGTACAACATACAGCAGCAATTAAAGAAAACTTTTATTGGTATTACAGATCTTGTGCTCCTTCAGATAGGGTAAAAGATTCCTTCGTTTTTCGGCAATGTATGCCAGCTGCACTCGCTCAAAATAAGGTACAGTAAGGTATGAGATTTCATACCTAAAGTGAAAAAACCTGCTGCACAGATCGGATCCCTTGAACAAACTGGTCCTCGGAGCATTTATACAAGCCCCCTCTCCGTCGTCCTGAACGTGGGTCCTTTTTAAGAAAGACACACTGATTGATTTGGGTTATGAAGATGTCATGGTATAACCTACAGGAAAATATTTACGGAAAGGAAAGGGAACCATGACATGAAAGAACACCTAACCTGCTTGAAAGTTCATCTTGAGAAGTCCCCTTACACTTTTAGGAGCATGAACACCATATAAAATCGTAGGAGTCTTCAATTCTTTCGAACGACTGTAACATTAAATCTCACGAAAACATGGATAATTTAAATCTCCAAGAGTAAGGGTCTACAATAGCTTTTTTAGCACGCGGCCGGATAGCGTTTATTTTGATTACAAGAAACGAGATGTAAATAATGGACGACATTCGGGAATTGAGAAAGTCGCGGGATACGGGATTTGCAAATATTGACCAACTTGATACAGGGAAATAGGCATATAAGACCACTGGATTCGGGATTTCTTTGTATTTATTTCTTTTTCAGTAAATGTTAAGAGAGTGATCAGCAATCTTCTCACTCGGCAACATTTTCCAGACCAGCAATTCAAGTCGTGCAAGTAATTCAAGACCAGAGTTCAAGACATGCAAGTTATGCAATGCCAGCATGATTGGTCAAATCGGTTTATTCAGTTCACGACATCGGACACAGTGGACCTGGACCCCCCCGGCAAAGAACCCTTGCAATCTGATTTGGAGCGTTTAGGATGGCGGGAACGATCGAGAATATAGAACGGAATACAGGATTTAAGGAGCCTATTGTGGATCCTCAAGAACCTCGAGATTTCTCCACGCAGTCGACCGCCAATGTAAAACATGTGGAAAGATTCGGTTTGGTCCAGATATACTTTCCTAGTTAGAATTATAATTAGCATCATTACGCCTCTTCACTCTTAAGTGGCTTCAGTGAGCAGTTGGTTTATAATTTGATGCGAGCCAAAAATAAGCTGTTGGCATTTACTCAGTAAAATCAACAGGTTAAAATCCCAGCAATAAAGAATTAATGTGGTGTTTCCAGACAATTCTTACTTGTACTTTCAATAACTGCCATGTAACCAGTCAATTAACAAAATAATTAAATTTATTTGTTAAAGTTAAGTAATATGAGCTACCTTGACGGCACATGGAAACCATAATTTGCATTAATGTGATAATTTTTGTAAAACAGCTTTAAACATCGTTGATTAGTCGTTTTGATCTCAACTGTTTGCATGAACACTGCTTCAATTAAGTTTCCAAAATACAAGCGGAGATTAAAAAGTGAAACAAAAAGTTTGTCTGAGCGGATATATCTTTGGAAACACACTTGCGATGTCAAGTTTTAGGCCGAATTTTATTTAGAAGGAATTAATTAGCTGAAAAACTACCCTCGACCGAAAAGTTGCAAGAATTCAGTGTAAGTTCCTGTCCTTTCTAATATTCTTCAGTCTGTAGAAGTTTGAGACACCAAAGTAAGTTTTGGAAGAAGATCAATATTCCCTTCTCACGCAAAGAGTCTATAAAACATGCATTTTCTTCAGTGGGTCAGATTTCTGGAAAAATTGAGCAATTTAAGAAGATTGATCGGGAAAATGATGAATACCTGTCTTGACAAACATAAAGGTAGGAAAACATGATGGTGACAAATTAATTTCTTAAAGATAAAGGCAAACTAAAAAACTAATTAGAATAAATTTTCATGACAGTATGACAGCTTACAAAACTAGAAAGTTTAACAAGGGCAGATAATGTAATAAGCCAATCAGCGCGTTTGTTTACAGAGATTGGACGGACCAATCAGATTGCTCGATTTTAACAACGTGTCTGAATTTGCTGGGACATCGCTGCGAAAAATTATACCTCAGGAAAAGCCTTCTGTGCACGCGAATTTTGTATTTTCAGAGAGAAAACGAACTGATTCGGACAGTATATTAGTTTTTCTTCAAATCTGTTCTGGGGATATGTAATGCGTTCCTTAACAAAAAAATATCGGCTTTCGAATTGGGAGTTACGAAATACTCACGACCGAGTTCATGTTTCACGTTGTCTGCTCGAAAAAGCCAACATAAATTTATTATTCCGTACGGGTTTTGACAGATTAGAGCTTTCAAGGCTCTCGTTATCTCATAAACATGATACAAAGAACTTTATAAAATAACTAAGGTGGTACTTTTCGTGATTATTGACGTCTAGTTTTCGTTCCATTCATCCCCAGCTACGAACAGCGGGGAAATCATCATCATCATAAGGCTTTATTAGAAATGAAAAATTATTAGCGTACACGGTATAATTTTATTCAAAGAATGCTCTTCCAATGAGCCGTGCAATAAAAAAGAAATTATTAACCTGTGACAAAATTAAAAATATTTGTACACAGGCCATATAAAAAATATTTGTACCGAGACCATTACACACATACATGAACATATATGTCTGTGAAAGCAAAAGCACACACGTACACGTATACCCATGCTAAGTACATTAAGATATTAAAAATTTAATTTATATTACATTGGAATCCCAATTCCACCAAATCGCCCCCCCCCCCCCTCCCTATAGCTATAAAAAATTTTTAAAAGACTGAACAGTTGGCCTATTCCTTGTTACATCAGGAAGCTCATTCCATAGAACAGCCCCTCGGTAGCCAAAAGTTCGTTTTCCAGCCTCTGTCAAAGGTCTTGGTATAAAAATATTGCTAGAGCTGCCTCTCAGACTATATGAATGAATCTGGGGGTTGTTTCAAGGAGTAAATTAAGCTCTTCAGGATACAAATGGTTCAATGATTTATAAATGCTAACTGCCATTTGCTTATTACGACGTTGTTCAAGAGTATTCCATCCAAGGGATTGCAATAGATCGACCGCACTGACATCGTAATCAGAAAAAGTTATAATTCTAATTGCCCTATTTTGAAGCTTTTGGAGTTTGTCAGACAGGGTTTTTCCTAAACAGCCCCACATTTCACGACAATAATCTAGGTAAGGTAGTACGAATGCTTTATACATTAATATCAATGTATCGTAAGGGACTAGGCATCTATTCTGCATTAAGACCCCAAGACATGTTGATACCTTTATACATATGTTGATATTTTGCATTAAGACCCCAAGACATGTTGATACATTTTTAAAATGGTTCAGTTTTTCCAAAAGAAAATCTTTGACGTTTGCTGTAACGCTTAAATTCTTAACAAAAATTGTAATAACCATCCCCTTTATGACCAGTTGTCAAAGGTTTGTGGTCAAAAGCAACTGGCGAGCCATAAAAGGTTCATAGTTTGAGATATTCAAAGCATTTGCTAGTTTTATAAAAGATAATTAGAAGCAAAATCACAGGGTGATTCACAGGCATCTTTGCAGTGCCTGCTTCGTATAATGAATAAAAAAGTGGACTTTACTGAATATTTGACAGCATGTTTTAGCCAAGGTAGCGAAGCAAAAGCAGAAAGAGGCAAAGCATAAATTCTTATTACAGTGTATTAAAATTTACTGTAAAAACAAGACTTTATTTTTTATTATGTAATTTGGGTATTGTTACAAAAGCAAAAAATTCAAATAACATTCATATTTTGTTCTTTATTTTTAAAATTTTGAATTAACATAAAGTATTACTTTTCCCTACTATTCTCACAAAAAGATCAGATAGCCTAGCACATGTCCTCTTATTTGGAAACGAATTGTGTTCACATGCTCAGAAGAGACCCTCCCTAGCCTCATTTAAACACATCAGTTGCAAGCACACAATAGCCAAAAGGAACTGATGACTCAAAATGAAGCCAATTTATTGGAATATCAAAATTACAATCCAGCAATGATTCTGCCATAATACACTAAATTCTCCAGAAACTATTGATTGATAACCATTGATTCACAAGAGACTATAGTCAGCCATTTAGAAACAATATGAAGAAAAGGAATGTCATACAAATGACTGCATATTTTTTTTGAAAAGTACAATAACCCTAATTTAATTCAGAATCTTGATGTATGGATATTAACTTATTAGTATAAGCTCATCCTCTTGATGAGTAAAATTGTCTGCCATTAGCCAGAGTAAAATAAAGAGTGTGCCCTTGTCACTCAATGGGTTAAGGAGATGGCTGTTAACTCATTAAGGTGCATGGCTCATCCCCTTCATGAGTGAAAACCTCTTGTGTTAGCCAGAGTAAAATGACAGGGAGTGCGCCCTTGCCTCTTAATGGGTTAAAGTTGACCTTAACAATATTTAATCAATACTTTTCTTACTCTAAATGTTTGCAAAGCTCAGAGATGAACCCACATGAATTTGTAAAAAATTGTTTTAAAGCTGGTGCAAAAATAATCAACAAAAACTAGGGTCACAGTTGTGAAAGACATCATGATATTCTCACATACACAAGGACCAAATTGGTTTCATGTAGCATTATCCTGGACACTGCAATCCTAGCATCCTTAAGAAATTTGGGAGTTGCAGCAGATCCCCACATTATTAAAGCTGCATCAGTATCAACAGCAGCCATAAAGTCATCTCCCTATCTTGCTGGAGGTTATTTATGGAGATTGCGCCTTCGAAACTTAGGGGATCACACTTTGTCTGTTTTCAGTCACTGTCCAAATGCAACAATTACAATCTGTATTGCAAGTATCTGTTACATTGCTGGGTAATGTTATGGTGCACCACAGGCATCATTATCATGTGGCCATTCTGGTTGTACTTTTACCTCAATTTATCAGCACAAAAATAGTAATCTAACATCCCAACCTATGGTACATTCTAGGGTAGTCTTTGATGACTATCTTGTGGAAAATTTCCACCCCTTTTTCACTAGGAAGTACAAAGGAAACTGTTAGAGCTGGTTGGGTAACTGAGAAAGCCAAGGAGGTAGATGCCTGCCAGCATGAAGTGCACTAATTTTAATGCACATTTGTGCCACTTAAAAATTTGAATTCATAGCAGGAAATGTATCAAAAATTTAAAATTTATGGCTGCTAAGTTTCTTCAGATTATCTGACAATTTTAAAAAGGGCCCGTTGAATTGCTCGGGATTGCTCAACACCTCTAGGATCAACTCATCAAGGTGTAAACTTCCCGATCTTTCTGGTGAAGAGATTGTTACAAACAAAATTCTGTCACTTGGATTTATATCAGTAAAAAACCCTTCAAACCCATAATTATTAAATGCATCAAAATTCAAAAGTGTGTCTAATATCACGACGTCAATCAACAGGACCTCTCACACCAGAGAGAGTTGGAGTTGAGTTTGCCTGGAGTTTGCAGTTATTTGCTTATTACTGTAATGGTTTGTCTCACTCTTTGACAACGTATCTTCTGGTTGGTACTGGTTTCATAAAGTCTCTGACTTTTGCTGTGAATGCGTCCCATTGATAGCTTCATTAAAAAAGACCCTGCGAGTTCACCAGTGGATATAGGCAAGATCAGTTCTAAATTTCAAAAACTGTCGCAATAACCTTGAGCAGAACTAAAAGTCCATTACGGCGGATCTTTCGAGGATGCAGACATTCTTTCATCCCGGCAATGGCATGCAACGTATGGATGTCAGTATTATCGAATTTGCCATGTCATGCCAGAAGTTAAGGTTAAACCCCCAGGGATACCAGTGAACGACCCCATCTTGAAGTAATACTATTTATGAAAACTACAATAAAGAGAAGAGTGACAATTATGACAAGGACGATGGACGAAGGAAGGTCTCGAGCTGGTGGACGACTTTGATGAATTTGCAGGCGAATAGTTTCTGATTTGCCTTCAAGGGTAAGCAATTGTTGTCGGGTAGATGCACGAAAACAATAAATTCGTCATTGTTAATTTTTATTCGAGTGGTATACTTCGTAAATTAGGTTTGAGTTTAATTTGACCAACACTCCTTTCCGTCACTCAGCTTTGTTCTTGCAGGCCACGAGGATACAGAGAGGCCAAAATTATCTGCCGATATCAGCCAGATACAAATTCTAGGCGTTCGAACCAGTTTTAGAGCTAAGACAAGTACCACTTTACGTACTTTCATATTTATGAGATAAGGAGAGCCATGAAAGCTCTAGGACGTCAAAACCCGTACGGAATAATAAATTTATGTTGGCTTTTTCGCGCAGACAACGTAAAACATGAACTCGGTCGTGAGCATTTCGTAACTCCCGATTCGAAAGTCGATATTTTTCTTGTTAAGGAACGCATTACATATCCCCACAACAGACTTGAAGAAAAACTAATACACTACCCGAATCAGTTCGTTTTGTCTTTGAAAATGCAAAATCAGTGTGCACGGAAGTCTTGTCCTGAGGTATAGTTTTTCGCAGTGATGTCCCAGTAAATTCAGACATATTGGTAAAATAGAGAAGTTCGATTGGTCCGTCCCATCGCTGTAAACGAACGCGCTGATTGGCTTATTACATTATCTGCCCTTGTTAGGAACTTTATTTATATGGTCTGTGAACGATCAGGGGTCAATGTAGTGATTAAAAGAGTCATTTGCTGCGAAAAGTCTGTTATTGGACAAGAGAGACATTAAGGCCCGTTTTAGACGGCGTACTTTTCATACGCCGAACCTAATCCAGCAATTGAGCACGGTAGAGGCACGGCGTCTAAATCAATTAAGTTCGGCAGGTTTTGATTAGGTGCGACACGAACATTAAATTCGACAGAAGCTGTCGCATTATGCGGCACAGGAGCGACTCCGGTTTAGACGTCGCTCTTTTCATGCGCCGAACTAAATTCATAAATCATAATAATGTATTATAATGTCAAAACTGTCCCAAAATGCACCAGGATAACCGCGCAAACATGCGTGCGTCTTGGCGGAATTTTATTATTCGAACATGGAGCCTTGCAATGTATGCTTTCGAGTTACGAGTTATCGTTGTATTAGATGCACGTTACCTTTATGTAACCTTTGTTTGGTTGAGGAGTTAGATGATGGTACGTGTGGATGGATTGCTGGCAAGCAAGTTGGCTACTGTAAAGATTGCGATGACGATTCACAGTCTCAAGGGAAACAGAAAGTTGCCATACACAATGTAAATGGCGCCGTCAAGAACAAAAGACTGAAGTGGTACGTATTCATATGGGCTTTTGATTGTTTAGACCATTACTTGCCTTAAAAAAGCATGAGATAGCGATCACACACGTTCCTTTGTTCTTACTTGCTCATTAAAGAAAGGCATACTATCATTTGGTCAAACACCATTTTGTTTCACCAAAGTTTACAATGCGCCTATAAGCTATGCTATTCCATAAATTAATATTTAAAAACTGTGTTTCTGATTTGAATATTCTAGCATAAAAGATATTACTCCATCTGGTCAGGATGACTATGCAGAGACAGAGTGTGACATCACTTATGAAGAGCATGAAGATGCACATGACCTTCTGAAGGATAATGATGAAAATAGTGAAAGTGAAGAAGATGAAGATGAGGAAGATATTCTTACCACATCAAAGAAAAGAAAAAACAAAAAACCAGGGCGAAAGGCCAAGTGGAGTGATTCACTGGTCAACGATTTAGTGGATGTTATTGTAAATGATGAAAACTACAAAAGAAAACTCATCTTTACGAATACAAAGAACCAAAAGAATGGTACTATTTATTCAAAGATTTTAATAGAAGTCAAGGAAAGAGCAGCTACAAGAAATGAGCCAGTTCCATATACAGCTGTTCAACTACGAACAAAATTTAAAAAGCTAGTGGGTGAATGCAAGAGAGCTGCACTTATAATTAAGACGGCAACAGGGATCAAGAGATTCCAAGATAATAAAGGGTATGGACAGTGGTTTGATCAGTTGTTTGCTCTTATAGGGACAAGAGACTCCTGTCAGCCAGATCAAGCAATTGAGCCTTCTGCTTCAACATCTACATCTGGCAGAAGCTCAAGCAATACTGACTTAGAGGAGTCAAGCAGATCAGAAGGAGGTGATGCAAAATTGTTTGTGCCGGTGAAAAGAAACAAGAAAGGAAAAAAAATTGGCCCAATTGAAGAAGCAGTCAATGTCATCAAGCATGCACTGGAAAATGATCCGATCAAAGATCTTTTGGCATTCATGAAAGAGGAGGCTGAAAAATCATGGCAACATGACTTGATGCTTATGCAGATGCTGCAACCGGCCCCACAACAAACCTTCCCATACCCAACACCACAGAGTCCACAAACTCAGGGGTCACATGCAATGTACAGGTGCGCTCATAAGTTATTGGACACCCTGTTTTTTACAGATATATTCCATTATGCAAGCTCTAGGAAGAGCAAACAACGTTTTTTCATCTTAGGATTTGAACTTGATGCCGTAAACTTCATTTCGATAATGTTTTACTGCTATACTTTATGGCTGCATACTATAGCTTTCCAATCGCAGGACAGTTCAAATAATGCACGTCTATCCTACTGTTTTTTTCGTTGATCTCGCACAATAAAGCGGTCGCATGTTTGATTTAAGTATTTCAAAAAATAGGACGAATTTCAACTTAGTGCACAAGATTATCAAGCCATGGAACGCAAGAAAGATGTGAAGAAGACTACAGCTGGGAAACGTTTAACAGAGGAGACCAAGTGGCGGGTTATTTTCTTGAAGAAAGAAGGTCAGTTGAACAACAGACAGATTGCTTCACGATGCAAGGTCAGTCCTTCAGCTGTATCGAATCTATGGGCGAGGTATAGGGAGACGGGTAGTATGGCAGAACGGGACGGCCGAGGAAAACCACACCAAGGCAAGACCGAGCCTTAGTGCGATCAAGTGAACGAGATAGATTTGAAACTGCTACTCAGCTCAGACGGTATCTTATACAAGAAGGAACAGAGTTGTCTTTGTCTACCATCAAGAGGCGTTTGGGTAATGCTAATCTTAATGGACGGGTAGTTCGTAAAAAGCCATTGATAAGCGAGACTAATGCACAAGCACGTTTGTCGTATGCTTTGTCAAAGAAGGACTGGACAACTGAGGAGTGGAACAAAGTCATGTGGTCAGACAAAAGCAGTTTTACAATTTTTCCCAACTGTGGTAAACTGTATGTGCGACGATGACCTGGTGAAGAGTTTAGAAAGGAGTGTCTGAAACCCACTGTCAAACATGGAGGTGGAAAAATATTGGTATGGGGCTGTGTAAGCGGTGCTGGTGGGATAGGAAAACTCAAACGGATAGAAGGAAAGGTCGAAGCAGAGGTTTACTAACGCATTCTACGGCACCAAATGGCACCCAGTATGACACGCTAGGGTGGGAGAAAATCTTTTATTTTTATGCAAGACAATGTGCCTGTCCACACCGCTAAAAAAAATCGTGATTTTCTAGAGTGAAATGGTTTCGATGTACTGGACCATCCTGCCCAATTCCCCGATTTGAATCCTCTAGAGGACATCTGGTGGGCAATCGAAGAGGCACTGTTAGACAAGCCGCTTCC
Organism: Heliopora coerulea; assembly: GCA_030142905.1. NCBI lineage: Eukaryota > Metazoa > Cnidaria > Anthozoa > Scleralcyonacea > Helioporidae > Heliopora > Heliopora coerulea. Next base: position 351,402 of record JASJOG010000132.1, on the reverse strand, counting down.
TTCTAACGCGGATGACTTGTTTGACAAAATTAAAGAAGTATGGGACAACTATCCCACTGATGATCTTCTTAATTACATCGCTTCAATGCCAAGACGCATAGAGGCTGTAATTCAGGCCTGAGGCGGGCACACGAAATACTGATTGAAGTGTGCCTTATGTTGTGTGCATGTGCATAATCAAAAGTGTATGCTATTATATGTAGCCATCGATATTGAAACTAACAATAAAAGATAATATTTTTTTCTAAATAAAATTCAAATTCTGTAACGAGAAAAGTCAATGTCCTCCTCCGGGAGCATCCATTACGTACTATATCTGTAAAAAACAGGGTGTCCAATAACTTATGAGCGCACCTGTATCTGCCACCAAACATGCATGCAGTGTTTCCTCCAAGTAATGTGCTGAATACCAGATATGCTGGCACTGCCCAACCTTCACAACCTAGTGAAGTTCAATACTCACCACAAAGGCAGTATTATAATGACAAAAATGGACAAAGTTACCATACTTTGTAAACAGTTGTAAATTTTATGGACAATTTATATATATATATACACATATATATATACTTCTTGAAAAACATTATTTTGTTTTTAAAAGAAAATTTTAAAATCTATGAATTCAAGATCTTAATTTCCATTAATTTATTCAGGTAGCAAATACAAACTAGTTAATAATATAGCAATTCTTGTAATATGTACATGTATACAGGTTTTCATCCATTTGTTTATCACTTTTTGTAATTTGATATGTAATACGTGAATTATTTCCATAATTTTGTTAGATTTCCTTCACTTTACAAATATACCAATCAGTGGGTCTCAAGTGTTTTGCTGTCATGCCATTAATGTAACCAAACAGAACATGTATTTGCATATTAGAAAAATCCCCAATGTGTCTACAATGAATTCTCTTTCTCCTTCCATAATTTTGCACACAGTGTATCTCGGATATGACCTGCTTGAGTACCTGCATCACTGATTTTTTCACAGGATCTCATATCCAGCAGTTTTCTTACTGTTGCCCTATCCCTTCTTTCATTGGAATTAGAATCAAGGGTCATATTAAGTTTTTTTGATAAAGTTTCACCCTTGTCAATGCAAATGTTGTGCAGTACCATACTTGCCAGTGCTGTTGTCTTCACTTGGTTGGCATCACTTTCACTGTTTCTCAGCAATACTTGCCACCTTCCCTTCAGTTGGCCAAAAGCTCCTTCAGTCACCATTCTTGCTCTACTTAACCTGTAGTTGAAGTTTCTCTGTTTCTGTGTCAGCATTGCATTTGTATAGGGTTTCATTAAGCAAGATTGCATTGGAAATGCTGCATCACCAAGAATGAGTTGAGGAATAATAGTACTACCCACCTTTTGGCCAATGTTTGGTATTATGTTTTGTTCTATTATATCTCGCCATAGTTCAGTTGGCTGGAAGATCACAGAATCATGAGAATTTCCAGGAAATCCACAACTTCCCCAAACAAATCTATAATTAGAGTCAACCATTGCAATCAAAACAACAGAATAAAAATTTTTATAATTGTGGTATTCCTTGCATGCCTGAAGGCCTCCAGGAGGACACTTGATAGGTATATGGCAACCATCAACTGCTGCCCAGCAGAAAGGGAACTGCCACAGTTCCTCCATGTCCAATATCTTTCTCTCAAAGTCACTTTGTGTTCGAGGCATATGTCCTTGAACAGATTCTTGCCAGAGATTGTCGACAATTGCTTCTGTCACCTCCTTTACAATTAAGCAGACTGTTGTGACCACCAATCCCATCATCTCTGCTATTGTGTAATAATAGTCTCCTCTTAGCAAGGCGATATAAACAAATTCCAAGTCTGCATTCTGGTGATATTGGCTCTTCATTAATCGTGTCTATATGGTTAAGAATGAACATAAATGTACTCGTCGAGACTCGAAAGGTTCTGGTAAATCTTTTCTCGGAGTAAGTATTCCACACAAGAGTCCACCAGCCTCTGTTGCGTTGAAATCGACGACACGAACGTTGGTGAACGGGCGTTTCATTGGAACGCGATAACAGTAAAAGAGTAGCCAAACACATGCTCAGCATCAGAGGTCTTCTGTACATGATATACGTTAAAGCGGCTATTACTCGTCGTCTTCTATTACGTCGGATAATACTTTTTCGCAAGAGAGCTTTTACGATAGTTTGACCCGCCATTCTGAATTTTACGCGCGAAGGCACTGGCTACTTGGTGTAAGTTAAAATATAGTTACTCGCTATTCGGTGAGCCAGCATTAAGTTCGGCGTATAAATCAACAGCCGCTCTGGAGTCGAACTTATTAGTATTAGATTCGGCGCATGAGAAGAGCGGCGTCTAAACCGGACCTTAATCAAGTCGTGCCGAAGTAAGTACATATTGTTTGATTGTTTTCCTTCCGAAAGGTGAGCAAAAATTTTAAGATTACGAAGAAAACGTTCTACTGGAACTCACAACGGAATGTAATATTTCTTATCCGATGATCTAAAATTTTTCGTTTTATTAAATAAATGGCCATATATATTTTAGGCTTTTCTTAAACGTGATGGGTTAAATTCAACAAAAAGAAAAAGGAAAATTTGACGGAGAAATTTTCCCCCAATCTATGCTCTCATACACAAAAATACAATTATGTACAAAGGCTCAGATACACCAGATGCGTACAAACTATCAGGAGTTCTCTCCTTTTAAAGATACAAAGCCAGTTTTTATATTTGAACATTGAGCAAAGCAAACAAACGAAAGATGCTATTGATCAAGAAGTATATGCGCTAGAATATTTGACTTACTTTTTGAATAAACTCGTTTTATTGTTTTAGCAATTTTTATTTTTGTGAAATATTCTCTTTTTGCGGTTCTATTTTTTCCTCTTTTGAATTTGAACGTTTCTCTTGGTTCTTTGTGATGGTATTGTTTGAGTAACAAAATGACGTTTGTATATAAAATTACGAGAAAGTTGTTCGAAGGAAGATTCGAGCTAATGGATGACTGCTGGTTTTTGTATTAGATAGTTCTCCACTTTCTTGACGACCTTTCATGCTCAAGTGTCACAGTATATAACCTTTTTGAATCGTCTCAAAGTCTGTAATAGAAAGTTATTACTCTGCTCAGGAGCTTTGCCTTAAATTTGTCATCAACATTTTAGCTTATCCAATGCTTGGCTAATCGTCTTTTCAACATCTGGCTCCAGGTTGCCAACAAATAATATGAATCCTGTTTGGTGGGTTGTTTTAAACACGCAAAGATATATACGCGTGAGCGCTAGGAGTAGGAAACTGGCAATCTTTTAGGATGTTAAAGTTTCTCTATTGCGGAAAAAAACGTCCATCCGGTCTGACCATATCTAAAAATGCATTTCAAATTAGGAAGAACGGTACTTTTGTTGGCCGATGTTTCTTCTCGTTTCAGAGACATCCATATTTTTTTGAAACGTGTAGATTCAGATGCCCATGTTCTCTAGTTTATATACGAATTTTGATAGTTTTACTCCCTGATCTTTTGAACGTGGTCTCATCTACACCGAGCGAGAGTAAACGGTTGTTTCAATATTTAAAAGGAGTGCTGCATAGGCAGTTGTTTAGTCCCCAAAGGGTTGTATAATACTAAAAATATATATATATATATTATATTATAAGAGGGAAACTGACGTTTTGAGCGAAGACCCTTCGTCGGAGAGAAACGTAAACAACGAAGTGCCTTCGCTCGAAACGTTAGTTTCCCGCTTTAATATATTTTTTTAGCTGTTTCTATTTTAAAATTTGCTCTTCATACGACATTTTTCATGACATATATATTTCAAGCTGTTAACCATCTTTAGCATGTACCTCTCAGGTGGATAGTGTTTTTTGCGGAATCTGATTGGTTCACCTATCCTTGGAATATCCTGCACTATTCACCTCCGAGCAAAACCAGATGCCGTCCAGTTATGTTTACGTTACGGAAGAAAAACTTTTTTTCCATAAACGAAGTCACCATGCAAGACAACATCAAAAAATCTACGAAATTTAGCAATTGAATATTCATAGATATGTTTTTCTTTAATATTTTAGGAATAAATGCACTCAGGATGTGTTTGAAAATGTTTTGTTTACAAATGATGAGTGGGTGACAAGCCGACATCCAGTAAAATTGCAAAAAATTCAAAAAAAAAAGTGAAAACAATTTTGAAATATACACTAAAGCAATTATTTACCACAATGTTGGAGAATAATTGTTCTTTAGTTCACAGCACTTTGCTAACACACGTCAATTTCACGATGCGCGATACTACAAATGAGCTCACTACTTACAGCGGTAGAAAATGGTGACATTTTGCATTCTCCCATACGTCGAATCGGTGCAGCAGATGTACGGACATGTTTTGTGGCTTGCCCAGCATACAAGCTGACAAACTGGTGCATGAAACCGTTCCCGAAAGTAGTACCATGCCCAAAAACAGAGTGCGTTTAATAAATTTTTAAGTAGAGCAAGGGTCGTACGTAATTGACCAAGCATTTGGACTCCTAAAAAGGAAAAGGAGGTGTTTACTGGTCGAGCTCGACAAATCAGTGGAAGAAGTGCCCTCGACAATCATCACTTGTTGGATACTCCAGAATATTTGCTTGGAGGTTAGCGATACTACCGAGGTTGATATAACTAATGATGAGAATGAAAATCTTGTGGCATCCTTTCCAGGCCATGATGTCAATGCACATGGACCAACAACGAGAAACATAATTAAAGACATGTCATATTAAAGCAACTGTTTTACTTCCACTGATTTAAATCTTTGTTGACAGAACAACAATAAGAAAAGCAGTGCGTAATGAAACATTTATTTCTTCAACATCTTTTATGTGGAACAAACACTCTATCAAATATTAAGTATTAACAAAAAATTTCTGTTATTTTAAATGTTTCCAATAAAACAATAATAATAAAAAAGTTGCTCAAGTCGTGTCATATGGACTTTGTGAATTAATTGTTTCCTTTAAAAATTTTTGGGATCTCCTTTACAGTATCAAACATTAGTTTTTGACTACGTAATTCTCGTTTGACCTCTTTCTCAGCCAAGCCCTCAAACAACTCATGATCCTTTAACTGGCTTTCTTGCAGAAACTGCACAAGATTAGAGAAATCAGACGCAATGATCTTTGCTTTCTTTGAGACAGGTGTATTTCCTGTGCAGGGTTGTTTTTGACGTGCTGGGTTTTTTTTTTGTCAAGATCCGCTCGGATTCATTTTCAGGACCGTTATCGCGGTCATCTTCTACTTGCTGTGGTGAGTTTGAGTCATAGCTGGTGCTTGGAGAGGAATCTTTATCCTGATCCAAAGCACATTCAGCAAGATATTTTGGTGTTACGTTTGGCTTACATCCTAGCACTTTGTTAAACTCTTCGAAGTACTCAAACGTTTCTTTTTTTTTTTCAAAACATTCAAGGGCGACAATCGCTTCCTAAAAGTGGGGGGGACAGAGCCGGCCAAGTGATGTGGCGCCATTCCCTCAGAAAGCTTTCCTTTTTGAAATCTAATGTTTATGAAATGCCTTTTCCGACGTTTTGAGATTATTTCTTTGGAACAACATTTATACCTTGTTTTTCAATCGAAACGAAGCTATACTTTGTTTGTTATTTACATTGATGAGGGAGAAACCTGGGTGGAAAGTCTTAAAAACTATATTATTCTAGTCTCTACTCACTAGGCATACAATAGTTATAAATTTGTAAAATTTAATATTAACTCAGGATTGTGTCTTTTGTGAGCATTGTTCAACAAACCTACTGGAAAATTCAAAAAAATTTTCTGCGGGTTTCAGATTTCCCAACAAAAATTTTTGCTAGTTGATGCACATCAACGTTGTCCAGCCTTTCACGATGTACATGACAGACGGAAATATAGTTCAGTTTATGCTGGGTCACAGTAGCTCTGAGCCGTGTTTTCAGACGTCGCAAAGAAGAAAGACTGCGCTCACACTTGCACGAAGAAACAGGACACACGAGTAACAGTTTGAGAAGAACCAGTACCTGTGGAAAGAAGGATCGTACCGGTACTGCTGGTTCTATACTACGATAAGCAAGTTTTGCTTCGTGTAAAGAATTTAAATTATAGGTTTGCTTGAACATTCCCAACTGCAGTGGAAGAGAAAGCTTGTCAAATTCAGGATATTCAGATATCACATCCATATCCACTTTTCCAGACGTTAACATCTTTTCTAACTTCATGTATTGGGCTAGGCCAGATTTAGTAGGGTCATACCTGTTCGACAGACCTGTGGTTATAGCATCAATCAACTCATAATACTGCTTCCTGTAGTTTTCTTCAGGACTAGCAGGTTGATACTGTGCCGCGTCACCTGTGTATGGTCTTGGGGGCCCTCGTATTCGTGGTACCTCAAGTGGATCCAGATCATATTCTTCACATTTCTCTTCAGCAGCAGAGAATATTTGATGGAAAGCTTCATCTGAACGCTGTGCGTTGATATGTTCAGATGAAATCTTTACAGCTTCCAACATTCCAGAGACATTTGCTGACTTTGCTTGCAGTGCACTATTTAATTGTTCGGGAAGTGCGACTGGCTTAGCTGCAGTCATCAATCCAAGCAAAACATTGCCTTTCTGAAATCGCTCTAGTAGACCGTTTGCTTTCGTTGCAGTTGCAGTAACACCATTTTTCATTTCGCTCAAACTTTGTAAAATAGCTGGGTAGTTATCGAGTGCTGACTGTATGTCCGGTACTCTGCATAACCACCTGGTTGCACAAAGAGGCTTGATTGCAGTAGGGCGTGGATCGTCAGCTTCTGTTGATTCACAAATGGTCTGGAACATAGCCTTGTACTTGCCAGATCTCTTCATTAGCACACCCAATTCATTTGTCAACTGTAAGACATCTCGAATCAATGGACAGGAAGTTATGGCATGTTGTATTGCAAGATTTGAAACATGTGATGCACAGTTAAAATAGAGCGCTAGCGGCTGGCGTTCTCGCACTCGTGCCTGGCAACCAGTGTAACAACCACTCATGTTGGCGACTCCATTATATGTTTGGGCACGCATATTGCTAATGGGTAATCCTAACCGAGTGAGTACATCAAATATCATTCGAGCAAAAATGTCACTGGTAGTACCAGGAATTTCATGTAAGCCGACAAAGTCTTCGTGCACATATAAATCCGAGTCTACGTGCCTCAGACAGATAGAATCTTGCTCTTGACCACTTACATCTTGTGTTCCATCAGCAATAACACCAAAAAATTGGTTCTCTTGAATGTCACTGATAATTTCCCTTAAAATATGATGGCTGAAAAGTTCCATCATCTCGTTTTGAGCACGGGGCGAAGTAAAATTAGTTGTCTTTCTCAAATAAACCTGTAGATTGGTAACATCTTCTGATCTAAGTTTTAGAAGCTGTAAATAATTTCCATCACTTTCATCACTGCCACGAAATGCAGAGCCTTGTCGCAGTAAATATCTTATCAAAGTAAACAATTTCAAAAGGGAATTTCTTGCAATTTCTTGCTCTTTTTGTTTCTGTGTGTGTTTTTGCGCAAATACAGAGGGCCATCTAAGTGCCAAGATTTGATTTACTGCCAGCATGTGTGCGTGGGACATTTGATGCGACTTAAACATTTCAAGAGCTTTCTTCCAGTTGTTCAACCCTTGGGAGACAAATGTTGACTCTTTGCATCGGGCCAAATCTGTTAACTCCATGGCACAAGCTTTTGAGCAGTAGAAACACAGAACGTTTTTCAAATCAGGGCTATAATGTAGCCATTCATAATCTTGAAACCATTTGTTTTGAAAATAAAGTGTTCGGAATGTTAGTTTCTGAGCAGGGATAACAGATGGATCTGGCTGATTTGGCTTGTCCAAACTCAATAGGTTGCTTCCAGTTGTACTAGATGTGCTAGAAGGCGAAGCTGTTACTGAAGAGCAACTGTAACTATGTAAATCGCTGGAGTCCGATGCTTCAGATGCAGGACGTTCCCTACTGTGGAGCGATGGTAGAGATATGGCCACATTGTCTTCCATTGAAGAGCTCTACTGTTCATCATTTTCTGTCAGCTCTACTACAGTAGATATATCGAGACTGTCGGAACCACCACCGATTACACTGGTTTGTTGTGAGCCTGCTATTGAAATGCTGCCAGAGTCAGACGTTGACCCACTTGCAGTAGTGTTGGTTTGTTCACCTTGCCGTAAAACCTTAAAAAATCTTTCAATTTCAGAGAGTTTGGCCTGTTTGGAATTATTACCTTTTCAAGGCATGTATGACTGTTTGTTAAAAAATGAAAATCCTTCACGTTAAACACGGCCATTGCTCTGCGCCTCGCGGGCGCAGAAACGCATTTCCGCCAAACAGCAAGAAAGACGTTATAATATGACTAAACGAAGTATTTTTAATTGTTTACAAAATGGCGTCCAAAGAAGAACGGTCGGATTGTAAAATAACTGGGCAAATTTTCATAATTTGTCACGTATTCGAACCAACAATACCTAGGTAAGAATTAGCGCTAAAAAAGGTTATATCGGAAAATCGTAAAGGTAAAGATGGAACCTTAAGCGCCAAGGGAACAAAAATTAGGCTTCGATTGTCACGAACTTTGCAAAAAGTTGGGGGGATAATTATATATATATATATATATATATATATATATCCCCCCTTGTCCAAAAAGTGGGGGGGACATGTCCCCCGATCCCCCCCAGGATTTACATCCTTGGTGAAGCGCTCGTTTCAGCCACAGTGGTTTGACAGATGGCAATGGCTTCACTACAGTGAAGAGAAAGATCTCGCGTTTTGTTTCACATGTATCGTTGCGTACGAAAACAACCACCTTGTACCAGATCGATGCCTTGAACCAACATTAATTTCTACTGGCTTCTGTAACTGGAAGGATGCTGCGCTGAAGTTCAACAAACATGAAGGAAGTCGTTGCCACAAAGATGCTCTTCTAAAGACGAACACGATTCCCGCAACTACTAAAGATGTGAGTGAAATGTTATCGTCAGAACTTGCAAAGGAGCGTGAAGGGCGAAGGAAAGCGTTTTTTAAGTTGCTGTCGAATGCGTGTTTTCTTTGCAGACAAGGCCTTGCCTTTCGCGGCGACGGAGACGAGTCTGATTCAAATTTTGTGAGACTAATTCACCTTAGATCAGAAGATAACCCCAGCCTCACTGATTGGATTAAGAAGACAAACAAATACAGTTCGCATCACATGCAGAACGAAATGATAAAAGTCATGGCCTTGCAAGTTTTGCGTGACATCGCAGCAAGTATTCAAAATGCGCCATTCTTCACCGTGATGGTCGACGAAACAACAGACGCCTCCAACCTTGAGCAAGTGGTCATCTTACTCCTATGGGTCCGTGAGAAGTTTGAAGTTGCTGAAGAATTAGTTGGCTTGTACGAAGTGGCATCAACTGGGGCCGAGATGATTTACGGTGTCATCACCGACGTTTTCAACCAATTGAATCTTGCCGTCTCAAAGGTGCGGGGACAGTGTTAAGACGGTGCTGCCACCATGTCTGGCAAGAATTCCGGTGTGGCAACGAGATTGCAAAGAGATGAGCCAATAGTTGTTTTCACCCATTGTTATGGACACTCGCTAAACTTGGCCTGTGGTGATACGATCAAACGATGCAAACTTATGCGCGACGCACTGGACACGACACTTGAGATAACCGGCACGTGATGGCATTTTCAAGCGATTAAAGGAAGAAATGGCTAGTGATACTGTCCGTGCTGGAGCTTTGAAAAGCATCCTTGACAACTTCGAAGTGCTCCTGAAACTTTGGGACGAATCTTTAGAATGCGTCAAAGACACGGAAATGAAGGCAAGAATTCAAGGGGTTGCTGCTCAGATGACAAAATTCGTTTTTTTCTTTGGTGTTTCTTTGAGTTTGCTCATTTTGAAGCACACTGATAATCTGAGCAAGGCTATGCAAGGAACAGATGTGTCCACCGCAGAAGGTCAGAAGTTGATGCAGATGACGGTAGCTACGCTGGCGTCCATACAAAATGACACCAGTTTCGACTTGTTTTGGCAGAAGACCAATTCCGCTGCTGAAGACGTCGACGTTGAAAAGCCCTCGCTACCTCGGCGTCGCAAGATCCCCCGCCGCCTGGATGACGGTTGTGCGCCTACGTTCCCTGACTCAGTAGAGGAACACTACCGAAGCATCTACTTTGAAGCGCCCGACCTCATCGTATCCTGCATCGAGGATCGTTTTAACCAGGCTGGCTACAAAACCTTTCGAAATGTGCAAGAGCTTCTCTTGAAGGCTGCAGCTGGAGAACCATACGACGACGAACTGCGTTCTGTGCTCTCTTTTTATTGCTCTGATTTCGATGCGATACTTCTTCCAACGCAGCTGGAGATTTTCTCACAAGATTTCCAAGCTGATGACAAAGTTACCGTACGTGAAATCGTCCGCTACTTTCAGAAGTGCTCTGATGCTCAATTGCAGCTGCAATCTCAGGTCAGTAAGTTGGTGAGATTATTGCTCGTGATGCCTGCTACTAATGCTGGAAGTGAGAGGTGCTTTAGTGCTTTACGAAGAACAAAGTTTTACCTCAGATCGACGATGAAACAAGGACGACTGAACTACTTGATGTTGCTACATGTGCACAAGGATGAGCAGAATCTGGGAAGAAGGCGTTTCACGGAGTGGTGTCATTGCCAAATGATACAGCATTTGAAACGGCACGACCTGAACAGGTAAAGAAGCTGCTTACAAGAAAGAGGGATTTTCGGGGAGTTGATCCCTGGTATATGAGTTTTTCAGAGTTTTGGAAAAACGTTTGTGCATATTAGGTCCATCGTTGGCGCGGGTTGGACGTTGCTAAATATTTCAGAACGTTCGGCAAACACAGGCTACAGGATTTTTAGGCATTTGCAGGTCAAAAACACACGTGGGAAAAGTTGTCTTGAACTTTTGTATTTCATGGACAGTTAATTCTGACAAATATGCAGTCCTATCGACATTGTCCTTCACTTACTAAGGGCAAGAAAGAAAAATCCGAAACTTGGGTGAAGTTTTTCATATTAGGTTGATTGTTTTATCGCGTAGGAGACTGGGGCGACCTGCAAATTGACCAACATGTCAGCCTCTATGATGGCTTCAAAATACAGGAAATTAAAGGAAAATTAGTGAGAAGTTTGACTGGAAAACGACACAATTAGAGGACACTTCCCCATCCGCTTTAAAGCACTGACAAACAGAGGAGGCAATTGAATCCTCCAATTGCAGGACTCTCTCATAGGATATGGTAATACCCAAATGGTGTAACTACTGAGTGAGGTTCTTGCTCCTAGTCAACGCATGCACAGTGATTCCAATATAGATTGTAAGAGGTGGCTCACGTTCCTGGTTGTGCCTCGTTTTTACAACAGTTTGGGATGTTCTTTTCTTCGTATTGAAAAGTATTGACGGACAGATTGTGAGACAAGGCTGTGATTCACTTTTGTCTTGATCTTCAAGGTTAGGGCCGTTGAGGATCATTGAAACAAAAGACTTAAGACTCGAGGGAAGAGAATAATCTTGGCGTTCAGGAGGAAAGTGTCCCGCGAAGTTAAAATTTCAGTGGTTGTAAATGTCTTTTGGAAGAATGGAAGCAGCTTTCGCCAGGACAAATGCTTCCTAAGAGTAGTCACGTTTCATTAGAGCTTCCTTCAACATGCTTCGAGTCCCTTCTCTAAAAATGAGAACAGTGTTTCTCTCATCACACTGTTCTTGTGCCTCTGGGAAATGATCCAACAAACGATCTTTCAACCTTGTCTTGTTGATTAATTTCTTTATTCCAAGGTTCTCAAGACGACCTACGGACATGGAATGGACATCAGACAGCTTGAAAAGAAGGATGCCTGGGTCCACAACTTTTTCAATGTAGCTAATAAACCCTACAAACGCTCTAGACTCGTTCATCTTTTCCTCAGTGTTTTCCTCATCCGTCTTTCTTTTCCTTGTGAGACTTCGATGGCGATTTCTCAGGTCTGCCAGACATCTTAAATGATATTTTACATCCATTGCAATCAAGTCCCCTCCAACAATCCTCATCATGAGCTTGGCATCATTTAGCTCCGTTATCATGGTTCGAAAGGTATTGTATGCATCAAATATGGAAACCTGATGAAGAATACCTGCCTCGGCACCTTTTTCACACAGAAAACACTTCTCAACGGACAATGCTTGCCTCTTGGTCAGCATTTCTTCATCGAATTCATTTTTCATACGTTCTCTTTTATTCTTTGCCTTCCCCAGCTTAGAATTATTGAATTTTAAATGGCAGGATTTGTCCCAGGAAGCAGAATGGCTCTCAAAATCTTCGGCTGTCTCGTCTCTCCCAAAACAAAATTGTACGGGAAGTGCTCCGATATTCCGAAATTGTTCTACATTGCACAGAAATGAATTTTACGCACTTGTATTTTGATTACTTGTTCCAGTGCTTCTCAAGGGAGATCTCAGTGGCTCCGACTTATCTTTCTGACAAATAATGTAGCGTTTCCAGTCTAGGTCCATTGTGTTGTCATAACCAAGACGGCACTAGTTTCGCAAAAGTTTTTCTCGGTAGTGAAAAGAAAAGGCTGTAATAGTCACAATTGTCTGAACTTTTACAAAATTTGAGATCTTCGAAGAATGTTTAAGATACTTCATGCCCTACTTCGTAAAGATTTGAACGTGACGCAACATAATAAAATCAACGGAAGAGCTTTTGACTGGTTTGTTTACCTCGACATGACCATGAATGTAGCAAAACTGCTTTTTTTACCTCGACATGACCATTAATGTGGCAAACTAAGGACACGCGGTTTAAAACAGTATAAGCGAATTTTTCACTTTTTAGAGCAGAACATCAGATTCAGTGCCATCAAAAACCCCTATTTCGAGAAAAACATGGTTTTTCTACGGTAACTAGAACCGAAAAAAAGTAATTTTGTACCGTAAATGTCGGCCATATTGGATTTCAGCGTTGGCTAGGTTGTGCTTTGATTTTTGAAATATTTGTTGTTACACCGCATAAGATATTTTTGAAGGGCTCCTAGACGAAACTGAATTTGCAGACCTCAAGGATGCCTTATGCAAATATTCATGCTTTTATCCGACGTGTAACGGTAATTGGGAAAAATTGCACTAAGCCACCTCACTACAAGAAGGTATGGATACAGAACGCCAATTTGGAAACACTTTTGGCAGAAAAGCAATCAATTAACCATTTTATATAAGTTGTCATATGATTGCTACCATGACCTGGAAAAAAAATTTCTGGAAGCCACAAAGAATGACTTCATAAAGACTCACACCAATAGGTCATCAAATAGATAGCGAATGTCTTATTGCATGAAAATGTATAAAACTTTTATCAAGGCTTTGAGATTGTTAAAGTTGTTAAATTGCCCAAAGATATTTCCAAGCTTGACAATACAAATGGTGTAAGTCTCCAAGCTTGTACTTTTAGCAATAATATCTCAGCAAATGTTACCGCTTTCCATCACCTAATCCTCATCAGCACCACAGTGGTAAACAAAAGTATTTTTCACTGATGGTGGAGTGCATCTTATGAGGACCTCCATCTGGTAAACACTTTAGAGTTGGAACTTAAATCCAAGGAAGGATTTGCAGCTGGAGATGACAGAGCTTTAGCTGGTAGGTTAGCTGAATATTTATAGAAATTTGTTATTGTTTCATCTGGGGACTAGCGTTTCCAATTCTACTGCTGGCAAAATATACATGAATCTCTTTACTTTTCAACATAGGATAAGACCATGTCTAGCAATACATGAACAATTATTCATATTTTCTTTGTATTGCTGAAGTTTCTAGCGGGATAAATTGTCCTTCCATCCAAGTACTTAAGTACATGCCATCATCAAGCTTTCATCAATTCAAAGGATTTTGCTTGCCTGTGAGAAATTTTAAACATTAAAATGACAATATAAATTTCAGTGATGTTTTACATACTGTACTTTTCAAAATAATTTAGTGAATCATAACATTTTGTTAGTGTAGTTTGATGTCAATAACGTAATTTCAAAAATTTACATTGAATGTGACACAACTTTGATAGGATTCTATTTCCTTTAAAAGATGCCAAGATTTTTCATACTAAATTATGTAAATAAATGGCAAATCCCTAAATTACTTGAAATAAAATTATGTAATAGTTGTTCTTTAACGCCAGTCACAAATTACTCTCAAATGGTTTCCACTTTATGATAAAGTTGCTCAGACATCACATGTTCATGCATTCATTTACTGTATATTGAGTTACGTTTTTCTTTTCTTTGCTGTTCATAACTTTTATGTACAGTAAATGCATACTTTTTGAAAGTAACATAACTGTTGTTTTGCTTTCATTGCGTCATAAACAGTGAAGGTGTTTAAAGCATGTTACATGATCCTCAATAATATTGCCTTGGTAATCAAAACTAGTCCTAGCAGCTATTAGTCCTTTTTTTCGTAATATTTAGTCAAAAAACGACAAAGCCATGCAATTCATCTTTTCTACGTTCGGTTCAAACAGCTTTCAATAGTTCGTACATTTACCAGTGGTTGTGTCCTTGAAATCAAATTCAAAAGTGATTTGTATGCAACAGTGCTCCTTCTAGTTCGCAAGGCGAAATGTTCTATTGTATCAAAGCATTGTTCGACTAGATGTGCCAAACCAACATGGTGGACGCGGCAATAAGATGCTCACAGTTTTGTTGACGACACATACCTTCTAGGGGAATTTTTAACTTAAAAACTTGGTGCTTAGTGTTCAGAGAAACACACCAAGCTTCAAACTCAGCAGGAATCGTTTTGGAGGAAAAGGGAGAATTTATGATTTATCCTTTCAAACTATAGTAGTCTAAACATATTTGAAATTGATCAAAGCATAACATCAATGTTCATATTTCAATCTCAATTCAAAAGAATGCATTGGATTTTGGCCATTTGCCGTATAATAAATTGGCCAATAACTTCAGAGAAAAATTTGACAAACCTCATGCAAGACAACACGCGTGTTCTCACTAAACGATCCATCTAATGACGCATCACGAATTGCTGAAGTTTTTCCCACACCCTGACGTTCAGATGAAATTTTGTATATCTAGGAGAATTTTCTAAATTGTAATTCATACGTCAATTTGAAGGCTAGAAAGTGGGCCACAACAGACAGCTAACTGAATTTTGGAGGAAAAGCTAAAATTTAGGTTGTCCATTAAAAAACGTTTTCCAACACGAAGTGGTAATATTTGACGTTTTCATTTACACTAGTGAATTTCTTGAAGGATCCCTCGCTTCTTCCGCAACGAATCAACATGAAAAAATGTCCCGAAGAGAACTCGTTTATAAAAAGTCTGACTTGACTTACTGCTTGTGTAAACGCCGACCTGATAGTGCACAACGGCCCTCTCAGTAATTGTTGCTGGACAGATAAGTTCAGACGACAGCAAAAAGTTATCCACTATTTTCGACCAGGTGCCCATAATATACCAGTAACTTCTTCAAAAGGATGTCCTCCGTAACTCTGGCAGTATTTCACGTTCCTCGAATGCTTGACCGACGACTCCGTGTGTAAAGATGTAGCTCCCACGTTATTGTCAGTTTGCTCAGCTCATTCAAACTCGTGGAGGGTAACATGTTTAACTGTGAAATTTTTCGACGGGAAAACAAATCCATCGTTCAACGATACCATTTGGTAGCTACATGAACGTTAGTGAATTTTCATTGAAAAAAATTGTCGATAACGTTAAATCCAACACATCAAAGTATCTGTAATTCAACCATCCTTGTTAAAAATTTCGCGTACGCAAAATTCAACTGAAACCCCTGTGGCCCGCGATATTTCATCACAGCGTCAACAAACCTCCCTGGAATTGGTCACCAGCACTGTGGTCACTAGTTAATCAAAGGACACGGCTGCGTCGGCGTAAGTGTTGCTGAAAGTTCATTGTACAGCTCCATTGCAATAGTACCTGAATTTCTTAAACAGGAAAAAAAGTATTCTGAGCATATACGACTGTGATATACAATTCGTGCACAAATACAAAACTGCTCCTGATGACTGATGTTCGGAGTGGTGTCGCAGTCATATTTATGCCTATGCTCAACAATCACGGATTTAATAATAAAACTCGGCGATAAAAAAATACAACGTTTCGACGTCATCATGACACCATCCTCAGGTAAAAGAAATATAAAGTAAACTCAATCAGACTTAAATACTCTAAAAACAAAGAAAACTAATTTAAACGTCATGCAAATGTGTACGATGAAAGAATAGAAATTTGAAAGTTTGGGATTTCACGTACAAAGCTTAGATTTTATAGAATCCGACTGTTTGTTTAACGATGGTTTCGGGTCTCTAATGAACAACATTTTAAAAATTAGGCAGTCAAATTTCCTTTTATACTTGCGGAGAACGCGGAACTTGGCTGCTAAATCGCTAAGGTCTTCTGCATGGTATTCTCGGATGTGTTTGTCAATTGTCGTCAGTTTGTTCCTCAATACGTTGGTATAGGTGCCGACTGCTATAGCCGACATAACCGGTTTCACACCGATCACAATCAAAATGATAGACAACGCATTGTTGAGAAAACATCGGTGGCTTCTTCTCTCTTCTCTTCAGATCATCGCCAATCTTGCGGCTGATATAAACAGATCTCAAATGTCTTCCCATCTTCTTGCCCAACTCACTCCACTGCTTTCGGACCCAGTTGGTGGATGTTTGATCCTTACAGGGGAGAACAATGCTAATAGGCTGTTCTTCCCTTGGTGGATTCTGCTCCAAAACAGAATCTTGTTGAGCTGCTTTTATCATTGAATCCACAAGATGGAAGGGGTATTTGAGAAGAAGAAATATACTTCTGACTTTATCACACACTCCTCTAAACGATTATTGGTTAGAGGAAAGATGTTTGGCTCGATCGTCTTCAATAATCCGGTTTTGTAGCGTTGATCAACGTGACTTTGGTAATGGAGGAGTAGATCTGTGTCTGTAGGCTTCCTGTAGACTTTGGTAGATACTGACGGCCCATTCTTCTTCAACATCACCCCTAAGAAAGGGGTTTCACCCTCATGCTGAACGGTTCGATTGTGAACTTGAAGGATGGATGAGCCCCATTGAGTAGTAGATGGAACTGATTGGCCGAGTCAACACTAGGTTGTGGACTGATGGTATAGTCAACAAATCTCTTATAATAAGGTGACATCTTTCCACTATGCTGTAGTTTCTCTTCAATTGAACTCATGATGGTGTTGGCCATCAATGGTCTAAGCCGGGAGCCCATTGCGACTCCTTCCGTTTGTTCATATAATTCGCTATCAAACTAAAAGAGCTGATTCTTGGTAGAGATTTCAAGGAGCCTCGATAGCAGTTTTCTGGATAAATCCAGTTTGTGAACTCTGTTAAACCAGTTATCTTCAAACGCTGTATCGACCAAAACAAAGATGGTGTCATCGACCAGAACACTAGTAAATGTCATAAGATACAAGGACAGCGGCGTTGCGAGAGTTTCTGGCGCCCGGGGTCAAGATCAACGTTGGTGCCCCCCCGTACCTCAGCCTAAACAAAATCTTCAAAACGATTCCAAGTTCCAAAAAGTATGCACACACTAACTTAACTGAACAAGTACTTTAGCAAATAAGATGAATAACAGTTAATATACTATATAATGTATTATGAGGGTGAATTATTCAGATTTATGGAAGAATAGATATAGATATATGAAATTAAAGACTAAAGTCAAACTTTCTGCGTGTATAATTAAAATTATCTTGCTCTCTGATGAGTCTTTAAAGAAATGTAACGTAAGTAGTTTCCTTTTCCGAGCTGTTCAAACACAATGAAATTGTATTACAGTTATAACAATGAGAAATTGAGAATGCAAGCGAAAATTTGCACTTGATTATTTACAATTTGTGAGAAAAAAGCAACAACTTGTTTCATGAGTTTGATTGGCCAAGTTACTCAAAACATGATCTTTCTGGCCTTTACTGATGCAAATGTGTCTATAACTTCATCAAAGTTGATCGTCTCCGTGGTTTCCCGCTCAATGTTTAGGAGAGCCAAAGCTGACAGCCTATCTTCGCCCATTGTGGTTCGAAGGGAGGACAAAATAAATTTTAACTTGCTAAAAGACCGCTCACAGTTTCTGATGGATATGGCAATTGTCAGCAAAATTTGGAGGCCAACTCGAAGATTTGGAAATACACCTTCGTCCCATATTGGACAATGAAGTGGAGTAATTGCTCTGGGGTCGTGATTTCTATATCACCACGGCTCTGGAGCAGCATTC
This sequence comes from Heliopora coerulea, assembly GCA_030142905.1. Classification (NCBI taxonomy): domain Eukaryota; kingdom Metazoa; phylum Cnidaria; class Anthozoa; order Scleralcyonacea; family Helioporidae; genus Heliopora; species Heliopora coerulea. The sequence continues at coordinate 333,142 of JASJOG010000132.1, read as the reverse complement.
GTCAATCCATAATCTCATTGAACAGCCCTGAGCCATACAAGTCTGTGTCGTGGAAATTTGCAAGAGTAAGACACTTCTGTTTGATGGAATTGATATGTTCTTCAGTTTCTGGACAGACTGAGGACAAGAGGCCTTAGACATCCAAAAGAAATCCAAACTTGTTGTTTAGATTTCTTAATCTGACGAATCACTTACCCATTTCTCTATTAAGCCTACCGATATTACCTTTCATCAACCGAACCATTTCTACTTCCTCGGAGAGACCTGCATCGTCACCACTTTCCATGGCCGCCAAGAGGGGGAGCAGGGGGGGAAGTTGCCCCGGGGCCCCCGAAATAGTCACTCACATTTTTTTAATTTATTTTTTTCTTCGTTTGGGGATTGTAGGCGGCGCAAGGGCCCCACAAAGTGCGAAGCGCTATAATGCGCGGGGGCCGCGGAAAGCGCGGGGCCCCACAAAGCGCAGGTTGCCCTGGGAAGAGTGAGGCCCCAAAAAGTGTGGGGTTCCAGAATGCGCGGGGCCCCGGAAAGCGTGATCTCAAATTATTGATCTTTTAATGTGATATAATCACTCTGAAACGAAACATCAAAGTGTGTTTGTTTGTTCCGTTTTCTTATGAGATGGCTTTACGATAGAATTCGGAGTTGGGCTCTGATATTTATACTTCGATTAAGATTTCCGCCCGATAAATCTTTGATACTATGAATCTATGATAACATGATGCGATAGAAAATTTGGTTGCGTGACTGTTTACTAACTTTCAACACTTTTGATGCGCCTGCTTGTATGCGTAAATACTGATATTGTCTTACGCTTCTGGTGGTGTCACTCATTGCATAAGTCTGACGGTCACAGTTGCATTACAGTCGCTGAGTCGCAAAAGCAGTAATAATTATTAATAGTCAAACAGCAGTCTGAATGAAGAGAAGGTATCTATCCGGTTGTGCCAAAAGGAAGCAAATGGAGGCACGGTTACAGAATGACGCAAAAGGAAGACGGACATTAGATCAACTTAACTAGGGTAAATTTGGAGAAATAGCAACGTCTACGAAGAATTTAGAAGAAGAAACGCAGGATGTTTCAAATGACGAAGAGTCTGAAGAAATCCCTTGTGAAGCAAGTAACTCGCCAATTCAGGAGGAGAAACGGTCATGGGAGCATGGTGTCAGTCCAACCAACGAAGACAGATTACGAGATTCTACAATGACAGCAGCTGATATGAAGTATTACGAGAAACGCCAATCTAAGTATCGGGTCCATCAACTTCAAGTGAATCAACAGGATCAGAAAAATTAGTTGCCGACGTTATTAATGAAACCACTGAGCCCGCCCCAGTACAACCGAGTAATGATGTCGCAAAATGGAAAAGGCCTTCTGACAAAGACAGAGATACCATTGCTCTCATGGGACTTCCGACAATCCCTAACAACTTGCCAAAAGATACCAAGAATAGATCTTTTCCAATGAGCATATTTTCCAAGAGAATGCCCAATGGTGAAACAGTTAACAGGGACTGGCTGGTATGGAGCAAAATGGCATCGAGTCTTTACTGCTTCTCATGTTGCCTTTTCAACACTAAACCCCCTCTTTGGCACTATCTGATTTCAGTCGTCCCGAACTAGGTTGTAAAGACAACTGGCGAAAACTGTATGAGAAAGTACAGACCCAGTGGAGAAGTGTAATGCACTTCTCTAATTATATCATGTGGAGAGACCTCCTCTTTCTTTGGAGAATAAGAGTGAAACAGACCGCCTTCAACAAGAGGTGTTTCCTGCCAAGTGACAGAGATGGAGAAAGATTTTGAAATGTCTGCTTGAAGTGACGCTGTTCTTGGCTGAAAGAAATCTTCCCTTCAGAGGCTCGAGTTCTGATGTAGGAGATTTGGGCAACGGTTTATTTCTTGGAACTCTAGAACTCATTAGCTCTTACAACCCAACAATAAAGGAACATTTAGATACGGTCATGAAGCATCAAAAAAAGGGGGCAGCGCATGCAAGCTCATTATTTGTCGTAGCAAAGTCAAAACGAGTTCCTGTTCATCTGTGTAAGAGAGATTCTAGATGAAATCTATATGCAAGGGTGAGAGTAATTGATTTTCATGTTAACACTTTATTAGTGTATGTATGTTTGATGCAAGACGGGAAAAATGAAAATTACTTTCATTTTTCTCTTGTCTTTAAAGCTGATCAGAAAATCGCCCAAGTCAGAGCACAAAGCATAAATACCCTTAGAAGCATCGCTCTTGTCTTTTTATGCTGGCTTAGTCGGCAACATGTTAACCCCTGCACTGGAATACAGACTCTATTATATGGTAAAACTATTCCTTTAATTGTAGATCTTTGAAGAGTGAGCCTGGCAACATGGAATTAATTTCATGGTTAATCGTCATTCAAGGCTTACTAAGCTGGAAAATGTTCAATGTTTGTGGAACTATTGAAAATCCATCGGACTGCGCAAAATTCAAGGGAAAAAGTAATGAATGTATGTAGCATAGTCAAAAAACATGATCCTTATGAAACAACAGGCAGTATCTCAGACTTTTTGGAGTTTTCTTACTTTGTACATAACAATAAGGAAAGGAAACAACGCTTAGCGGCTTTACAGTTATGCTTGTGCTTCAAAAACATCCAGACCAACTTCTTTATCCTAAGGTTCATGTTCATGGATAAATTTCAAAGCCAAAGAAATTTTGTCTATTCAGATAGAGAAATTTCTTTTACGTATGACTCTTACTTCAGTTATTTCGTGCATTGCAATGATTGGTCTTGAAATCCGTTTCTCTAGCACATTTCTGTTTACAATGGTTAGAAATTTCATTGGAAATGTAAGAAAAAATAAGAAGAAACAAAGAAAAAAAGAAAAAGAAGAAACTCTGGGAAAGAGATTCTAAAAACATAGGAAAACAAATGATGTCGCGAGCACGGCACGGTCACAAACAGTCACTCTATCACCCTCTCATCGCGTCAACGCCGGGCTGAAGTGGTGCCAAAATTGTCAGAGATTTTCTTAGTATTTTTAAGTAAAGTATCTTTAATTTTTACTGGATAACACTATCAGCTAGCAAAGCTGTTCTCCGTAGAGGTTCATCAGGGTCACTCCTCCTGGGTACAGTGTTGCTAGTGGAGTAAAACGAAGCACCCTGAGAAAATCTACAGTGCTGGGGAAAGTCCAACTGGATAACACTCTTTTTACTTGTGACAAAAGTAACTTACTTAAAACTGCATAGAGCCGGAATCAAACCCTAGTTACTTATTTAACGCTGTCAAAGCACGGAGGACAAAAATCAACCGAAGCCACCTTGAAAATGTCCAAAAATAACTTCATCAATGATATAAGAATAGAATACTGCATAGACAGTGATATATAAGGTAAAAAGTGAAAATGCTGATAATTGCCTTGACTGATCTCAAAGAACTTCAACGTTTCGAGCAAAGGCCCTTTATCAGGGAAGGAAACGTGTTCTGAAATAGGAGTAGCAACTACACTGGGTTTTATACGAAAAGAAGTCCTGTGATAAAAAGTTAAGTAACAAAATGCGAAATAAAATAACCAAAAAAGCAAACCAATGACTAGGTAACGACAAGGAGGTCAGTTGCTATTTTTAAACGACGATCAGCAAACTGGCATTGGGTTAATTCCCCAGGAGAATACAAAGATATATGTGGTAACAGAAAGACAGAAACAGGGGAAACAGTGCGCAAGCTGATGCTTTTACCTGCCCATGCTAGATGTAAACAAAAAGTTATGAGGGGTTAAATAAAAGAAAAACGTTCGTTGAGTACACTGGGATGTGTGATTCCTAGCTTAAAAATGAAACACCTTTCTTGTCTCTTGTGACTATCGTTGCCATCGGAGATAGGTAAGATAGCAAAAATTTTCATGTCCGAAATAGAATGATTAGCGATATTGAAATGTCGGGCGACACGCTTGTCAACGTGGTTGTTCCTTAAGGAACGAAGATGTTCGGCAAACCAATTAGAAAGACGTCGGCCAGTCTCACGGATGTAGAGTTTATAGTATTTGCTGCAGGATATGCAGTAAACGAATTTACAGAAAGTGGGTGTAAAATTATGCCGGATAATAAATCTAGGTATGGATCCAAAAATGACTGTGGTTTGACTAAGAAAAGCATATGTGCTACGGCGTGTTCGACTGCAAGAAAAAGTGCCAGCTGGTAGTGATGAATTTTGTTTAAGGGCACTGTGTACCAGACAATCACAAAAACATTCGTGATTGATTTTCTTTCGGCGCAACAAAAGCACTTGTGATTTTTGGATCTAAATTCAAATTTATTATCCGGCATAATTTCACATGCACTTTCTCTAACATCGTTTGCTGCATATCCTGTTCTATTTTCTATCTGTAATTTTGCTGACTCACGCTGATGTAAGAACTTCCTAGGTTACTTGAGTCATGAACACCTTCATGATTGTTACTAAATATAGCATATTAGGGTATTTTAGAAATTATGTCATAGTTTACGGACAGACTATATAAGCGCAACTTGCTTCGACCCTCGGTGTGTGTTTGTATGTTCAAGATCTCTACCTGTATTCAAGTCTTGTTGGTGTAAAATAAGAAGTTAACAGTTGTTGTTGGAACACTTTACTGGTAGAACTTTCATCTTTTGTCACCGCTGGGTTGTCAGAGTCGCAAGCTTTAAAAGTGCCAATAAGACAGATAAGCTTTGAACGTTTTTAGTTGTTATCTTAGCTCTTTAGTTTCTTCTCTTGTTTGTAAATAAATCTTTTATTTCTTGTTACACGTCAGTAACAATCTCTGGTGGCAACAATAGCAGCAGTGGCATAGCTGCAGTTTCAGAGGCCCCGGTTCAAGAGTAAGAGATGGGGCCCTTCAACCCTTACTTCACCAAGATTTCACTTAACATCAATGGCATAATGTAAATATATGTATATATATATATATATATATATATATATATATCTCTGGCATGGCTTAGATGTACCACAAGTGTGGGACATTTGAGTTGCCTATATAATGTAGGCTTCTCCATCCTGCTCGTCAGCACTACACTGACGAGGCCCAGTAGGCCGAAACGGTTCCGTCTGTAGTTATATACAGTGACACGCAAAAGTATTGGACACATTGGATTTTTTAAGAAAATAATAGCGTTTCTGGTTGCTATTAACCTAAAACTTGAACTGAATATAGTAGATGTTTAGGATAGACCATGTATGAGGAGAAATAAAGAATTGTTTGCTCACACAAAAATTTATTGACAAATACAATAGAAAGTAACACGCAAAAGTTTTGGACACATTCTGAAAATATAAATATAGCAAGATAAATATTGCAGTTTTGGACTGAAGTCTGTAGGTTTGAAACGCACCTTGACATGTTGCCAGATCTTTGGTGACGTAATGCACGCACTATAATATTAGCATAAACTTAAGGTATCACACGTCAGTTTTTTCATTCAAGTCTATCAGAGCGTCTGAACGCTAGCATTCTATTTTAAGTAAAAACAATCTACAGTACTAAATATCTATACCTATTCAAGCTTGGTGTGCGCCAACCAAAGTAAGTTACATATATGTATTGTCAAAATAGTTGCTCATTACCTTTTATTGCTTTAGTTTTAATTATGTTATGTATTCATTGTATTCATGCACATATTAGTCGCGCACACTTGTAATTGATGTAATTCCTTTCCAAATTCTGTAGTTCGAACCCGTTCTACCGTTTCACCGTTCTACCGTTTCACCGTTCTACCGTTTCACCGTTCTACCGTTTCACCGTTCTACCGTTTCACCGTTTCATAATATCACCATTCCAATCAACCAACCAACCTTATCAATTCTATTCTCAAGCGTCTTGTATTGGAATTAAAGTTATTGTTTGCGATACGTGTGCGTGGAGTTCGTATTTATTGCTGCGCATCATTCTTGAATTGACTCTTGGACTCTGCGTTTAAATAATCTGCCCAGAGAGTCTACAAAGTCTATTTCATATTAATTTGCAAATCTCCGCCGACCAATCAGAGCACACCACGCACCATGACGTCTCCGTGTGCTTTGAATGGTCATTAAAGATTTGGCTGTCACATGGGAAGGTTTTCAGAATGGCCAAGACAAAGGAGCTCTCCCAACAACTTCGTATAGTTATAATTGACCATCATAATCGTGGAATGGGATATCGAAAGATCTCTAACGTGCTCAACATCCCCATCAGCACGATTGGGGCCATCATTCGGAAATGGAAGGAACATGGGCTGACTACAGATTTGCCTCGAAAAGGGCGTCCTCGTAAAGTAAGTGAACGAGCAGCTAGATCCATTGTTCGGAAAGTGATGCACAAGCCATTCACAACAGGAGGGGAACTTCCGAAAGAACTGCAGGCAGCTGGCACAAAGTTAGCAAGGATACAATTAGTCGTACACTCCACCGGGTAGGGCTGCATTCTCGAACTCCTAGAAAGACCCCTCTGCTGAAGCCCAAGCACGTGAAGGCTCGTCTAGAGTTTGCGAATCGTAATCTCGAGAAGCCTGCTCCGTTCTGGAATAAAATATTATGGTCTGACGAGACTAAAATCGAGCTTTTCGGTAGAAACAGCTCGAGACACTTCTGGAGAAAGGAGGGTACTTCATATGACCCCAAAAATACCATCCCCACAATCAAACATGGTGGTGGAAGTATAATGGTTTGGGGTTGTTTTTCCTCCAGTGGTACGGGCGCACTACATATCATCGAAGGAACAATGGATAATGCTGTGTACCGCGAAATACTAAAGGAAAACATGCTTTCATCTGTAAAATCGCTCAAGCTACCGAGAGGTTGGATTTTTCAGCAAGATAACGATCCCAAGCATACTGCAGTGAAAACGAAGGAATGGCTTCAGGCAAAGAAAGTAAAGGTTTTAGAGTGGCCTAGTCAGTCGCCTGATCTAAATCCGATAGAAAATCTGTGGAAGGAGCTTAAACTTCGAGTTCATCAGAGGAATCTACAAAACCTGAATGATCTCAAGGACATTTGTCGACAGGAGTGGGATAACATTAGTGCTGATTTCTGCAAGAAACTCATCTCAAATTATTCCAAACGTCTGACAGCCGTAATTTCAAATAAGGGATACGCCATTAAGTATTGAACGCTGTTTATTCATATGTGTCCAAAACTTTTTCGTGTTACTTTCTGTTGTATTTGTCAACAAATTTTTGTGTGAGCAAACAATTCGTTAATTCTCCTCATACATAGTCTATCCTAAATATCTGCTGTATTCAGTTCAAATTTTAGGTTAGTAGCGACAAGAGAAGTTATTATTTTCTTAAAAAATCCTATGTGTCCAATTCTTTTGCGTGTCACTGTATATATATATATATATATATATATATATATATATATATATATAAATATATTATATAACTATACTATTTATTGTTTATTGACATCATAAAACAAAATATAAGTTTAATTTTTTAAGAATCTTAATCAGTTAGAAAACATCTTTTCGTGCTTTAGCATTCGCAAAAGTTCTCACGATACTATCCCGATCAACTGCGGCAGAACGGTCTCTTTCAATGCTGAGAAGTGCCAAATCAGACAATCGTCCTTGCGCCATTGAGGATCGAAGATATGTTTCTATGAATTTTGACTTTGAGAAGCTGCGCTCGTTGCTAGCTGTAGTCACTTGCAGGGTAAGAAAGAGAAAGTACGAGGTGACCAAATATGGAAAACATGAGTTAAGTTCCAGCTTCATAATGGTATTCAGGATGTCCTGTGGGTTTTCTGCTCTTCGAATGAAGCTCTCCGTACAAGTTCTGAAGGCCAAAATCTGTCGCAGAAGATCAGGAGATACATCAGTATTGTACACTGTAGTGAATTTCATCACTTGGATTTTCAAACTTGCTTCCGATAGTTCTATTAGCTGCTGAGGGAACAGAAATGAAAATAAATCCACAATGCAACGAAGTGATTCAAACGGGATTTTCAATTGCCCTAAGCGGGTGTCCACCACAGGAAGAAAGACATGAATTCTGAATCGATCTCGAGGAGTTTCCATGCGAGCATCATTCGAGAGTTCATTAAAATATCTTCCTTGTTCGAATTTTGGTCCCATTGAATGAAGTTTCAACACCCCATTTTTTCGCCATATCTTCTGCTAATTGACAAATGTTATCGAAATTATTTCTCAGTGTTGAAATAAAAGTAACAGTTGCACGCAGAATCTTTTCCCACATCAAAAGTGATACCAAAAATTCCATTTTTGTTACGCATTCCGTTAGGTGCTCAGCAATGCGACGAACATCCACACTCCTGGAGGACAGCTTCAAATCTGCGAATGTCTTGAGGATGATGGGATACTGCGCAATAAGCGCTGATACAGATTGGTGCCAGCTCTCCCACCTTGTCGAACTTAGATGTTTTAGGGTGTCGGCTTTCCAATCATATCCAAAAGCTTGTAGCAGACCCTAGATAATTTTCCTTCTTTTCACATATCTTATAGAAACAAGAAATGCTGAATGACAAAAAGTTTGTTTCCAACCACAAGAGAAAGACAAGAAAAGTGTTCAAAATAGATTTTGGTATGATTAAATGAGGCAAAGCTCGGAAAAGTTCGAGGCTTCGAGCTCTTTTATTGTTGACAAGTGGGACAACTTATAATTCATGTGTTCTTCAGAATTAAAGGGTCATGTAGGCTTTAAAATTCACTACTCGTGCTTTATTTTCAAGGCTACACTTATGAACTACATGTTTCAACTAAACTTTCTTTGCTGACTCATTTGTTGAGGAGAGGCATGGCAGGAAGTCTTAGGCAGTCAGCGGAATGATCCCTCGCCTCAGAAGTTTGGAACCCTTGAGGGCCCCTGGACAGTTGGGGGCCCTGGCTCAATGAACAGTCTGAGACTCCTATTGCTACGCCACTGACTCGCGCGTGCTCGTCCACCCACGCGTTAACACTTTCATTTTTCATGCTTAGTGCGCTTTCTAGCTGGCCCCGAAACAAAGGTAGAGGCAGACATGGAGAAAGACGACAGAAGGCATTCTACCTTTTAATAGTACAAAGTGGGATCGAAGGAAACCGCTGGTTTAAAGCGCCCTCGAAGAAGTTACCCTGACGATTTTGTCTGCATTTGTGCCCGGCAGGTGCTCGAATTGTGTGGGCAACATTAGAAGTTTGCTCTCCGTCAAAATAAGTATTGCTCCGCTTATATAATTTACTTTCGTTTTGTCAAACATGTTGCAATGGAAGTTCACCAGTAAGATAATGACCTTTATATTTTACCTGCATAAATTGAGGGGAAATGCACTGGTCCGTTAGAATCAAATTTACTTCCCTATTATGGATGATAATGTCAATTTTTTTTTGTTTTTTTTTTTTATAAATCATTGGAAATTAAAAAAATCTCGATCCCTGTGGCTTTCACTTCGAACTGGTTTTTGCAAACTATAATGTCGTCAAAAGTTCATGACCATAGCATATTCTGAAATTAATTCAACCTCTACATACGGACTTATTGAAAGTAATAAATATGTTCATTGCCCATTGACTTTAATGAGAGAATTTTTATCCAAGGAACGTGGCATAGCCATGGAGCTATAGCAACGATTATCACAGGTGGCGTTTCCTAGTGGGTCAGCTTTGCATTCAGTGACCGTGAATCTTTACCTGAATCTCATTTAAGATTAAGAGTAGTTTCACGAAAACAATAGACTAGTTTAATTAAAGCTGAAAAATCCTGCGAATAAAACAATGTTTAAAAATTATTGGATTTAAACATCCAAGTAATAAATAGGATATTTAGCGCTGACAGGGATGACGTAAAATTGATTCAAGTCGATCTTACACTACACTGTATTGGCGCCCAGCATTGTACAGTTGCCATTGTTAATTAAACTATTTTGTCTCTTTCGACTGGTTATAATTTCTTATGGTTCTAGTCCTTAAATTTTTAAAAAGATTTATAGGTAGATGTCTACTACGAATGGCTTTTTTCTTTAATATCTCGGGCGGCAAGCTGCTGCGCTACACCACTATAGACAGATTAATATCAGTATATAGATGTAAAACCATAAAATCTGTGAATATTGAAGCACTACATTACAGAAATATATTCTGGTATTAGTTGATACTATTAGTTAAAAGTAAAGAACGTTTTCCTTGATTTTAGACAAGTTTGAATGGCTTAGAGCAGCAGATGATCGTACATTGAAACGTTTCTCTACAGAATGGATGACATTTGATTGTCAGGTGAAAAATTACCCTAATGTCATCGTTCAATTACGGCAAGGAGACAAATTGCCTGGTATACAAAGAATTGCAGATGGAAGAAAGTTAAAAAATAATGGCAACGTATTCAATTTGACTAACATCACTGACAGTGACGAAGGAATGTATTATTGTGTAGCCTGCCGTAAAGCTAAAAAAGTGTGCGGTATAAGGATAAGAACAGGTACGTTTTGATGAAAACAAATTTTATTTCATCTTGTAATTATTGTTTATACCATCAAAGATTTAGCCTTGTATAAACCAATGTTAAATTACTAGAATAAATTGGTTTTCTTTTGAGGTAGGTGTTCTATTTTTCTATTTTGACGAGTTCGTGTCTATTTATCTCCGGAAAGAGAAATGTCTCGACAGGAAAGAGTTAAATCCAGGATGATTGACTCTAGGGCACTTTTTCATCCCGCTTATAAAATTTGTTTTAGCTGAGAATTTTTAGGAAAACAGATTTCTGATATTATTTGTTTCATGTCTTGGAACGGCTTTCCCGCAAGTATCCACAAATCTCTCATCTACAAGCTCAAGAGAAAATATCTTTCTGAAACTAAGCCCATCATGATATATCCGAAGATACGCGTCCTAAAATTTGGTTTCGGCTACCAAATGTTGGCAAGACTCGAGAATTGCTTGTCAAGTCTTGCATAAAAAAAATTCGTTGACAATTTAAAATTAATTCCTGTTATATTTATCGTTATTTATAAAACCACCAAGAGCTCTCATTTTATCTCCAATAAAGACATAATCCCTGATCTCTCGCGAAGCAACATTCTGTATGAAATAACTTGTCCGGGTTGTAATCAACGCTATATGGGTAAAACTAAACGATATCTTGCAGAGCGTTTATCTGAACACTCTTTCAATTTCGCCAACAGTGCTGTGGCCAATCAGTTTGTTAACTGTCTACACGTCAATTATCTCATAAATTTAAATAATCTCTCTGATCATCTCAATCATTTTTCTTAATACAAAGCTTCCACTATCTTTAACAATCTTTTTAAAAAAAATTGCAAAATAATTTTAAATTGTCATTTTGTGTCAGTTAGCTGTGCGGAGATTATTGATAGATCTTACATGGTGTTTCTTCGCTGGTATATCTCCCACGGTATTCTTGTCTACCAATCTTGCCTGTGCCCTTGGAAAATGAATGATGCATATATTCTTATAAACTAAACTAGATTTTTAGTTTTAGAAACAAATTTATCCTGCAATACTTTTTAATATCTTAGATGGAAAGGCCTATCAAAAACCAACCATCGTACACAAGGCAAGAGGAAGTATTGAATATGGTGCTCACGTAAGAATGGTTTGTAAAGTTGAAGGACCATACAATATGTATTGGTATAAAGACGTCGTGATGCCTAGTAAAGAGCTAGGGAGCCGTACTCAGAGAATATCCAATTACAAAAAGTCTTCTATATTGCAAATAGAAGATTTCTCAAAAGAAGACGAAGGTTTGTATATCTGCCTGGTAACGCGTCCTCTAATGAAGTGGGTGGCAAAAGACGAAGTCACAATCAAAGGTAATGCCACGTACGTTGTCGCCAAAATTAAAGTTATAAAAATACCCTTTTGTAACGTTAAAAATAAGAACGAACGCATTGGTTTCACTATGTCCATCAAGGGCGGATCCAGCTCAAAATCTGACAGGTGCTCAGCATATGGGTGGCGTAGCGTGTGCCGCTTGCACATACATGGTAGGTGGCTCCGGGACATGCCCTCGGGAAAACTTTAAAAATTGAGGTGCCTGAAAATGCTATTTTTTGTGCATTTTCAGGGTACTCTGAATTCATCCTGAAAGGTCATCTTTTCAGACCTTTTTCATGATTTTCTTCAGTCATTAGGTTCTGAGAATTCACGATTTACAAATTTCAATTAAATTTGCAAAAATACCAATTTCCAATAATTAGCCATACAATAACCAGAACATATAAACACACATGTTTATATATGTACAGTATTCTTAATATGTCATTGTACAGAATATTTCTAAAACTCATTAATAATTCATGAAGAAAATTTAAACAAAATTAACGTTTAATGAATGTCTGTATACCATGATACAGAACTAATTAACAAAACATTCAATTGGAAGCTTCACAACACTCAATAGGGCAAGCATACAAAGAAAAGATTAATATTAGTGATCATGAGCATTATGAACAGCTTCAGCCAGGATTGATGAACATGGGTCTTCCTTTCTGGAAATCTCAAGAGCTGCATCAGATAAACACATTGCAAAGGCATTTGCTTTGCTATTAAAAGTCCCAATTGCTGTTCTGCTGTTCAACCAAAGGATGTGATGAATAATAGAGAGCATACATATATCACTCAATGCTGGTTAGACTACAGAGGTATATAGTCATGCTCTCACCACCAGTAATGGCCAGAGAACTAGCACTGTATAGGCAGTTCCTATCACCAGAGGTTCTAAAACAGGTATTAGATTAAATGATTAAGTTAACTGAAAATCCTTTCTCTTAGCAAAATCTTTGTTAATAAACAAAGTTTTTAAATATGAAATAAATAGGAAATAATAAATAATAAATAATAAATAATAAATAATAATCATTATTTTAATTTACAAATATTATTTAAAGACAATATATAAATGTATTTTGGGGGTTGTACACAGAAATGGAAGAATGTACAACAACAATTGCCACCATGGCACCAAAGCAAGCTATTTATTATCTTTCTTCAAGATTTACCTTAACTGCTTCAAGAAATTCTGCTTTGACAGGTAAAATTGTCTGTCGTTAGAGTTAGAACAATAACAAAGGGGTTTTATTTGGACAATCTAGAAGTAAATGAATATCAACGAAGGTACAGGTATTCACAGTAAAAGTCCCTGTAATACATGTGTATACTGTACTCTTGCCAATTGGCAAACTACAGAACATGACTAATTGAGCATCCGAAAAGCAGTCCCAGAGTCCTGACTGCCCATCATCCTACCGATATTCGATATTTTATATAAATTGGTAAAGATGTTCTCTTACTAGATCTTTTACTTTAAGTGAACAAGTAAAGATATAGACAATCCTGTATTTTAGCGTCGGATTGCATTTGAGAAATAAAATAGCGTCAGATTCATTTTATGAAGAGCGCCGGATTTAAACATATTAGTTAGGGTTAGGGTTAGGGTTAGGGTTAGGGTTAGGGTTAGAGTTGTATATAAAATGAATCCGGCGCTATTTTATTTCCCAAATGCAATCCGACGCTAAAATACAGGATTGCCAAGATATAATTATATAATCTCGAAATTGCAATTTATACCGAAAGAATTAGACGTTAAACAAAACTATTGTATAAACAAGGCCTGGCAGGCGGGCAAAGCAGCTATACTGCCCATACAGAAGCATATATTAAATTATTCATGAGCTAGCTCAGCTACTGCATATCCAATGAATCATTACTAATTTAAAAATTCACGGTTCCTTACCTTACTGGGTAGTGGTTTCCGCAGCGGGATTCCTCGCTTTTCAGGAACTGGAGCTTTGCAAATTAACATAAAGACAAGGAAGGAATCCCATCATCGACAGCTTTCTTCCCTTCCAAACTAAAAATTTGCAAGCAGTCTTCTTTAAGTAGACAAATCCTTTCCTCTTTTTCCACAAGAGAAAAATCTCCATCAAATATATTAAGAAATTGCTGTAAAACATTGTTGGAAGCCATCGCGAACGAGGAAAAACAAATATGATACTACGACGATCCATGAAGACACAATGAATGAAAGCCTCGGAGCACGTTGTTGCTATCAGTATGGTTAAATTATATAACATTGTCCGTAGACTGAAACATTGGGGTATGCGGCAGGGTATACGAGATGTTCACCGGTGCTGACCAGTGCAGGAATGTGCTAAATGCGCTCTTCTGATTGGTCTGCACCTCTTCTGCACCGCTCTGGATGCTAAAAATAGAGCCCCAGCGAGTTCCACCGGTGCTCCCGCCATTTCTACTCAGGTGCCTCGAGTGATACCACAGAAACAGATTCAGGACCGGCTTAAATTCTTCAAGTAATCAAATTATGAGGCAACGCAATGCGACGCACTTCATGTACTGTCAGCTGACCACAAAGTATCGCAGCCGCACTAGCAAGACCCTTAGCCACGGCTTGACACAGACAATGGAACCGAAGATCTAACCGAAGATGTCGTCATGAACTTTTCGCATAAATTAATTTCAGAGGCGGATTAAGAGAGATGCAAGAGGTGGTAAAGCGCCGGTCTTTATTAACAAAGATTTTGCTTAGAAAAAGTATTTTCAGTAAACTTAATCATTTAATCTAACACCTTCTTTAGAACCTCTGGTGATAGGAACTGCCTATACAGTGCTAGTTCTCAGGCCATTACTGGTGGTGAGAGCAGTGATTCCAGCCATATCCAAGGTAATTGAAAAACTGGTTTATAATCGGCTATCCACGTATCTACAAAACAACAATCTTTTAAACGATGGTCAATTTGGCTTTTGTTAAGGACGTTCTACAGAGTTAGCAGCAACATTATTCACTGGTAATGTTAAAAGAAAGGTTGACGAAGGCAAATTAGTTGGCCTTGTTCTCATAGATCTTACTAAAGCGTTCGATACCCTCAACCATGGAACACTTTTGAATAATATCGATGAAGAATATCGAATGAATAATATTCGATGAAGAAGAAGTACAGTACAAAAACTGTTTACCAATAGCTGAAAGGGTTACGTCTGGTGTTCCTCAAAGGTCCATTCTTGGCCCTCTCCTTTTTATTATCTTTTTCAATGATTTTCCATCGTGCCTCAAACATTCAAATGTTATCTATGCCGATGATACGGTGAGCTACGTTGCGGGGAAGGACACATTTATCATTGAAACCCGTCTTTCATCCGATATGAAATCAATTTGGCACTGCCAAAAATCTGTCACAACAACCGCAATCGTTAAATGCAATGTATAGAAATCAGCTGATTAATCCTACCAAAACATACAAGTACCTGGGTGTTGATATCGATTACTCACTAAACATGAATTCTAACTTTGATTGTATTTATAAAAAAGTATGTGGGAGATTGAGATTATTACGAAAGATAAGACCCTTCCTTAATATAACAGCTGCAAAGGCAATTTACCAAGGTATGGTTTTACCAATACTCACATATTGTGGTTTATTACATTTGAAATTAAGCAAGACTCGAGAGGACAGACTGCTAGCATTCCACAAACGTGCACTGGAGATTATTACACTGAAATCTAACAATGGATTGGACATCAAACCACCCTTTATTATCAATCAAATAAGAACATGTCAGTTAGTTCGACAATGCATAGATGGAAATATCTGTTCAAATTTTAAGAACTATTTCGAGATGCAAACACATGACAAGATGACCAGAAATCGAGGATACCAGCTGAAAGTGCCAAAGATCAGATTGGAGTACAGCAGAGGATC
Source organism: Heliopora coerulea (assembly GCA_030142905.1). Lineage (NCBI taxonomy): Eukaryota > Metazoa > Cnidaria > Anthozoa > Scleralcyonacea > Helioporidae > Heliopora > Heliopora coerulea. The sequence goes on along the minus strand of JASJOG010000132.1, from coordinate 317,479 downwards.
ATTTTATTTTATAGGAGCCAAGCTGCATAATAGTTTGCCTCTGAACATTCGTAAAACTGAATGCTATAGTTCATTCGACAAACTTTTAACTGAATATTTAATAAGTTTCAACTTTTATCGACTTGCATGTTTATATTGTTAGAACTTTTTATATTCTATATTCTATGTAATTTTATATCTATATATTTATTAGCTCTTATATTTACAGGACTCACATTGATAACACTTCTTAATTGAACTGAAGTGATTATCCTGTATAAATATTCGATTAATAAATAAATAAATAAACTATATACTTCTGTAGTCTAACCAGCATTGAGTGATATATGTATGCTCTCTATTATTCATCACATCCTTTGGTTGAACAGCAGAACAGCAATTGGGACTTTTAATAGCAAAGCAAATGCCTTTGCAATGTGTTTATCTGATGCAGCTCTTGAGATTTCCAGAAAGGAAGACCCATGTTCATCAATCCTGGCTGAAGCTGTTCATAATGCTCATGATCACTAATATTAATCTTTTCTTTGTATGCTTGCCCTATTGAGTGTTGTGAAGCTTCCAATTGAATGTTTTGTTAATTAGTTCTGTATCATGGTATACAGACATTCATTAAACGTTAATTTTGTTTAAATTTTCTTCATGAATTATTAATGAGTTTTAGAAATATTCTGTACAATGACATATTAAGAATACTGTACATATATAAACATGTGTGTTTATATGTTCTGGTTATTGTATGGCTAATTATTGGAAATTGGTATTTTTGCAAATTTAATTGAAATTTGTAAATCGTGAATTCTCAGAACCTAATGACTGAAGAAAATCATGAAAAAGGTCTGAAAAGATGACCTTTCAGGATGAATTCAGAGTACCCTGAAAATGCACAAAAAATAGCATTTTCAGGCACCTCAATTTTTAAAGTTTTCCCGAGGGCATGTTCCGGAGCCACCTACCATGTATGTGCAAGCGGCACACGCTACGCCACCCATATGCTGAGCACCTGTCAGATTTTGGGCTGGATCTGCCCCTGAATTTTGAGAAAGTCTGACCGGCGCTTTAGCACATCTTGCACCCCTCTAGATCCGCCCCTGCCCATTGCCTCTATCTTAGATTGGCCAGGTTTCCGGGGAATCAGTTATAGATTTTTATATCGCAAAAGCTTACCAAATAATGTGTTCAGTTGAAGGTAATTTTTACTCGACAGCTAATTTTTTTAATGACAAATTTGACAAATTATATTCCGACACGAAAAGTAATCCTACCAACTCAGTAAAGATTTAGTTTTTGCTTTGAATCCTCTTAAATGGCAGAATGACAGTGTCACTAAAACTGCCGGCGAAGGTGGCGCTGTTGTTGTCTGGACAGCAGACGAGTATCGACAAGGTCTTCGACTGGTCAGTGACATCACGTTTTGTAGGATATTTAGACTGCAACTTTACCGTATGTACAGTGGCGTAGCCGGAGGGTGGTCTGGGGGGCGGTCGTCCACCAAAGCTGCCTAGCAGAGCTGTTTGTCTGAAAATTTCTGTCCTCAGTCGGAAAATTTGGGTTGTCGGGAAATCTGATGATTCAAAAGAAATTAACTGTCTAGAAATTGTAATTTAATTGCAATTCAAGTCAAACACTCAGTAAAATTCTAATAATGACTCTGATGACTCAATATCCGCACTTCTCACACTATTTACATCATTTGCCATTTGCGAATTTTTGCTATTTTGACACATGACATTCGCCAACTATTTCCGCATAATCCCCGTCGCCCGTCGGCTGTTTCTTGATGAAATATGAGACTACAAGAATCACTGTAATTATCACTAATTTGTGGCCATTGTCGGAAAATTTGAATGCTTGTCCCCCTCCCCCTCAAGAAAAAATCTTAGCTACGCCACTGCGTATGTAACCAAAAAAATCAATCAATCCTGCTATGCTATCCCACCCATCTATTAGATACCGCTGAAGAAAGAGGTTTTAGTAATTCCCTTTCAGAAACTCTTAAACCGCCTCTGCGATAAAATTTTCCTGATTAGATTCCATTAGCCCAAATTTTAAGTCTTTCAACTACAGAGTTGGGACATTACCCGTTATTTTAATATTTTAGAAAACAAGCCTAAGACATTGAACATTTTCACCATTAAACCATTAGTTTCTTTTCAACAAAATAAAAACTAAAGAGACTGCTTAATAGACAGTGCCCTCAAATACAATTCGTCATTAGCTGATACCATTCGTTGTTCTTGTGGCCATTGATACACGTGCCCTCTCCTCAATTCCATCACCTAAATTTCTGAACTTAAATTTGATTTCATTATCAGACATTTTACATGTACGTCCTCTGGCATCATTTTATTGCATCTACTGCAGCAAATGATGTAAACTATATTACTATGAAACTACACGTTTAATGTGACAAATTTTGTTCAAAATCCTGACTAGCGAGTTTTGCGAAATTCTAATACATCTTTTGCTGTTCTTTAATCGAAAATATACTATCATTAACGATAACCAAATGCTAAACCCTTGGGGGGTGGGGGGGTGGGAGGTGGTAGTGGGGCTAAGATAAACATATGTTTCATTATAGCAAGTAATCATAATAGAAATGTGTAATGTTAACTCATAAGTGCAAATGTAATCAGACAAGTTTTTGACGAGTTATAGCAACACAGCAGCATGTAAACGACAGCACCGAGTCAAAAGTTTCCAAAATTTTTCGGCAATGGTGGGAAGATCTAGCGTCTGAGTTCTATCCGTACGCATCACCAGGATCATTAAATCCCTGAGTCTGGCTTGTGTCATGGTACTTCTCTTGGAGGTTTGGACGAATTTAAGTGCGGAGAATGATCGTTCACACGATCATGACGAAACAGGAAGAGTCAACTCCAACTGCATGACATGTCAATTGAACATTTGGACATAAATCCAACATTCTCCCGTTTATCATATACTATTAGGTTGAATGTAGACAATTGCGTTCAAGGGATGGAAGCACTTACTCTATAGCATGACCAAAAAGACAGTATTCCAGCTGAATGTCTGCTTTGTCCAAATCCTTCGCATAAAATGCCTGCAAAGTTTGGAGTTTTGTAAGTTTACCAATTGAAGGGCACGATATACAGTCAGCGGAACAAAGGAGTAGTGTTACATCTGTACCAAATCTTCTTCTCAATGCTGACAACAAGATATCAACGGCTTCATCATGAAGTGAAACACTAAATCCGGACTTTCCGGTAACAGTGGTTTTATTCTGCAAGTAATCATCGATGTGCTTGGTTACTTAATTTTCAGGTGCGTTGCTCAGTAAACTCGGCACCATTTGAATAAGCCATAGTATGCGTTTGGGCACAGAATTCTTCAAATTGCGCTTCTGTTCTCTTTTCGACGATCTCTGAAACGAGTGCCTCTACCTGAACTGCTGCAGCTGCAATGTTTAAGACTGGGCTCAGCATGTTCTTTGAAACAACGTGAGAGATTTTCAAGAGATTTGACATTATCGTCAAAGTGAGGCAAAATTGAAAATAAACGGATTTGAGGAGATCGATGGTTTCTGCGGTGTTATTGCGATCATAACTATCGTCTGCCACCATGATTTCCAACATTTGAACAACACCAGTAAGGCTGTTCATCAAAGCCTAGCAATTTCAACTCGCGACGACGATTGTGCTGCACAGAGGGAATGAAAGGTTATTGTTTTACCTTCATAAGACAATGATTTCTTTTGTGTGGGAGACTCGATGTGATCACGTAGTATCCTGAGCACTGCGTGTCGGTTCATAGGACCCTCCATGAAGTTATACAGGTTTTGGACTATGCCAAAGAAATTTCGGATGATTATGTTCTTGGAACAGGCAGTGGTGTAGCTAAAGTTTCAGGAGCTCCGGTTCAAGAGCAAGGGTTAGGGGCCTTTCAACCCTTACTTCACCAAAATTTCACTTATCATTAATGGCACAAGGTAAAAATAATTATATATATATATATATATATATATATATATATAACTGAGATGATGTTTACGATGGATCCAAGAGTGCTCGATACCATATGGGGCAGAGCTTAAACGTAGTGAGGTTTTGCTTAAGAGTATATGGTTGCTAAGAGTATATTCAATTGCTTGAAGATCGCATCCGCGTGAAACTCGGAGTAGCAACCATACACTCTTAAGCAAAACCTCACTATATATATATATATGTATATACATATATATATATATATATATATATATATATATAACTGTAGTATTTACTGTTTATTGACATCATAAAACAAAATATAAGTTTAACTTTTAGACAATATGAATCAGTTAGAAAACATCTTTTCGTGCTTTAGCATTCGCAAAAGTTCTCACGATACTATCCCGATCAACTGCGGCAGAACGGTCTCTTTCAATGCTGAGAAGTGCCAAATCAGACAATCGTCCTTGCGCCATTGAGGATCGAAGATATGTTTCTATGAATTTTGACTTTGAGAAGCTGCGCTCGTTGCTAGCTGTAGTCACTTGCAGGGTAAGAAAGAGAAAGTACGAGGTGACCAAATATGGAAAACATGAGTTAAGTTCCAGCTTCATAATGGTATTCAGGATGTCCTGTGGGTTTTCTGCTCTTCGAATGAAGCTCTCCGTACAAGTTCTGGAGGCCAAAATCTGTCCCAGAAGATCAGGAGATACATCAGTATTGTACACTGTAGTGAATTTCATCACTTGGATTTTCAAACTTGCTTCCGATAGTTCTATTAGCTGCTGAGGGAACAGAAATGAAAATAAATCCACAATGCAACGAAGTGATTCAAACGGGATTTTCAATTGCCCTAAGCGGGTGTCCACCACAGGAAGAAAGACATGAATTCTGAATCGATCTCGAGGAGTTTCCATGCGAGCATCATTCGAGAGTTCATTAAAATATCTTCCTTGTTCGAATTCTGGTCCCATTGAATGAAGTTTCAACACCCCATTTTTTCGCCATATCTTCTGCTAATTGACAAATGTTATCGAAATCATTTCTCAGTGTTGAAATAAAAGTAACAGTTGCACGCAGAATCTTTTCCCACATCAAAAGTGATACCAAAAATTCGATTTTTGTTACGCATTCCGTTAGGTGCTCAGCACTGCGACGAACATCCGCACTCCTGGAGGACAGCTTCAAATGTGTGAATGTCTTGAGGATGATGGGATACTGCGCAATAAGCGCTGATACAGATTGGTGCCAGCTCTCCCACCTTGTCGAACTTAGATGTTTTAGGGTGTCAGCTTTCCAATCATATCCAAAAAGCTTGTAGCAGACCTTAGATAAATTTCCTTCTTTTCACATATCTTATAGAAACAAGAAATGCTGAATGACATAAAGTTTGTATCCAACCACAAGAGAAAGACAAGAAAAGTGTTCAAAATAGATTTTGGTATGATTAAATGAGGCAAAGCTCGGAAAAGTTCAAGGCTTCGAGCTCTTTTATTGTCGACAAGTGGGACAACTTATAACTCATGTGTTCTTCAGAATTAAAGGGTCATGTAGGCTTTAAAATTCACTACTCGTGCTTTATTTTCAAGGCTACACTTATGAACTACATGTTTCAACTAAACTTTCTTTGCTAACTTATTTGTCGAGGAGAGGCATGGCAGGAAGTCTTAGGCAGTCAGCGGAATGATCCCTCGCCCCAGAAGTTTGGAACCCTTGAGGGCCCTGGTTTAGTGAACCATTTGAATCCAATATAGCAACACCACTGGGCAGTTGCAGTCGTGCAATCGTGTTTGTGACATCTATGACAATTGGTACCACGTTGTAGCGATTGTGGTGATTTTTACTGTCCGATTTGAGAAGCTTTCTCCTTTCGGCATCAAACTGTGCATCTATTGGCTTACATTTAGAAACACTTGCCAAGCCATCATGTTGGCTTCATGTTCTCTTCTCAGTGAGTGCTTAGAAAACCCATTGTTGGATTGAAGCGGCCTGTGCCACTGTCTAAAGCCAGTTCTTTGGAATGTCGTATTGCATACTTTCGTGCCAAAGACGTGACAAGGAAAGCAAAATGTGGCGTCATGGTTTTTGGTTATTCCGGCCAACATCTACCTTCAAACAAATACATTTGGAAAGATTGCTGTTCCGCAGAAATGTTGGTTTTGGGATTTGTATCAACAGAATCTCCAATGGATCTTCGTCTAATACATTCATCACGTGCCAGTCACTCTTGTACAATACACAGTAATGCATTCTTGCCTTGGTTGCGTGGAGATGTTTCTTGATGTTCCTCAGGTCTCTAAGATTTTACAAGCAAAATAATTACTTTCCTGTCCTGGATCAAGGTTGTTACCTAGTGGCGGATTATCCTAGTAGTAAAAGTGGTGTAAACTACGGGCTCCGCACTTCCAGGGGCCCCACTTTTAATAGGTGAAAAATTTTTTATTGTAAGCATCTTAAATTAAAACAAGATTCAAACGATATCTTCTACATCTTCGTATCAGTGGACCTGCCAAAGATATCAAGCCCTACAGCTTTTTAAAAAATGTTTGCCGCCACTTTCTCTTGCTGGTCAAAGTTGCCTCATGAAGAAACTGCTTAAATATAGATGCCCGCACTTCCTGCAGTAAGTGCCTTGGGAGTGTGATGAATTTAGAAAATCCTAGATAAGAACAATCTAGAACATTCTATATTGTATGTTGAGTACTTTTCCAGAGGATTCTAGATACTATAAAATGCTGAGTCATGCTTAGTTGCAGAAGGCTGGAGAATTGTAGAATTATGTAATGTCTATATTTAGTAAGATTTTTTAAAATTAAAGTCTTTATTGAAATTACACTGAATTTACATGTTAAAATACTACAATTAGATATTACAGAACTATTTACATCGATTATAAAATTGCGAAAATAATAAAATATATAAATACGAACAGTTCATATAAAATTGAAAAGACATCTATTTATAAAAGCATTTTTAAACCTCTCAGTTTTAATAATAGGTAGTTCAAAATCATGACCTCTCGGTCTCAAAGGTCGATTTATCTTGTTAGGTAACAGAATGTGTAAAGCATTCTTTCCATGATTTATAATTTTTGTCCATAATTTCTTGTCTCTGTTCAATATTATTGCTTTAAAATCCGATCGGTTGCTAGTACACCCATTTCTATGGGCACGATTGACAAACTTATCAATCTGACTTACGTATTTGTGATAAGAAGCTCTACTCCAAATTTCAACTTCAAAGGTGGAAAGAGAGATTATAAGACTATTAAAAAGATGTAATTGTTGCGTAGAGAACCCATAATATTCACAAACTCTTAAAATGTACATTCTGCTACTAGCTTTTTTCATCATTTCTTCGAAGTGTTTGTCCCATTTTCCTGGTATTTCCTCGATCGTAACACTCAGTATTTTGAGCCAATCTTTTCGTATTATGAATGGAATGTGGTCCGGTAGGGGAGCAGACACTTTTCCGCGAACAATCATTTCATAAGTTTTCTCCATATTTAAAGACATTCTATTTTCATTTGACCATAGTTTCATGTTTTCCACTTCATCCCCAGCTGAATCTTCATAATCATATACTGGTGCTATGATTGTGATATCATCAGCAAATTTAGATAGATCATTGGAGGGATTCACCGCCTTGATATCATTGACCATTATAGAAAACATTGCAGGTCCAAGTACAGTCCCCTGAGGTACACCACGATTAATGTCTAAAAATTCGGATGTGACGCAATCTACTTTCACTCTTTGTTTGCGGTTGCTCAAAAAGTCAATCATCCAGTTTATGATATATGGATTAATGGGTATTTTCTTGATTTATTAAATAAAATGTCATGTGGGACACTATCAAATGCCTTGCTAAAATCAGATGAGATTACTCTAACTGATTTAGCACCTTCATCAAGACTTTTTAACCACATATTTTGATATTTGATTAGGGCCATGGTAGAATTATGTCCTTTTTTATAAGCAAACTGATCAACCCGATATAATTATACACTACATCAGCAACTTCACTTTCATACACACATTTCTCAAACAGGCACATAATAATATCTGTTAATGAAATAGGTCTAAGTTGGGTACAAGAATTAATTGAGTCTTCTTTTGAGCTGGGTATCACATTAGCTCTTTTCCAAACGTTCGGAATCTTCCCACTCTTCAGAGAAATATTAAATATTCTCGTTATAACAGAAGTCAATATCACCGCATACTTCTTCCCGAACCAATACGGTAAGTCAACTAGTCCTGAAGTTGTGCGTTTCAATTTCCACAAAAAATTATACACTATGTCTAATAGAAGTGAGGGAATTCTAGTGTCCCTAGGAATCGACAGCAACTGGGAGGCAGAATAATCAGGGTCAGTATTTATACCTTGAAAATAAGTGTTTATTACACTTGGCTCTCTTATGGAACTAACCCGTAAAGTTTTTCCTTTTCTTCCAGTCATACTGTTGACTTTACTCCACCATTTCTTAGATCCATTTTTCTCATTTTTAATAGCATTAACCTGATTGGAGTGGATAAGACGGCTAATTTGATTTTGTAAACGAATGAGAGTCTCTTCATCATTCTTTCTCATTGCTTTCTTTCTCTTTTTTAACAAATGTTTAACAAGCGGAGACTTAAAGGGCGGGTCACGCGATGACGATCAAACTTTTATTAGTGGAAAACACGTCTCAAATTTAGGCCATAGAGTTTCATAGACCTGAGTAGCCATCACATCAGAGGAAAGATCATCGTTTAATATTTTAGCCCAGTTGACAGAGTCCAAATCTCTAAACATATTTTGCTTTCTATGGTCTCGTACATCTCTAAAGAATAAATTTGTTCTTTCTGCTTTTATAGCATCTTTCGGAAATGTGATAATAATATTATGATCAGATCTTAATAGGCTTTTTCTCACTTGTACTTTTTTCCAATAGTGCGAAACATTGGTTACAAAAACATCTAGAATATTATTGCATCTAGTACGTGATTTGACCGTTTGAATAAGGGATTGCTGACTAAGTAGATCATGAATATTGAGTTTGTTTATAACTCCAGCGATGATTATATTCGTATTTGGATCACGTAATAATATTTGTTCACAAGAATCTATTCAAATATTCTACCAAATCTTTGGCGTCATAGCTATAATCAGGAGGATGATAACTTGCTGCCACACTGAACATAGAGTTCTTAGTTATTATTTTTGCCCAAAGACATTCAAACATATTTTCTACATCTAATACGTTTTCCATTCTCCAATCGTTCCTACAAAGTATCGCTAACCCACCTCCGCGTGTGTCCTGCCGATCTTTCCTAGCGATACAGTACCCAGGAGGGCAAATCAATGAACTTGGTATAGCTGAATGGAGCCACGTTTCAGATATAAAACAGAGATCAATGTTGTTGCTATTAAGTTCAGCGTAGAGTGCAGGGTAAGCTTCTGGTTTAGCCAGCGACCTAGCATTTAACACCAAACATTTGGGAATTTGTCTACGCTTGCTGGCTTCATGCCCTATAATTTTAACTTTGGTTAAATTTCTGCACACATAACGTGGTTTAGGTTTTCGTACTGAATATTTCCTAGATGATATACGCACTGGGATTTGATTAGCCATTATACACAAGTGGAATAGGATCCCTTATAGTTTTGGGTCTTAGCATTTTCATTTGCAGTATACAATTCTGATTTTTGTGTAATCTCTTTTTGCTGCCATACCTTACAGTGAACATATTTAGGCCAGAAATTCTCTTCCAATACAGATTTAGCAAATGGTGGGGGGATACATATTTTTGCAGACAATGTTCATCTTCTCCTACTTTGAAAGATTGAAATGCTGCAGGGAACTATGTTCCTTTTTGTAAGGTATGAATATATATGGTCTCTTTTACACCATTAGCTATGCCAGATAAGAAAAAATTTTTATTTCTCTTCCGTTTCCTCTCAACACCAATAAAACCATCAACATTGATGGTACTTAATTGTGGCAATTGCTGATGGTTTTCATTATCATTGGTGACAAATGGTGAAATTTCATGAGTTAATCCTAAGGATGATTCTGGAATAATTGTAGACAAGCTTTCTTTAACTGGTTGCGATTTCGCAAGAGCTGCATAGGTTGTTTTTGTATTCTTATGTTCAGTGTCAATAACTGCCTCTTCTATTTTAGTATCATTGTGATCATCATTATTTATTTCTAAATCATTTGCATCTAAATTAGATATATATTCACTTTTGCTTTCATGCATATCCTCTGATTGTTCTGAAACAATGACCTTGTCAGGGCTAACAGGTGTTTGTGAATATTTTATACCAACCTGTTTTCCAACCAAAAATCTTTCTTGCACTTACGACATAAACCCTGCGCTTCAGTCCTCGCTTTTAATTGAATTTCAGCTACCACTGAGGCAATCTGTTCAACAGATTCAGCCAACGAGCGGATAGTCTCGCTATTTATCATTTGACCAGTTTTAAGATCTTTGATGTGTTCCGCATAGCTATCAAATTGAACATTTGACTGCGCTTGTTTTGTTGGAGTAGGAGTACCCATAGCTCTGATCAGTCGTCCATGAATTTCTTTTGCATCCGTTCCATTAACCTTAAGGAATTTCTTATTTTTTAGTCAGAGAATCGTTAGATTTTCAGCCTCAAAAAGTTTCTTTTCCCCGACTGGCGATGACCACGTTCCTTGTACCATAAGGCTATCCTTTACGAATTCTTTCAAACTGTCATGATCACCAACCCAAGATAATCTTAAATTTGCGGACATGTTTGTCTTTAAATTATAGCATACATACAAATATCTACATACACTCCTGCTGTTCTGTTCTCCAGCAATTTAAGGCCCCAACCCGCTGGAGCACAACTCACAAGAACTCTAGCTGTTAAATATGTCGCTTCTCGTCCGCTTGTTGAATTCACAGGAGATGGATATATCGCATACAACTTTCAAATTAATATTTGGCACGGAAAACCAATTAAAAGGTAAAAAGGAAGAAAGAGAAGACGAAAAAACAAATAAGTCATTTAGGTTTATCAACGGAGGCCATTGGTTCATAGTGATTGTACCATCAGATTAGTTATACTTAGAACAGTTAAAATATATAGACAACCAGGTTTGGATGTAAGTCAGGGTAGCAAGATCAAGCATACAAGAAACTACGATAACGGAATAAAAAGTGAAGACGAGAATAGAGTCTGGAGATTTGGATTCAAGTGTCAGTTTGTGACAGCAGTTGGGAGCCGACCTTTCTGATGAGCAGTAGAACCAGAGATATTGGACATCATTATGCTTTTGGAAGGGCAAAACGTAAAGCGAAGGAGAAAAAAGAAGGAATAGACCAACTTGTGATATCAAAAACACGTAAGCTGACACAATATATCGGTGGTCATGGTGTTATAACCTCTGAAGCTGGAAATATAAGAACAACTGGTACTATTGCAGCAGAAGGCAAACAGTAAGAGCCAGCATCCATTGAATGCAAAAGAACAACTGAAAGGAACAAGTACTCTGATGATATTGGTGAATGGCCAAATAATCTAGATGACTGTGATCGTGAATATTGGATAGCCAAAGGAATTGATGGGCGTCAACATGCCGATAGTAACTTCTCTTCATCCATGACATGGTATGACAAAGAGAAAAATCCTTGGTACTGTCAGAAGCCGTATTTCACACATGTTCATAAACTTACGAACTAGCAACATGCAAGAAATTGGTTATGCTGTTCAGAAAGCAAAGGAAGCTTATTCTGTTTCCCATGCGAGGCTATGACTTCAGGATGTTCATCAAAATTTACTGAAGAGGGGTTTAATGACCGGAAAAATGCTAGCAATCTATTACGTCGACATGAAGAAAGTTCCTCACATAGACAAGCTATGATTTCGCTGCTGATGCGTAAAAACAAAGGTGAACGTGTAGATTCCCAACTTGTGAAACAAATGGAGACTGAACAAAAGTATTGGCGCACACTTCTAGAGCGAATAATTGAAGTTGTAAAGATTTTAACAGAACAAGGCCTTTCATTTCGTGGTAGGGATGGAGCTGTTGCATCTCCTCATAACGGGAATTTCTTGGGGTTGTTAGAATTACTGGCGAAGTTTGGCCCTTTTCCGGCAGAGCATATAAATACTCATGCAAACAAAGGGAGGGCACATACATCATATCTATCCAAAAGAACATGTGAGGAATTCCTCGATCTGATTGGATCCAGCATACTGGATCACATTATCTGTAAAATGAAGAAATACAAGTATTATTCTGTTTCATTGAATTTTACTCCATATATATCTAATGTGGACCAGCTAACTTTATATCCTATTTTAATTTGCCTATCTGAATATTAGAATATTTAGTAATAATCTAAATTTCTGACATCTTTATGGAAGTACCACATTGCTCGTTGATTCTTTCAAATGTTGATTCTTAAGCTTGTTGTTTGATTCAGTAGACATTGTATTTAATTATTAAGCAAATACTAGTGTTAGTCAGCGAATTAGTGTGCTGACTACTAACGATGAGCCCTAATTTGCCGATAATATATTAGTTAGGTCTTATCATTAGTAATTAGTGCAAAAAATGTACGTGTGACTACGCCAAGATGAATGATACAGGAGGATATCAGTGGTAGATGAAAGAAAAGGAGGGCATTGTTTGCCTTAAAGGCTGAAGCTTGGGCAATGGATTCTTCATTCTTATGCGCTTAATATCGTAAAAATTTCGAATCCGTATTTCACGATTATTTAACTGTACGATTTAGGGATCAAAAAAGAATCCACCAGTATTTATCTTCGCGATTTCGTCATTACTTCAATTTCGTAATGACCAGTTCATTCACATGGCCTTTTCATTAAAACTGTTTGAGTAGTCTAGCAACGCAAATGTTAGTAAAACGAAAGAAGCCATTTAAAACAAAGAATCGGTGGTATATTTGGTTTTCCCTTGATGAGAAAGCTATGCAGTTTGCATACACATGAAAGACTACTAAAAGCATTCAAATGAAAATCACACGACACTTTCGAGTTTCACTTAAAATACTAATGCCCAACTGAAAACAATTCCAAGAACGCTATCCAACGTTCATTGCTGAAAATGAAATTTTATCTTTTGTCTGTGAAGGGAAAAGGTGTAATGTGAGGGAAAAGCACAACAGAGAAAATTAGTAACTGATCTTTTATATTTTTATTGTCTAGTAACATATAACTTTAAAGTGGATATCGGTAGCAATGGCTGACTGACCATGCTGTGAACAAGAAAGAATCTTTCACACTTCACTTCCTTACGACATAATTGTCTACTTTGGAATTATTTGCATAGTGGTGTCCTTTAGTGCCGAGCCAGCTACCATTTCAGTGCGCTTTCCTCCATCAAGTTGAGTCAATGCATTTAAGACAGCGGTGACTAAATCCTACAATCGTTGAGTAAGGCAAAAATGTAATCAGGATTTAAACCCAAAGCAGTACATTACCTACACTGGAGAAATTAACAAAGAGTTTACCATTAGTGCACATAAATTATTCTTAAAATTAGAAATGTTTGGAATAAAGAACTATCCGAATTATTATTATTACTATCGTCTTTTCTTCAAACCTATCAGTTCGTGTTGGTGGTTCATAAGGTTCGAACATCGAGCCAAAACCATTGGCCTTAGATATCCAACACTATTCTACTAATCTTTGCTGTTCCTAAGACACAAGCTTCTCGCATCAAGTCAACATGGTCGTTCATTTCGATCTTTGATGCCCAAAGTTTAAAGTTTCTACTAAGTGTTTCCAATGCTTCAATGATAAGAGGAATAATACATATCTTTCGACAATTCCAAATCATCATCAATTTCTGTTTCAAGTCTTGGTATTTCTCAATCTTTTCAACTATTTTCTTGTCCACTCTACTGTCGAACGGGCATGAAACATCTATTACTAGAAATACGTGCACGCAACAAACCCTCGCCCACCCTTCCATTATGTCTCTCGAGAAACGGAGTAAGACTGATAATTTTTCAAAATTGTAAGAGACAAATCGTCCTTACTATAACTAGAAGAGTGAATGCAATAAAAAAAAACATCCACACAGAATTTGGCCGCAAATAAACAATAATCCAAACCAGAAATAATTTTATATTTAAACTGCTTATAGTCATATTTACGTTTAAAAGTTCAATTCTGCTTTATTAAAACAAAAAGTTCGGTGAGAATAACGTTCAACGGCTTAACAAATGGTAAGATATCCTTCCTTACAATTAAATTATTAAACAATGAATGATAGTATGAGTACCCTGAATTAGTTGTGGGCTTATGGTAATTCGTGTCGTTTTCCAATTAGACTTCTCACTCATTTTGCCTTAAAAAAAGATTGTTTTATTAGATGACTACACTTTCCCTCTTAAAAGTGGAGCATTCTCATAGGTTATCAAACGGATACCAGCATTACGGACAGGTTATGATTGAATATTTTTTTGACATTTTTTTGACTTGAAAAATTGATAAATTTTACGTTATCTCAAAGTTGGTTACAAATGTCGGCGAAATAAACAAAGAAAACACGAACGAATTCTGCATTTTTATCGCTGACCAAAAATCGGAAAATACAAAACATAAAACAAAATACGAAAAGCAAACCTTGTCCAAGTTTTGTCGAAAGAAGAACGAGAAAAGGGAAGTAAAAGTTGCATTTTTTCTAAGGTAAAACATCAATAAACAAGAAAAATGGCGTACAAGCCTGGAACACTTGCTTATTTCAACTAAGACCCAATTCACACGATACCGGTACGAAATGAAACCGTAACGAAATTATTACGGTTAGACCTTGCGTTCACACGGTACCGGTATGAAAAAGCATGAAACCGTAATGCTAACCGTAACGATTTGAAACCGTAATGTGAAACCGTAATGAAACTGTACCTCTACCGGTATCGTGTGAACAGGTTCGTACCGTGATATTTTGATACCGGTGCAGTTTCGTACCGGTATCGTGTGAAGGGGGTCTAAGCCTTCAGTGGCACCTCAACACAAAGGGTTCAACGGGAAATTTACACAAAGACGACTTTAAACTTTCTTGAGGGGCTTTAAAATCCTGATGAAAGCATTACTAGTCCAATACGGTAGAGGTAATCACCCACAAATCACTCGCGAAGTGAGAAAGACTGAAGCGGACAACTGTTTTACCAAAGGATAATTTGGTGACCAAAAACAAGTAGCTTTGCAGAGAGTTACCAGGTGGCTGTTTGCCTTGCGTTTTTCTTTCGAGCCAAAAGTACATCCTAACGTCTTCAGTGGGGCGAAATTTCATGGGGAAAAAAAATCCTGATTGAGGCAATGAAATCTTTGTGTGGAAAGCAGAGAGAGCATCCAAAGACTGTCATGGCGAGGACAACTCTTCTGGACGATGAGTGTGCTATACCACTTCTCAAACAATTGACCATGAACGCTGTTCGGTTAAATTCAGGAAAATGTCCAAAAGTAATCGTCCTACAAAGATGAATGAACCAGAATCTTCATTCTACTTTACAAATAAACACCTGCAAAATCCAGGCGATAATATTTGGTACAAGAAGTCTCCCTTAGGGAAGAGTGAAGTCAGGAAGCTATTTTTGAAAGCTGCTCAAAACAATTCCGTTTGCTGAACTTGTATTCCCAAGCTACTCGATTCAGACGTATCTGTGATTGTGTAGCTCAGGTAAGTGGTTAACAGAACGCGAAAAGTCCCAAGATTTATACAAATCGGCATCTATTCAACTTGAGCGAAGAATGTCGATTTAATACACTTAGTCTCTTAGGAAATGTCCTAACAGCAAGCGAGTTCCCTTACGTCTTTTACTCATATATACAGGGTGTCCCATAAAAAACGAAAACTATTGAAATCACTTATTGTTAAAATTTGAATGCCCTAGGAAAAAGCTGAACGTAATGATGCGTAAAATATTGACAAGGTGGATGTATTAAAATTTATGTAAGAAAATCGCCTTGTAAAGTGCGCGATTTTTTGCCCGTGGGAATTTAAAGCAAATTATAAAATTATTCATATCAATCATTTATGCACTCGTGGGGACCAACTGAGTGCTAAGGCATTCAAATTCTAACAATTAAATTGTTATTGGGGATTTCAATAGTTTTCGGTTTTTTTGGGACACCCTGTATATGAAAGAACCAAGACAAAGCGTTGCTGCAAAAAGGGAACAGTTGGCAAATGCATATTTCAAGGAGCTAATTTTGAGAACTGCTCTTTCAAGTCATAAATTGTCCAGTTACTGAAGTGTCTTCAAAAGCGAAACCAGCCGTAGGCATCAAGAAAGCCATTTCCTTTGCCAGTCTTAAATTATTTACTGGCTTCAGTGTTCAGATAATGTGAACAACGTCTGAGAGATCCATACAAGGGAAAAAAGAACAAGACCAAATCGATTTGCTTCGATTCGGTACCTAAGTATGGTTTGGTCAAGAACATACCAGTCCCCGAGCTTGCACACGAAAGCCATTGTGCTTAATGAAAAGAGAAACGAAGCCACCGTATTAAACTATATTTTGTTCATTTAGTTTTTTTCCCGTAAGCTGGTAATTCAAAAACTTCGGTCTACCTCATAATGATATTGTCATAAAAACATTTCTATAGTAAATGGATTTTGTACGTCATGTCTTTTCTCTCTAGTGAATGACAAGCACAGTAGGCGGATATATGCATACCCTTTTTTCGGTTGCAAATTATTCAAATCTAATACAGAAAATGATCTCAAAGATTCCCATGAATAACGCCAGATTTATCAATCTTAAGATCCTTACGTGTGATAGAAGATTTAACAAAGTTTTGATTGTTTGTGTAATTTCTGGTTGCTCACGAATAACCTGATTCAGTTCCATACACAAATTCAACCCTTGTATTAGCGTTTGCTTTAGGATAAGAAAAGGAAGTAGCACTTGAAATCGCGAAATAGTGATACCTTCCCTGTTTTCTAAGTTTTCAAAAAAGAAGTTTTCAAATGTCTTAGGATGAATATTAAGGCCCAGCTCAAGATTCTAGTATGAATAGCAATAACGGGATAAATCAAGAAAAATAACAAAACATGTTAGTTTATAAAAGCTTTACTGACGTTTCGTTGCTGAGGCGCAACACTTTCAAAGTGAAATTCATAATAAATAGGAAAGGATATTAAAATAATATTTACAAGGTGTTGAAAAATAATTAGCCAATGAGAAAGAAGGAAGGGTGAGAGAACAGTAGAATAAGAGCGAAAGGAGAGAAGACTAATTAAAATAAGGCAAGCGGAACAGAAAAGTAAAGCAGTAAAGCTTTTATAAACTCGTCAGTAAAGCTTTTATAAACTAACATATTTTGCTATTTGTCCTGATTTATCTTGTCATGGCTATTCATATTAGAATCTTGAGCTGGGTCTTAATATTCATAATAAGACTACGATTTCCACCTGGCAAGTCTCTGGTCAAGTTTTCAAATATCTCATTCTTATCAGGCTTAACTTCGGAAGTCGGTACCAAGTATTATTCCGTGTTTGATAGCTTCTCCTTTGTTAAGGAATTACTCGAATTACCTTTTAACACTAATGAGCTATTTATGGCCAACTTTGACATAGCATCTCTTTTCACCAACATCCCGTTAGATGAAACTATTGAAATCATAATTCAAAAGGTTTTTACCAACTCCACTAAATTTCACGGTTTTTCTATTTTTGAGTTTCAAAAGCTTTTAAATTTAGCGGTAAAAAATTGCCATTTTCTGTTCTACGGCGAAGTCTATCAACAAGTTGATGGCGTTGCCATGGGTTCTCCCCTGGGACCTCTTATTGCGAATATTTTCCTTTCTCACTATGAGTCTGTTTGGCTTAATGATTGCTCGTCTAATTTTAAACCGTTGTTTTACCGTCGTTACGTTGACGATTGTTTCATTTTATTTCGTTCTCCCGATCACGTTATTCCGTTCCTCAATTATCTCAACTCTAGGCATTCCAAGATAAAATTTACGCATGAATTAGAAGTCAACAAATCCTTGCCGTTCTTAGACATCAATATCGTCCGTTCCAATGGTTGCTTTTCAACTAATGTTTACCGCAAAACCACTTTTACAGGTCTTCTTACTTCCTTTGATTCCTTCATTCCGTTTTCCCACAAAAGGAGTTTGATTTTCTCTTTACTTAACCGCTGTTTCAGTATTTGTTCTACATACGTTATTTTCCATGCCGAACTAGAAAAACTAAAACGCATTTTTATTAACAATGGTTATCCGGTAAAACTTCTTGACAGATGTATCGCCTCCTTTCTGGACAAAGTCTTCTCCAAATCAACTAAATTGCTTACGGCTCCCAAACGTGTTGTTTACCTCTCTTTACCATTTACTGAGCAACATTTCTCTCATATCCGAACTCAGATAAAAAAACTTTTCTCATCCACTTTTCCTCACATCAACATCAGGTGTGTTGCTCACCCGTCGGTTAGACTTTTACATTTCTCCTCTTTTAAAGACAAGATTCCTCTACGCTTAAGATCGCATGTAGTTTATCATTTTACGTGTCGAAGCTGTGGAGCTTCGTACGTCGGAGAAACCATCCGGCACCTCCATACACGCGTATCTGACCATATGGGAATCTCACCTCTCACAGGTAAAAAGCGCACTAACCCTCCCCTCACCAGTATTCTTTCACATCACCGTGACACGGATCACCCAGTCTCCTTTGATGATTTTAAAATCCTTTCTTCTTGTCCTTTTGAGTTCGAACTTCTCTTCCGAGAAAGTCTATTCATTCGCAATCTTAAACCCTCTTTAAATGCCAATATTGGCTCAGGACCACTTTTCCTTTTATAATTTCTTCTTTACTCTTCCATGCTGTTAGTGTTACTCATACCTGTAACTTTTACTTTTATTACGTCCTCCGATTGGTTAATGCATGAATATTATTACACCTTGTAAATATATACTTAGGCTTTAGGCAGTTATGTAAATTATTCTCCGATGATGTTGTGATGAATACAACGAAACGTTAGAACTTTATTATTTATCCCGATTTTACTTCTGTGTCCGACTCGATAGCTTTTGTAAAGATATTTTGCTGGGCTTTGATATTCCTTTTGAGATTACGTTTTCCGCCTGGTCAATCCATAGCTGATGTTTTAAAGAGGAAGATATCTATTGCGATATAGGAGAATATGAGGGATGATATTAGGGTTGGGTTTGGCACAGTTGAAGGAAAAGGATTACAGCAAGGGCTTTTGCTCACTCCTATGCCAAAACAGTCAATTTCAGATAATTTTAACGTACCTCACACAATTTTTGATACAACTCTAGTCATTTTAAGGAATTTTTTGTTAGAAAGTCTAGATGTATTTCTGGTTCTGCAGGAGTTTACTTTTAATTGTTGGTAAAACAA
This sequence comes from Heliopora coerulea, assembly GCA_030142905.1. NCBI lineage: Eukaryota > Metazoa > Cnidaria > Anthozoa > Scleralcyonacea > Helioporidae > Heliopora > Heliopora coerulea. The sequence goes on along the minus strand of JASJOG010000132.1, from coordinate 298,173 downwards.
GAATTTCAAGCAACATTCAAAATCATGAGTGTAAGGCCAAGGATCAGCCTTGAAAATGGACGGAAAGTTACTCACAACGGGAGATTGCTGGTCGAGTGGGCTGTAACCAGAGAATTGTCAGCAACATATTGAAGAAGCCGAGACTTACTGGAAGTGTTAAGGATTTGAAGATCCCTGGATGAAAACGGAAGAGAGGGCAGAATGATCGCGAGGAAAAGCAAGTCAAATCGCTAAAAGACTGCACCGCAGAATAAAGCAGAGATGCAGATTGAACATGGTGAGAGTGTCTCTACTTCCACTACCTGAAGAAGACTGAAAGAGGCTGGTCCCAATGGCCGCAAACCATGTTACTATCTGGACCACAATTGCGCAGTTCTTTTTGACTGCCAGCGTATATAATTTGTTTTTAAAATCATTGATTATTGTAACCATATTACTGTTCTATATTATAGCACGAGTTCAAGGTTATGAGCGTCATGCTGCAAAGAAAATTAATACTTCTTTTCCCTATTTTCTCTCGTGTGTTATGTTATAAAAAGAATTGGTTCATTTTTTGTACTCAACTTAATTGCGGATACAACTCATGATCATGCAGATCATTGGAGTACTCAAAAGAGACCCAAAGCGCTGGAAAGTCTTATGCTTCTACATAGCACTTACAGCGTCTTCCGTATATCCATTACTCAACTAAGGAGGTTGATGTGCAAAAAAAATTCTTCACCACCAATTTTCTATTAACTTTTGCGCTTTAAAAATAAAAAATAAAATATCTTTTAAGTTCTTGAAAAGCAAGAATTAGATCAATGAAATATTCGTAATCTGTGTTGATAACTGGTGAGAATTTACTTTTTTTACACATCAATTTTTCGACGTTTGTTTGCTTTCCAAGCTTAATAACGGATTGTCTCTTATTTTGTCGATCTATTTTATGGTAGTAAAGCTTTGCAAGATTTGCAACTGCAACAGTTGGTCAGTTAACTGTTCTGGAATAAAACTCCCAGCGATGCCTTGGGTAAATGCAACATCTTGTGGAAATATTACCTGGTAAGTAATGAAAGAATGTTGTGAATTGTTGAAATGGTATATGGGATATATTCATTCAGCCCATGTCTGCATCCACAAAATGCAGAAAGCTCTTATAAATTCAAAGCAAACCTAATGCTGCGTAACGCATAAGAGTTTATCTGACTTTATTATATGTGTACAAAGAAGTCTACTTGATGACATCAAACCAAAACTTGCTTACTAAACAGCTGGAAGAGCAGAAAAGAGACAAAAAAATGAGACCCTGACAGAAAAAAATAATTCTGATATGTTTTTTCAAGGAAGGAGCATACTTTCCCTCTTCAACTTGGGAAATACAGATTCTGAACAAGAACGTTTGGAACTAGCATAAAAGACCATGGACGTCTTAAACGAATCTCTAGTTTTCTAAACATAGTTCAATGCTAGAACTATTAAATTCTGAGAGCTTCGAAATAAAAACTCCAAAATTTCAAGCGTGTAGCCATTGCATATCCCAAATAATTTATACACTAAAGTCAAGTACAGTAATACTATTTTCTGCCGGGATTAAATCATCAACAAAATTCCTGTCAAGCTACTCAATAACGTACGAGTAGACAACGCAGTTTGAGTGCTAAAACTATAATGTCCGACCAAGCTTGATTTCAAAGTACTGTTTTAAAGGCAAAACGTGAGTCGACAGCACTGACTGTGAGTTGCGATTGGGTGGAAAAAATGCTCAAGAGTAATCAAATATTATTCATAAGCATTTCACAACCTTTGCTTTCTTTATTGTTTTTTATGTAATGAATACGGATAAGTGCAGAGAACGAGAACTTTATTTCCCTGAATGCCCAAAGCAAAATTTAAACGTTCACTCCATTTCGTCCGATATGTCCTCTGACTCTTTTACCCTTTTTCCAAGATTAAATTGATTAAAATTTGAACTTCTACTTTACTATAGGGTGGACATATCAAATAACAAATTAAAAACGCTTCAGAGAGAGACTTTGAACAATTTTCCATCTTTGGAAAGAATGTAAGAAATGCAAATAACGTACTATAGAATTTATATTTGGTATTTCTGTTTGTCACATTTTGTCATAAATTTAAGGGCTACTGATAGATATAGAGGTTGTTTATAACAAAAAAAGGAAATATACAGAGCTTCTGAAATTGCTCGGAAACAGAAGTAACTTTCCTTAAATGTCTTTTTAACTTGGATCGTGGTATGTATTTGGAATACCAATTTGTGCTTTGTTATTTACAGAAGTTGGAACAATTTTGACAAAAATTTGAACTGTTTAAATATAAACCTTATTCATAAATAATTAAGACATGTTTGAATTTCAGCATATTTAATAGGTAGCATCCTCTTCCTAGTTTGTCTCGAGGTCGAACTGGCAAATTTGTTAGCTTTAGACACTCATTGACTTGCTTTTGAAAGCAGACTTCGAAACAAATGAACGTCTTTTACTTTTAGAAATCTTTCCAAAAACGAGCTCAACGATATTCCAAATGGATTACTGTTCATGTCCAAAAACATTTTATTATTGTACGTTATTGGTTTGTAATTAAATTGAGTTCAAATTCTCAAATGATTAACGTTTACCAGCATTTAAGATTCTACGTTATTTATAAATATGCATCAGTGCTTAGTTTAGATAGGCGTACCAGGGTTAATTGTAGTTTATACATATAAAGCCAGTACTAGAAACAGAGAATCTTCAGGTAGCTAATAGAAACAAAAATTATCACCGGAGAACGTCAATAATTATCTTCGATAACTTAAAAATAAATTATGAAATTTACCTTTAAAGAACAGAAAATTTTTAACATACCTTTCCTTACACGGATAGTTATATTTAAAGCAATATGGTAATGTTTTTAACTTTTTATCACCTCAAATAACGATTTTACAATTTGGTTCTCTTAGGGATTTCTCATTCAATGAGATAATTGAGATTCCAAAAACCTTTTTCAACAGTTCCAAGCTATTGAAAAATTTGTAAGTTCTCGACAAAGTCAAAAAACAGTGCAACACAAAATTGTACCCTATGCCATATGACTGAATGATCAGCATACGTGATCTTTTTACAGGACAATGAGAGGAAATCGTTTGAAAAAGTTGGATGTTAAATTACTACTGAATCTAAAATATCTTCAGCATTTGTAAGTGTTCATTTGGTTATTTAATACTTTTTCCAGTAAAAATTCAACTGACAAATATGGACTTGATAACAGCTGATAGCTTGATAGTGCATAATCACTTACATGAATTGAGTAGCGTGCTATATCCCTAATTCATCAGCTGTAATTCCTATTACCACTCTACAGATCTTTTAAAAATGCAAAACCTCGGCTACCTTTCTAAATTTTTCAGAGGAATTTTTAAATAACTAGTTCACTAGTTTCTTTAAAATAATCATCTGCGTAATTATACAAAAACAATTATTCGCCTCAGTTTTAGTGAATGTCGTTGTTTAATCAATTAATAAACACATCAATTAGTCTCCCGTGGGCACTTTGTTATGTATGAAATTTAAGCCATTTGTTTGCAATTGAGAACGCTGGAGCTAATTGTTACGCATATAAATTGTGTGCACGTGACTTCATGAAAGTCATCTTGAATGAGCTTTCACTAAAGTTTTTCATTAACTTCTATTGTACATGGAACAAACATGGCGGCCGTATCATTATCTTTTGAATCCTAAGGGATTGGTTGCAAACCCACCTACAATATAAAAAGAAAAAAAAGACGCAATGTGTGAAGACGATTTGTTGGAAGGGCTTTCATGGGGTTACTGCCCGACACTGATAATGAAAATATCAACATCCTTCCATTGTCGTTAATTTATAAACGTGATAGAGCACAGAACACGACAGAACATAACAAAGAACAAAGCAGAACAGGTCAGAGCAGACAAAAAATTACACATGTCATTTCACATGTGAAAAACATTTGGAATTAAACATTTTCGCATATGACATCTTCATTTTACCTATGAAATCGGAACGTTCTCATAAACGAATTACCTAAATCAGATGTGAAATGAACTGGTTTAAAATTTCACATATCAATTCTTTGTGTATGAAACATATATTTCACAGATAAAGTAAAAGATTCACGTATGAAAATTAATTTCACTTATGAAATTTTCATTTCTCATATGAAATTGAAACTATTCACATATGCAATATTATTAGCATATGTGAGATTTCAAATTGCTCGATACAAACATAATACATCTCTTTACTCTTTCTACACACTTCTTACATTAATACAAGGGCATAAAAATCTTTAAAAACTTATACATATGGCAATACAACAATATATATTTCACGGATGCTCGGCTTCTTCAGTTTTATGGCATATTGAAATTACTTAATACTTCATGTAATCTAACCCAAAGCAGTTCATCTCATAATGTACTTCAAATAAACAGTCACAAAAAGTCCTTAGCGCTCAAACACTAGATTGGAGATACAAAAATAGTTTCAGTCAGTTTTTAAATTCATTAAGGCACTTTCTGGTACTTTACTTATCTTGACACTTTTACAGATCTGTCTCAAAATAGCGTTGTTGGCATAAATACCAGTAACGCTCATCCGGAAAATGTCATCTTGTGACTTGATATTCAAGTTAAAACAAGAAACAGACAAGTTGAAAACGGTAATATTTCGGCTCTATTTCAGAGCCATCATCAGACCAAGTGGTTTACAAAAGCTCACAATTACAAGGATAATGTCATTGGTTATTAACAACGAAATTAACATAATCGGATATTAACACATGTCAGATTGACAGCTAGACAGGAGGAAAGCCAGACAATTGTCGAGTGGCTGAGAAATATGGAAATGTCGGATCAGACGAAAAGTGAAAGTTCTTTCCTGGCCTTTAGGCCACTGTTTATTCACGGCTTATTAAGTTTAATTAAGAGAGCTTCTAAAATAAGTAATAGGTTCGAACTATTGAATTTAAAAGATTGAATTATCTTAAAGTTATTAAAGATAAAATTATTGAGATATGTTTGGGAAGGAGGAGAGGAGTTGTTAAGATTTTCAAAGCGAGAATTAAGGTTTGCAAGATAATGGGCATGTGGACAGTTGAGAAGATGTTGTGCTTCAGCGCTGGTGTTGATGTTGTAAGAATGTTCTGAAAGGTGAGTTTGTAGATAGCGTTCTGTTTTGCCAATATATTTGTTATTACAACCAGGACAAGTGATTTCATAGATAACGTTGTTTCGAGAAAGGTCGGGTATTTTATCTTTACTAGAAACAAAAAAGGCAGTTTTTTTGGTTTGATAAATGACAACAAAATTAACTTTAACTTTTAGGTTACGAAGTAGTTTTTTAATTAAGTTTCGAACAAGAAATTCACCTTGTTTACCTAGGTAGGGAAGTCTTAGCCAAATTTTGGGATCATTGTCATTAAAGGGCTTGTTGGAAGAGGTGGAGTTGCCGAAATGCTTGGCTTTGAGCTTTTTAATCAGCAAGTTTCTGACTTTGGCTGGAAAACCATTCAAGACATAAAGGATATGAGCGAATGAATTTGCCGGTCGAGTGACAAAGAGCTGCTACATATTTTGAAAGTGCGGTAAAACAAAGAGTTAATCCAAGTGACAAAGCTGTCAATCTGACATGTGTTAATATCCGACTATGTTAATTTCATTGTTAATAACCGAAGACATCATCCTTGGAATTGCATATATAACGTAGTGAGCTTTTGTAAACCACTTGGTCTGATGATGACTCTGAAATAGAGCCGAAACATTACCTTTTTCAACTTGTCTGTTTCTTGTTCTAACTTGAATATCAAGTCACAAGATGACATTTTTCGGTCTGTTTTATTTTTTACTTTTTCAAATTGTCCTCTGGTTGTAGTTTTTGGTCTAATCGGAAGTTCTGTACTTTGCTTCCGTGCTTATCTCAGCAGTGTTTCCACAACGCTGCTCTATTCCTCTTCTATAGGCACTTTTGGACGTTTCTCCAATGTACACATTGTCACATCGGGCACATTTGATCTCATATGTGGCATCCTATCTATAACAAGGTCTCTTTCCATTTGTTTTATATAGTTCCAATATTTGTTCCATTTGTTTCCATTTGTTCTACACACTGGACAATCCTATCTCCCGCAATGATGTAGCTTAAACGGATTAGACTTTGTTATATGATATAGTATGGTATGGTATGGTATGGCATGGTATGGCATGATATGAGATAATATGGTATATGACATGATATGATATATATGATATAATGATATCATGTGATATAATATGAATGATATCTTGTGATATCATATGATGATATAGATCCTATTGACAGTGAAACGGAAATTGAAAATGGATCGGGAAAACTCAGATAGAAAAAAGGACAACAAATGACTTTGGATGAGCGAGGAGAGGAAAGTTGGAGAAGAGAGAAAATGTGTCTACGATCAAAGGAATAAATCGTTTGATTTTCATTTCACGAAGGCAACAGATATTTTCTTTAATAAAAGAATATGCCTGCTTGGATCACTTAACACGGAATAAGGAATCAACATTCAAAATTTGAGGGTAAAGTTAAATCAGAATCCACGGCCAGCCGACAGCTTTAAAAAGTAAACGATAAAACAAATTCCAAAAAATAATGTCATCTTGTAAACTCCAGATTCGAGTTATATGAGAGACGAGACAGAAAGTGAAATGGTAATATTTCGATTTTATTACAAAATCATCGTCAGACCAAGTAAGTTTACATCAACGTACCTAGGTCTATATATATTTACATGAATTGTGACGACATCATCGATGAAGAAGAACACCTACCTGGCTATATTTACCTGTCAAATGCTAATTACTAATAGCTAATTATTGTAGCAGGTGATCACAGGATGTGACAGAACAGTGTTAAAGGATGGATAGGAAACTCACAAAAGTATACCTAAATAAAAAGAGACAACTCCTTGCTAGCCTTAATATTGGAGTTCAGTTCTGGTTCAATAAACTTAATGTGCAGTGCTTCTATAATTAAAAGTTGATTGGTGTTACTACATTTATTAGAATAGAGAATTTTATAATTATTAAAAATAAGATTTTTCATGCGTGAGGTTAAGTCTGAAGAAGAACAAGAAAGATTATTGAGTCGATCGTATTGATGGCAAAAGTTTGCAATGAATTGTGCGTGTTCACATTTGAGTAAGTGTTGGGTAACCGCAGTGATGGTGTGTTGAGTGGCATGCTCGAAAAGACGTTTATGGAGACAGCGATCAGATTTATTCATATAAGATTTATTGAAGCCAGGACATGTGATCTGATAAACAAGATTACTGCGAGAGAAATCAAGAATTTTATCTTTGTTGAAAATGAAATATGAGATTTTCTTAGTGTCGTAATAACGATGAATTTAACCGGATGAGTAAGGGAGGGTTGGATTTTCTTTAGACAGGAGCTGACGAGATTTTCCCCTCGTTTCCCGCCATAAGGAATGCGGGTCCATAACTGTCATCATGAGGAGGATTTTGAGTTAAAGGAGATTTGCCACTGTATCTGCGTTTGAGTTTTTTAATTAAATAATTTTTTTGATACTGTTGGGATAACCATTTCGTGACATGAAAGATTTTAAGGTATTGATTTGGTTTTCAAAAAGTTTCTTAGTGTTGCATATCTTAAAAGCGCGGTAGAAAAGTGATTTTATCCAAGCAGTTCTGGGTGAAAAATGTTCGAAACTGGAGAAGTACGTATAGTGACTGGTGTGCGTATCTTTACGGTAAACATCAGTACCATCGACCGGAATTTTGATATCCACGAAGTGTATAACGCCATCAGGAAGTGGGTCTGACGTAAATTTTATGAATCAAATCAAATTCGTTAAATTTAACCAAAGCTGTAGGATGTCTCAAGGTTTTACGAGTAGTAGTGTGTCATCAACATAGCGTTTGTAAAATTTTTTGGTGTCACAACGAATGCGATCAGAGACAACTATTTTTTCTAGCTCTGTTAGAACGATATTCGTCAATATTGGATCGAGTGAAAAACCAAATTGAGACACTTTCTGTTTCTTCATACAATTGGTCATCAAACGAAAACGTAGTTTTACTGCAACAATTTAAAATTAGCTTACAATACAATACAATACAATAATTTATTGGACACTCCCCAAATGGGGCTTTTCAGTGAAC